>CM029125.1:787500-1277157 GCA_016859345.1 Istiophorus platypterus | reverse complement strand
ACACTCACAAAGGTTGAGATTCAGAAAGGCTGAAGACTTTAGCAGAGTATGTGGAACATCAGGGCCTAATGTGCAGCATACTTCTCAAAAAAAACAACAAAAAACCCTGCAATTACTGCCTCACACTAACGAAACTCACATCACACTGTGTGTCAGTAAACCACCATCAGGGCTCAGCAGCTTGTAAACTTCCACTCTGGCTCTTTGGTGCCCAACAGCTGAGACCTGTGGGCAACACCGCTGGACCAGGGCCCATATCCGCTTATCTGTAACCCCAGTTTGGCTTTCTCCATGCCGCCACTTCTTTTGCAGGGTTACTGTGGGCCGACGTGCTTCTCTGTGTCCTTTAACCCCATGGGCTGAAAAACCCTTCATGACCCAAGAGCCCTGAGATGAAACTAAAGTCAAGGTTACTCATGTCTGCTCCTGATAAGGTAACATTTTTGATATAACAGCACCTCTCATCATAATTCATGATAAAATAAATCAGATAGAAGGTTCTGGAGCCGATTCCAAGTCTTCACTTTGCTGTTCATGGGAAGTTCAAATATGCCTTTCAAAGAGGTGTTGATGAAAATGAGGAAGGCCGTCAAAAAATCTTTGTGAAACCCCTTGAATCAAAGCTGAAAGTCGACACTTTGTTCGCATCTTGATTCGTTCGTTTCTAATCCCTTGTGGTTGTGTACAGAGGCAAGATTAAAAAAACTGTGTCACTGTCAAAATACTTGCAGGCCTAACAGTACATATTTTTTGTCCATCCATAAGCAATTAGCTTTTCTTTCATGAGTAGCTGTAAAAATTGTGCATCTCCTTCGAATTTCTCTCTATTTTTCTTATCTCTTCTATTCTCAAAAACCCTGATTTCCTTACAGAAATCATCATTATCTGATTAAACCCAAATGCAGCGCTGACTGAGATGGGAGATGGGAGATGGACGTATTTATGAGACAAAACTCTCTGGAAACATGCTGAAGTCCTGTGGTTGCAAAACCAGACTCAGTCACTGAAGTAGCCGTTTTGTCCACTGAGAACTCCAAAGTCAACCTTCATAAAATGGCTGCGTTCAACCATGAATACTCAGCTTAAATCTTCATAAGGCACATGTCCTATCTCTCCATCTTTGCTAAGTGAAACCACTGAATAAACCAAATATTTTAATGAAATAAGAATCAATAATATTTTCAGCTACATAAACAGAACATGTGATTTCCAGTAAGTGAAAGCCCAATGAAACACCTCAAACCAAACATGTCTGAGGTGGAAGTGAAGCCCTCGTGTTTCCACAGCAGTTTATCGGGAGCTGTGCCGCACTGTGCTGCACGTCACAGTGCAGACCGGCCCTCCAGTGTTTTCCTCTCGCAGCTGAAGTCTGATTTATGAGCAGGACCACAGAAATTCCTCTGCAATAGCTTCAGGATGTCTCTGGAATAAGAGCAATATCTCTGATTTGGCAAAGTATTAGCAGCTCAAAACACTGTGGTGTCACTGCGAGCAGCTCACGCGAGGCAGAGCCGGCCCCTTTTCCTCTCGGCAGCATTAAAGGCACCATAAACTGTTTTCTCTTCTTTTACTCATTGGTTCTGATATGAAATGGGATAGGACGACTCTCCAGCGATGAATAGAGTAGACAACAACCAGGACTTGACTGATATATTCATTTACTGATACTGACGTGAAGCAATCTGAACTGATTCTAATATGACATAAATAAAGTGTAAATACTGTAGACAGCTAAAGTTAATGGGCAGATGAATGGTTGCAGCCTCTGCCATTCTGAGTGGCAGCTGTACCAATGCAGAAAATATGTGTTAAATAACGTAAATCTTCTATAATGAACGCTTTTGGAAGATGATGGGTGGTGTAGATGAGAGGGGACTTCAGTTGGGCTGTAGGGGAACCACAGACTTAGTCAACTGATGAGAAGACTGAACAGCTGTTTATGGAAAAGCTGTGTTCATGATTTAAACCATTTTAACTGGTTTCTTTGCTCTTCTCACTGTGAAACACAGGAAAGTGACTAAGCACCAAAGAGACGGAGCAAGAAACAGAAAGTCACAGCCATGTCACACAGTACTGATCTGGGCGCGCGTGCACGCACGCACGCACGCACGCACGCACGCACGCACGCACGCGCACACACACACACACACACACACACACACACACACACACACACACACACCAAAACTCGCTTGTGTCTTGCTCAAGGATTCTTCAATAGGACACACAGCTTCTGCTCGGTTTGAACCATCCACTTCAGGGCCATCTCCCGTTACACACACACACACACACACACACACACACACACAAGCACACACAAGCACACACACAAAATAAACACACCAAATACCCACATCCTCCTCGCCCAATAACAGCACTGCAACTGCTTCTCATGTGACAGGAGAAGGGTGAGCTGTTGAGCTGAGGGAGTGGCGGGGAATAGCGTGCGAAGACCTAATGCAATGTTTCAGCCACAGATGGGTCACATCAGTAGCCCGCAATCAACAAATTTGGCCCTGCCAAGTTTACACGCTTTCCATGTCAAAAGGGACAGCGAAGGGAAAACAGAGAAACCTGCTTCTTCTTTTTTTTTCACCCCCATGTTTCCTTTTATTGCCTGCCACAGCTTATCGTTATTAGTTACTGTGACTGTTTTTCCATTGTGCAGGAGGAGAAGAGAGAAGAGAAAAAAAAAGGCTGTTGAAGACTACAGGGGCCGAAAGTCAGAGTGGAGCCCAAATAGATGAATGCAGAAAATAACAGAGCTGGTCCCTGACATAAAGGCGTTTCATGGAAAATCTGTAGGAACATATTCAATTCAATAGATGCTCGGGTCACAGGACACCCACAGCCCCCCCCCCCCCCCCCCCCATCCACACTTTGGAGCATGAAGTGCTCAGTAAGAGCTCTGGAGTCAGCCCATCCCCAGCTGGTTTCTCCACTGACATCAGTGATAATTACCAACACTTCAGAGCAACCCAGGGTTGGCAGAATCCCTTTGTGTCCATCTAGAGAAGTTGTGATGAGCCTGGTGGACACCTGGCATGGGACTCTAGATTTTTTTTTTGGGGGGGGCTTCCTGACGTGTTTACAATTGGGATGTTTAGATAGGGCTGACGATATCATTGTCTCTGGAGAGATAAAACTCAAGATAGATGAAGTTTTAACTTCCTGCACAAAATTATCGGTGGCAAATCACATACATGCATGCTTGCAATTGCAGGAACACACACGGGCCTAGACATACGGCTGCATAAGAGATTCCTGTGTCTCTCCCTTACACCCATACACACCCATACACACCCGTACACACCCGTACACACACACACACACACACACACACACACACACACACACAGAAACATCTGCCACAATGTCTGTGAGGTCTTGTCATTCAAGCTTTGTCACCACTGTGGTCTCTCATCTTCAAATAGCATGGTATAATCTGTCCATTCAGACACAGCCACATTTAGTTTCAGATCAAAGTTTATGACACACTGCGGTTTCAAATCCATCTCTCAGAGCATACTGGAAGATCTGAACCCAGACCTGCCCTCGTGGCCGTTCCCCATTGCGATGGTCAAGAAGCACAGTCCTGGAGAACTCTTATCACTGAGCATCACTGGAGTTAAATTGGATTTTTCTCTCTCAAGAAAGTCATTTATATGGTCAAGCAAACTTCAGGGGCACTTCAATCACAATTTACTGAACAGTCACAAAATAATGGTGTTGGAACGGTAAAGGGAAATTTGCCTACAAAATTTCCACTTCAAGCACAAAATAAAAAAAGCTTTTAACTGATTTCATCATCATCACGAACTTGATAAGGGAAGAACGATCGAATGTGAACTCATCGTTGGCTCAATAAGGTGTTTGAATTCAAGCATCCATCTCCATGCTACTGACTAACAAGCCAGAGGTGGGAGTAAAAAAAAAAAAAAAAAAGGAATCCCTTTTCATAGTTAAAAAAAAACAGAGGGAAAAAGATAAAGAGAATTCAGGGTGGGAACTATCATAAAATGAAGAGAATGAGATTCAAAGTCTTTTTCCCAGCAGACAATAAAACATGAAAAAGTACGTGTTAGAGGGAAGCAGAAAT
Organism: Istiophorus platypterus; assembly: GCA_016859345.1. Classification (NCBI taxonomy): domain Eukaryota; kingdom Metazoa; phylum Chordata; class Actinopteri; order Istiophoriformes; family Istiophoridae; genus Istiophorus; species Istiophorus platypterus. The sequence continues at coordinate 1,273,058 of CM029125.1, read as the reverse complement.
CCTTTGAGGCTCCACTGTACTGTGAAGGAGAGTCGGAGAGAGCTCCAGATGTGTCTCAAACATGCTTCAAGTTTCATTGTGATACTTAGTGGGTCTTAGTGAAGCAGACCCAGGGTTTGTATTAAACCCAGTCCAGTCTGGCCTGTGGTTAACACAGAACCAGATGGTGAGCACATGAGAGATGGGGAGCAACCGTTCTGACCTTCGTTTTACAGTTATCTTTTTAAAAGATTCACCATCATCATATTACTCTGTGGTTTTGATTTATCATGTATCCGCCAACAAGAGGATGATCCCGTTTATTACCCTGCACCACCGTCACTGTCTAGACTGATCTGTAAAGCCTCGGGAGACTTCAGAGGCTCTGACTCCTCATCCTGACAACACTTTAGAAGTAACAATTACATTTTGTGCTATTCATGTGAACTTTATTCTGCACTTAACTGCATGCTGCAACTGTACTTTTCAGGAACCTGTGTATTTCAGGGAAAACCAGTCCCAGCAGATGAAGCGTATATTATGAGACCTCTCCTGTTTCAGCACCTCCCCAATGTCAGAGTATGCGTCAGACCTCACCTCTTCTTTCCTGCCCTTCTCTCCTCTTGCCCCTGCTCGACGGCCACAGCTTCTTCCTGTCTAAACATTTAGTCTCATTATGCCACTATGGTGAATTTCACCCTTGATCACCCGTGGTGAATCACTGAGGCACGGGGCGGGCGGAGGGGGGGTCAAGACAGGATGGGGCACGGTGGGAAGCAAGAATGACAAAATGATAAACTGTCAATGGGGAAATGTTATCTAATCACGGCTGATATCAATAATCTAAATAATTAGAGGAATTCTTATGTGAATACTGAATTATCAATGCTGAATCTAATGTCTATAGATTCCCCTCCATCCCTTAGACCCATGGTGAAAGCATAACCCACCTAAAGACATGATTTTTGATGATGCTCTATTTTCAGTGAGACACATGCTCGAAATTGAGAACCAAAACAACTTTCCCGGTACCGATTAAGAATTCATTTTTGCTGTTCTGGAAGGTAATTTATTTAAATTTGTAGCTCACATTTTTTCCTCTGAAGTGTCAGAGAAGCATGCTCAAAAGAGCTTGACAGTTGGATGGAGAAGCTGCTATATCTAAGACGCCACAGTTGCCCTTTCTCCCAGCCAAACAAGCGGACTGACATGCTGCTAACTGGAACATACACTGCTATGCTTCTGGCTTATTACTATTATCATTATTATTTTTTAACTCTTTCTTATGTTATATCTGAGGAGAGTGTAAAATTTAAACTAGCATATCAGCAAACAGCATCATCATATCCACTGTTTTTATGAAGAGAAAAATAAAAGACGCCTTAACAGAAGAAGGAAGACAAAGCTGTGATAGCCTGTCTCAGGTGCAGATGTGTTGTATGTGTGTCTGTGTGTAGTGATTGTGTCTTTATCCATGTTCTCATCTGATCAGTGTCAGGTATGACAGCTCCATATCCTGAAGGCCTTTTTTGGAATGTGTGTGGATGTGTGTGTGTGTAACAGTATGTGTGTGTCTACATCATCAGCATATATGACTACAACACATCTGGGTTTTGTATTCATGTGGTGTGTGTGTATGTGTATGAGGGCAGTGTTAACTATGTCAGCTCCATATGCTAAAGGTGTGCGCGTGTATGTGTGTGTGTGTGTGTTTTGTGCCTGTGCGTGTTGATGTGGGGGAAGGAGAGCTGGGATTCCCTAAAGCGTGTTCAGTAAATCCTCGACCGGCACGGATTCCCAGGCATCGCGTGCAGCAGGGTGGGACTGCCAAGGTAAGCCACGCCTCCACACACGTATACACACTCTCACACACACATCCACGGGAGACAACAGCTCGTGACGGAGGCTGCTGTGGTGTATTGGTTAGGTGCATGGCTTAGGCTGGTGTCGTGGGAGGGTTAATGGATTTCAACCATTTATTCACCTGTCATCCCCATTAAATCCATAGCGAGTCCTTCCGTGACCAAATGAGGCCTCTTATCTCTATAACAGCCCTCATCTGGTTTACCTCAGCCCTGCTTTCTCTCTACACTGCGTGTCAGTGGAAATGCATATCCCCTGTACACTTGCAGCAGAACCCGGCGAAACATAGAATGATACTTATCTCATGCAAATATGAGAGCAATGATCCGATGAGCCTGCCTTTACGGAGAATACCTTTGGATTCATCCCCAGTGTGTCTGTGACTTTGTTATGGCTTAAACACCTTAAGCCAAATGTGGTTTAGGAGTGACAGAGCAGGTTTGGCTGATGAATCTCATATGCGGAGGAGGATTTGGTTGCAACGTGGGTGGTCACTCCGCAGTGGATCAGAGCACCGATGAGAGAAAGCCCAGCCAAACTGTTTCTGCGTGCGCGACAGCGTGTTGTGGCGGTGGATGTGTGTTTGAGGCTGAGAGTCCGGCTACGCCAAAACATGTCATTGCTGAGAAATGGATGGTTCTCCACCTTCAAACTGTTTCCAGTGAAATGCTTTTCCTTTTGAGCTGCACACTATAAAGCCGTAGTTAAACAAAGACTTTCTCAGCCTTGGATTGTTGAAACTTTGACGGTGAACCTGGATTTCAAATTGGAAAGTGTCGAAAACTGGATCCCAGTTTAGAGTCCATTTTCTGTAGGAATACTTCTATGCAGTTTTATGGCAGGTAGATTATGGCAACAGTTTCAACATCAGTGTTTAGATGACAGTGAAACCGTAGAGTGCTCCTAAGCTCTGGGTTTGAGGAGTGAGAAGGTTGATCAGGAACTTCCTATGCCTCTGGGACCTTCAGTGCAGTTGCAAAAATCATCATCAAGTGTACTGCATGACAGAGAACTGACCGTCCTTCCCTTTACTCACACATCTAGGAGAGCCAGTACTAGATTGGACCATTGCAGCACCAGCTGGGCCATCGCTTGTCTCTGCTGCGGGTTGTAAAGGTTGACAAACATGGCACCCATTCTGTGGAAAGTCTTTAAACGTCAATGTAGCTCTCCGTTCGAGACTGAAATGCTGTGGTTGAGCATTTTATTTTGGAATGGGTCAGTTGATGTTGAAAATACTGGGTCGCAGGTTAAAAAAAACACCTGAACAAACACATCCAAACAGCTACATGGCATTTTTTTTTTTTTAAATTGATGCTGCTTCAGTCCTCATGTCAACTGTCATTAAAAACCTCCAGATTAAAAGCCCTTCTGCCAAAAAGTAGGTGCGTTAGAAACCAGAGAGCTGCACAGTTGTAAACAGGCATTTTGTTCCCTGGATGAGTAAACAGCTGCATAATCTGGAGAAATACAGTAACAGACTTCTATACCGCCTTATCTTTTAAAGTACTCAGTAACAGGTAGTGGAGATAAGGAGGACAGATTTACAACCCTATGTAGGCACTTGTTATGCTCTGCAGTTCATAGCCATAGTTGAACATCTCAGAATTGTTTAGTTTATCAGTTTGATTCATGTGAGGATCGGTTCTAAGTGTATATGAGTGTCGTCAACTGTAAATGAACTTATTATGTAGAAGGGAAAAGAAATGATGCTACTGAGAGCAGGTATCCCGCCTCATTTCAGTGTGCATACATGTGTACAGTGCATTAGCGCTAATGCGTGTTGATGTGTGCAGCCTTGATGTGTGAACCCGACACCATTGCGACATGTGATGCACACCACCTGTGAAAACAGCATGACAAAGACGTCCGTGTTTTCATGGACTGGTCCTTTAATTGGACCACAGCTCCCACAGCCGGGACAGCGAGAAACAACCAGATACCCGTGGAAGGAGCAGGAGGAGAGCAGGGGCATTAACTGTACGAAAGACTGGAAGTGAGCTTACACCAGCCAGTCAGTAGTCAGTGAATTTCAGTGGCATTTATGAGAATTACCTGCAAAGAAGCAGGATCTTATAATAAAAAGGATATTTACATAAAGATAAATAAACTAAAGTTAGATAAGGTGGCTGTCAACACACACACACACACACACACACCTCTATATTCCAAAACACTTCATGATTTACAAACCGCATCTGAGAAGTTATGCAATGTTCAAACATGTGGCCAGTATTGAAAACAAACCATGGCACGCAACGGCAGAGAGGTCATTTCACTCACTGCAGAGTTTCACCGCTCTGCTTCCTCCACTCGCTCCCTCCTCTTTCTCCGAATCTCCCTCTACCTGCCCTCACTCTCATTCCCAGAGGGGCACTTGTGCAGCTCACAGGGAAAGCAGTCAGACATTATTAGCTTGGCGACATGCAGCCGAGGTTTTCCTGACATAAGTCGACGCTGTAAATAGACTTAACACTGCAGGGACACGCGATGTCTTCCACTTTTAGAGCCATTGATGAGAATAAGAGCAATCCCTAAGCAAGTTGGAGCAAAAAGGAAAAGGGAGCAGATAGTGACAATAAAACAAAATTAATAGTGCCAGTGCTGATGATGAGGTGATGATCCGGGACCATGGGAGGCAACCGGGTTGAACGAAGGATGCACTTAATGGTTGATAAGAAACATGTGACAGCCTTTTTGAGATGCTGCATGCTCTGTAATTTACATGTAATCGCTCCCACACTAGAGTGGCCTGGAGCCAGGCAGACGGTTGTCTTGCAAATTTTAGAACCGTACAAATACACCTCACTTGTAATGGTATTTCACAGAGATACAACCATTTCTCTTTGTTCAAAGTCAGCTTTAAGCATGCCCGAATCCCCAAAATGAGTTCACTGTGGCATTACTGAGCCGATGCGCTGTCAAACGTCAGCTCACTTAGGCACAGGGCACTGTTAAAAAGTCAGTTTCTATGAGGATGGTATCATGATTTGAATATACAAAATTTAGGAACCCAGTATATTATTATGTAGTTCAGATTTTATGGGTATTACACATCTTGATTTCAGCAAGACTGATCATACTAAAAAACCCAAAAGATGGTAACCAGAAAAAAAATCAAATGTGAAGTTTTGGCTGAATTAGGGGGCAGAGGGAAAACACAACTAATAAGTGTTTATACGGATTTTAGTCACCTTTCTGGCTTGATATAAATCTTAATGGGGTATTAGATAAGAATCACTGAATTAGGGCTATACAAAAATGCTCTAAAACTTCTATTAACTACAGGGAGAAAAAAAGCGTTGCTAATATGATCCTATTCTGCAGATGATGGAATTTAGCTGTCGATTAAAAAGAGGTGTGAAGACTTTGTTGAAATCCTACATTCCTCCAGGCTTTCCACATCCTGTTCTGTCTTTTGAGGCAGATGTAAGCTGCAGTTGATGGGAAACCTAAGAACTAATTCAGCAGGTGATCTGAATCTATGAACTGAATGTGAGGTTCTTTTTTTTTTTTTTTTTTTTTACAAGAAAAGAGTCAGCAGTAGTAAATTAAATGAAAGCAACATGTGTGGATCCATTGTTCTGAGTTCGTTTGTGTGTGTGTGTGTGTGTGTGCAGGCCAGGCAGTATCCTGTGGAGAAGCAGAGGGAAATCATACCATTGTGTTGTGTGTGTCGACATATCCTTCCTACCTCCTGACTTACCGACACTTCTACTATGACAATAGAGTGGATTTTTCTTTTGGAGGTCTACACAGTAATGCTGATAAATCTGCATCACTGTATCACCCGAAGCCGAGGCGAGCGCTGTTTACTTTGACGATCCAAAAACAAGCTGATTCCTTGATCACTTCCTTCCTTCAGCCTTGATTCATTTGAGCAAAAAATTTAAATGTAATGGATGAATAGCTGAAACAGTTAAAAGTAACAGAACAAGACCAGCTGAGAACATAGTCTATGCTTGTGGTGGACCACTTATGGTCAATATGCAATGTTTGAGGACCTGGTTGGTGAATGTGAAACCCCTGTAAACAACTACTGTCAATCAAAATTAGCTAGAGCCTGCTCAAAAGGTTGCCACTGATTTAATATGCTAAGTAGCATATTCATGATTTCACTGCTTCATATTTGCATTCTGCCTGGCGTCAGCCGGTTTCAGCCCTTTATCTGTTTGAAAAGATAATGGTACTCATTGCCAGTGGGTCTGAGAATTTGGTAAATCTAGTGTATAAGGCGCAAAGTTGGCGATATACTTTCTGCAACCCCCCCCCCAAATGATACAATAGAAACAGTTTGAGCTGATTCCTTTTGAAAGAGCAATGGCGAATGGGGAATCTCCAAAAGGCAGCTGGCCGACCAAACGTGTAACTTCATCGCTCAGTCAGTCGTGTAAAAATGGTTGAAATAGTTCAATAACAGTGCTGGACAAATTGTTCAATTGAAAACTGATAGTAGAACAGATGCAAACTTGACCTAAACACTGAAAGTTCAATCTTGTGGAAGAATATTGTAACAACATCCACTTTTATAAATTTAATAATGTTAAATAAAAGTTTAAAATCAGTTGAAACGAACAGAATGATGAAAGGGTACTTTAGTTTATCTGACAGGGCTGTGGAGGTACGTCAGACAACCACTGATTTAGATGAAATTAATAATGCTTCTTTGTCTTGTTCAATCCAGATTTTATACCTGGTGGCCTCATAAAGGCTGCAACAGTTTCACAACAATGGTGGACTTGGCACAGGGCTCAAACTGCAGATATTTCTGATGTTAAATCATGAATGTATGACTTTGTACCCAAATGTGTCTCGCATGGCTGTGATGTGCATTTTATCTGCACCATCCAAGGATGAATCTGCTGAAGGTGCCGCTTCATCGGGTCTGGTCAACGGATTCACTTAATGCCGTACGAAAAGGCACGACACAGAAGCACAAGAATCCTTGTCGGCAAAGCACAAGCGTGGTAGCGAACATCCTGTAGTATGTACCCGGACAAGAGAGCAAGGCCTTTATATACATTAGGACTGACACCACATTAAATTCAGATTCACCCACATTCCTACTGGAGGCAACAGCTGTGTGTAGAATGAAATACTACATGTAGTACTAGCACGAGGGATGGAAAGATAGAGGGGAGAACAAACATATGGAGGGAGGGAAGGATTGGCACGAGTTGCCCGTAATGTATTGCTTCCACAGGATGCTCTGCACGCTCAAAACAAGCCATAATTGGCCTTGATCACGCTCAGCCATTCAGACATACAGTAAATGTGACAGGCAGTGGGGAGAGAGGTAGAGAGGGGGTGGAGGGGGAGGAGACGGGCGGAGGGAGAAATGGTGAGGCAGAGTGTGACAGAGTGATTTTACAGGAGAGGATGAACTGTAAATATTGACCCCGCAAAGGGGGCAAAGCAGTCACGCTGCACCACCAGCATGCATGGATGCATGCGCACACGCACACGCACACACACACACACACCGTAGTAGTGAATCTTACTGAGACCAGATAAACATCACACTGTTTTTAGAAATTGTATATAAGATTTTTCTCACAACTTTTTACACATACAGGGGAGAATTCTCCCCAAAACCTCGGTTCAAACCTCAGCAGGCCTGTGAGTTTCTGTTGGTTTTCATTACCATTGCACAGGAATGCTGTCTTGTCTCCTCATATTCAGCCTCTATAGAAATGACATTGCTTCTAGACGCATGTTAGGCCAATTTTGTATCACATTTACTTACATTTACTTTTTTACATTTACATAGACATTTACTTTGCTTTTGGATAAATGCTGTATGGTTATCGGTGACTAGGCTGAGGCTCTGTTGTGTGTTCCTCTTCCTACCAGGAATCTCCAGAGGCTTCATTATGTTAGTATAATTTAATTTTTAAAATTCTTCTCCTGACGCATCCATGTCCATTATCTATGGAAAGGCAGAAGCCCACCTCAAAAAAAATGCCCAACCCAAAATCTCCCAGACTCCACAAGCTCATATCAGATGACTTCTTGACCCTTTGCACCCCATAACTAATCCCCATGCTCTGGGCCTTTAGCTCAACAGTCCCCAAGCTCCAGAGTGCACTTCAGAGAACACGACATGCCGCAGTACCTTCTAGTTTAGGGGGGAAAATCAATTTGTGTTACTTTCACCCTGCCGCTGTTTCTTAATCATGTTGTGCCTTTCCATGCGTCTTTAATGGCTGCTGTTTATGTGGCTTTTTAAATTGTGGCACTTTGTCCTTTGATGAAAAATGCATTCAAAATAAAAGTAGAATCATTGCCCTGTGTTTCTACGCCTCTGCCAACGAGTCAAGTTGCAGTTTACATTCATGTCTGTTGAGACTCATATAATATATGAAGTGAAAAATTTAATATTAATTATCAAGTGCATTTTGTCATAACTAGCATTTGCATTCTTGAGCTATAGCTGATGTTTTGTAAGGACACAGTGCCCTTGATCCTTGACCTTTGACCATTGAACACCAAGCTCTACTCGCTTCATCACTGAGTCCAAGTAAACGTTTGCACCAAATTTGCAGAAATTCCATGTAGGCGTTGAAGAGAAATGGCGGAAGGACAGATGAACGGACCACAGCCATCGCCGCCCTGGAGGCTGAATTGTGATTATTACTATCATTATTAATATGTTAGCTGTAAAAACTACCTTTCAGCAGGGGGATTTTATTGGTTATTACTTTTTCTTTTGCCAAGATACTGAGAGCTACCCAGGATTTAACAAGTGTTGAGCTAATTTTCACCTACTCTCACCTCATTATTGAGCACTTTCCACAGTAGCAGTGTTTGCTGCGACGGTTCATAAACACTTTCCAAATTTTCACATTTGCATAGACCGACTGGGGTGAGATTGTGGGCATATCTGTGTTTTTATTTATGTAGAAACGCAGGCTATGTTAATGAAGCCACTACTGTCAGTTCGGACAGTTTTTGTCCAGAATTGAAGACAAAAGGCCTTAATTCCATGTTGTAGCAAGACTGTTTTTTTCGTCATCACTGACATTATATTACATATTACAGCAGAGATATTCACGGCGCTCATCTAATACTGTTGCTGCTTTTCTCATAATCAACGAAATGCTGAAGTAACCTGAGGGATACGTAATGTTTTTACATAGTCCACCTTTGTTTTGGTAATTAAGCTGCCCTTGCTGCACGGCGCGGAGCATGAGAGTGTTGGACAGAGCATTAAAGCGCGTATCTCACGCCTGAAGCGTGAGAGTCGGCAGCCCCGCCTGTAACAAAGATCACAATTGTCATGACTCAGCCTCGTTCACCCTTCTTGACGCTCCTCTCCCTCTTCCTCCAGCTCCCTCCGAGCCCCTTGTCCTGGTCTGCCCTCCCTCTCTCCGTCATGCCACTGTCCCTGCTGAGCGACTCATGCATGGATACAATGTGCTCCACTGTGCTCTCTGAAGGCTAGCATTACTGTTCACACGCGATCCGCGCCCAACACTGATATGCCCCCTCCTCCCCTTCTCTTTCTTTTCCCCTTTCCTCCATCTTTCATCCCTTTTTAATTTTTTTTTTCCTCAAGACAGACCTGCCACACTGTTTTGCAACATTCAAACCGTAAACGATTTGAAGTTACTAAAATGTTTTTGCATGAATGAGGGAGTCGCTCCCCTAAAAGCTCGGTTAGCAAAATATGCAGCATCTGCTGTGACCAACAAAATGAACAGCTTACATCCTCCTCTGATTACACACTGCAGGTTTACAGCCGCGCCTGCCCGCCAAGAAATGAGCAGAAACAGCCACCGGCCTCGCCACAGTCACAAAATGGAAACTAACCTGATGTTGATGAACCTGATGAAGTATTTCAAAAACACCAGAAACATAAGGGGCTTTACGTCTCTCTGTTTTTAGGGGGAAAAATGCAGAACCTTTATTGACTCTGATATAAGCAGAATCACCATTTTCTTATAGAAAGTACTTAATACGTATTAATTTATAACACAATGTTGATGATTGATGTTCCCTAGTGGCACCAGTAACATAAAACAATATCTACTCTAAAATGCCCACACATTAATATCTACATTTTAGGAACTCCAGCAATTAAGCACAATATGCTATTATAGCGATGTGTAATTTAGCAGTGTAGTGTAAATCCGTCCCAGTTTCCATCTGTCTCTGATTGTTTCTCATGTGCTCAACCTCAAGAATCTGTCCTGGATGTTCGGATCATGCCACCGCCACAGAGGGAACATGATATGACCCCCCCCCACCTCTTGGTGACGAAAATATTCCTTCTCAGGCTTGCTTCTGTGAAAGCACACCACCCGCTCCCCTTTGCTGTTGTTCAGTCACAGCTCTGTTAAAAGGCTCTGAGTACAGTAAAAAGAGAGAGAGAGAGAGAGAGACTGACAGAGAGAGTGAGTGAGTGTGTGTGTGTGTGAGCGTGTGCGTGTGTGTTTATATGTGAGAGTTAGTGTATGTGCATATGCATTGAATACCTTGAGGAGTATGTGTGTGTGGCAGTTGATAGTGTAGCGTAGGCTGCAAATGAACTCATTTCTGCAGGACTGGTCTCTCTCTCTCTCTCTCCCTCGCTCTCTAAATGTCGCTCACCCCCTGCATTTCGCTTTCATTCACTCCCTCTACGCTCGCTTCGACAGATCGTTTTCATAACCACTTTTCTGAGGTCACAGGCTTGTCTGCAGTAGTCACGCAACCCCTCTCCTGCTCAGTCAGCTTTCGTGCACACACACACGCACACACACACACACTCTACCACAGCAATACTACACTACACAAAACCCTGTCTTAAAGACGCAGCATGCAGCTCTCTCAGCAGCCACAACATGTTACAGACTCCGCTCTTAAAGGGTCGGCATGTCTATTTTTGGCTCCCTGTGCTCAAAGCATTCCTACGCTACTGGCAACACACATGCAACCTGTGGCTGCAGATTGGAAAAGCAAGACTGGCTAAAGCTGATTTTCAGATTAAACCTCTGACTGTAATCACTTTTAACAATTTAATACTTGCTGTCGAGCGCAGCTGTAAATGTGTTTTATGTTTTTTACGTGAGCATAGAACATACAAGGGGATTAATTACAGTAGCGACACGCCTGTTCTGTAAACATTGTGTATCAGGGGTTTATTTAAGGAAAAGCTCTCTTTATGTGGTGAGCCCACACTTAGATATCAGATGCTTTGCCTTTACCTTAAAAACCTCATTTGAATTAATGATGGCAGTTGCTGGTGCAGGTGAGAGTCAATTCTACGGGAATGACTGCAAGGATCAAAACAGGAAGACAAAACCATTTATTTATATAATTTAAATCTAAGCATAAGATTAGCTTGTGTGTGCGTGTGTAACATGGTGATGGCCATGTGGAGAAGCTGAATTCTTTCAGTGTCCAGAGGACAGAGCTCCACATTGTCCAGTCCTGCCTGGGCCAATCCATCCTTCTCCCTCCCCCTCTATCCTCTTTTCTCTGTCTTGCTGCCTCTCGCAACACCTCTGAATCCTCTCAGCACCTTTCTACCACCAGGAGAGCCCAAGGAGGAAAAATACAGTAAGTGAAGATGACGGGGGCCGGGGGAGGAGACGATGGGCAGAGACACCGTGAGCGGCAGCCATCTGAACAGGTTTAAGGAGACAGGGAGACAAAGGGACCGTTCACATAGCCGGCCTCGTAAAATACCTTAAAATTCCTACAGAGGTCTGCTTCATCTGATGTCTTTTATGTACAGTATGACGGATGTGTCTGAAACGTGACACCAACACGAAACGACTTCTGTCAAGCGGATGTCAACCGAAATAAGATCACATTCTTATTTGTACCTGCAGTTCTGCTGCATGTCACAACACATTTATGGCTTCGGTCCACACCTTTGGATTCCAACAAAACGGAGGCGTTTCCCTAAATACTCATTAAAACGGCCTTTGTTTTTCTCTGGCACGGCCAAGTCTGAACAATTTATTTCAACTACGTCGGTTGTATTTTCCCATACAGTCTCTGACATTCTTCCTACCATTTATTGCATGGGCCTTGTCGTCAGTTGCAGTCAGCCTTGCTCCTAACATGAACAGATGTTGGGGTAATTAGCAAGGCCCTGACCGATTTATTGATCTGCCAATCAACCGACTGTTTCGTGGCCATTTGCAATGATAACTGTGACTCAACTTGGTAGGAATTTTTAAAAAACGTCGGGGGACTGATTTCAGACAGAGGAAGACTGAGGCAGTTTCTGATTCATTTCCATTAGTGGTTGACTTTGTCGGTTGAAATGACAACTCTGACCCGTAGATCTAATCAGCTGTAGCTGGCCAGCAAACTGACTTAACACTATTTTCATGGGTGGGTTTGAAAATGTTGTTAAATGTTGGCTACATACACGATGTCCAATATTTTAATCTAACATAACCCCATTTAGCTGCTTATCCTGCGTACGTGGAAAAGCAAGACAGATGTTAGAATTACGCTATATTGTTTTTTTGATTTAAACAGCATGTTTCACATCCAAAGATGTAAGAGAAAAGAAATTCAGAATGGCTACTGCTGTAACGTTATCTCACATAACATGCTTGGTGGCGGTTGCTGGAGTTTAACCGATCCGAGGTCCAATAACAAGCACGAATGAGCCACAAACAGCCGGGTTTGGGAGCGGGTTAAATAAAGAAACCGGCATTCAGACTCTTTATACACAGAGTATCTCTGTCACTGCAGCCCCAAACACAACTCGTAAACATTTTGAGAAATCCAAAGCTTGACGGGCCTTTTGTGTTTATGGTTGCGACTCTGCGACTGGACAATCGCTAACTCTGCTTTGTCTGAAAGGCTCAGGAGTGTGCCACACAGTGCAAATGTGTGGATGCACTGCACTGGGCACAGCACAAACCACACTGATTTCAAATATTATTACCTGCACTACAGCTGCATAATCAACATTGACAATTTGACTCCTACTATACACAGAGTGGACAATAATGCTTTACAAGCTTGAATGAGATTTTCCAGCTCATCAAATCTCAGTTTGTGTTTCTTGTCATGACATCACCAGCAAGGGGGGGGGCATACAAAACAGCCTCAATATTGCCTGGAAATTGATTGAGAATTTGGCCAGGAGAGGTTGCATGAGAAGGAGAAGTACTTGAGGTAGCAGGGAGGAAAGGCCTGCCAAGAAAAAAGGCTCAGGCCTGAAGGCTTTTGGCAGGTGTTTTGTCTCTGCTATCCATCTAGCTGCTGACTCAAAACATGGGAGGTGTTACGAGAGAGTCTATTAGCTCTGCAGACAGGCTGTAATTTCTGTGTCCTTTTGTTGTAGCTGTTTTTCCTTATTTCTGCAGAATGACAGTAAATTCTTGTTTTTTTTTTAACTACAATAAGTCTTTGTACAAAAAAAAACTGACCTGTTTACCTTACTGCATAACAGTGGAGCAGTGATTTTAAGATCCTAGATTTTGGTGCAATTTCATATTTACTCATTGTAAGTCCAGCCTGAAAGGCTTTTGAGCTGAATTTAATCTTCAAAACAACTCAATAAACACTTCGAACCGAGAAATAATATTACCACAAGGAGTCAAGCACCCTGCAAATGTAGAGAAACCCTAGACTGACTGGCGAATGAAAAGATAAGAGACAAACACATGCAAACTTTCAACAAAAAATCACCAGGAGCATTTTTATGGAAAATCTGAATCACGGTTAATTGTCCACCACAGCAACCTCAGTCTCATCAGCCATCATGGGGCTCTGCCAATTAGGTCAAGCCTCTGAGTTTTCTACATGAGTTGGCCCATCTGACATTTTAATAAAGATGTCGATCCAACAACGGATGAATGCAGAAATGGCATTGTGATGGTCCAATTAATTATGCAGCAGGGTTTCTCTCTCTCCCTCCATTTTATGCCTCTTTTCTGCCTTTTGCAGCCCCCCCCCCCGGAAAACAGCACCGGCTTAAAAACCACCCATGGCACCAAATGAGAGGAGACACAGGATAACATGAAGTAGCCAGGTGAGTGAAGTCAAGCAGGGAAAACAGGGTGAGAAGTGACTAAGATAAAAAAAAAAAATGAAAGTGAGTGTATGCGAGAGAGAGAGAGAGAGAGTGTGTGTGTGTGTGTGTGTGTGTGTGTGTGGGAGGCAGACTGATTCCAGACCAGCAGGCAGCCAGGCTGAAGGTGTCCAGGCCTCTAGGCCACAGAGAGGTAGCAGCACTAGAGAGGAAGGATCAAATCCGAGATTAACAGGTTGACCGATGGAAAATAAAAGGAAAAAAGAAAAATTAAAAAAAATGCACAGGTGCCTTGAGATCTGAATACAATGAAAAAAGGAGTGATAGATAATGAAAGATGCGGATGAATGTAAAAGCCGTGCATAAAAATTTTAAAGGGAATTTACATAAATAAAGTGGCAGATGTGTCCTCTATGCTAGTGAATTATTTTTACTGTAATTTTATTTTTATTTTTTTCCCCAAAGGTAATCAGTCCAATAAAGCAGCATCAGGACAAACTTCTAAAGGGAGAATGAATTTATAGTGAAATCCACCACAAAAATCATCAGTATCAGTTTAAACTAACCCCGGGGGGCTGCCCCGGTGCATTATTTACTTCAGTTTTTCTCTGTAGTTCTTTTCCATATGAGGCCACAGATTACTGGTGTTTGAGCCAACATGACAAAGGACTCCGATATGAACAGGTGGTGGGGATGACCTGTTCGGCTCGGGTGACAAACGTTGACAGGCGCAGGACGGTCGGCATTAACTGCGTCTGTGAGTGCATGAGAGTGGCTCTTTATAAAACTATCACCACATTATCGAGCCTGAGACATGTGAGCGGTCGCGGCATCTTCATCCTTAACTCGTTTAGGACATATTGAGGTCATTTTCCCCGGGTTTACACAACATTGCGTGAGAAGGGAAGGGTATCCGGTGGATCCAATTGCCCTCTGTGAAGGCGGCAGTGCCTCCATGAATGTGGCCTTTGAGTGGCGAGAGGCCAGCAGACATGCAGACAGCCTGTACTTACTGTATCTGGGAAATAGGCCTGATGCGACATCAAACAGCCACAATGATGTTATTATGCACCCCCCCAGCCTGTTTTCTCCTTTCTGAGAACTTGTTGCACATGAGTCACAAGGAAGGAGTCTCCAGTGATCAGTTGTTTACCCTCATTTAACTCATGGTGGGGCTGGAACCAATCACTGCTTCAATTTCAGTTTAATAAGATGTTTTCTTGCTATCAACCCTCTAATAGAGATTGACATTGAATTATCCAAAAGCTATGATTATCTTCTTTTTCCCTGATAAAAATTTTTTCCTCCTTACTGTTTGTTGCTTTAACAACATTTATTTTACCGAGCAGGACGACGAAAACATTTAGCATCATGACTGTGTGGGCTTTCCGCAGAGCAAAGATGAAAAAGTGTCTTTGTTTTTAAAAGGTAAAAGAGGATCATTTTGTGGAGTGTCATGGAAAAGTACAAGACCAAAGTTGAAATGACTGCTTCCATGGAGAAATAAGCAACGGACTCATATTACTTTTGAAGTGATGTTTCCGCACTGACTCTGCTTTTAAATGAGAGAAGTATCTTTATCTTTAAGCCCAGATTTGCAGGTTTTTTCTCTCTAGACAATCAAATAAGGCGTCCCAGCAAACATCTGACAGGTGGTAATATGAAAGAGGCAGGAGAGTTCAACATCATCCCAAACAAACCCAAAGTTTTTACAATATGAGGGTATGGCACAGAAAAATATATGTGACAGCAGCTTTTGAACTCATATCAGACAGATATTGAAGTGCTGGTTTCACAAAATGACACAGGAGGCAGGCAGCTATGGACGAGGACTGGATGTGACTCAGCTTTGATTTTGGTGCTATATTTACACAGGCTTTCACCGTCGGTGCAGGCTGTCATATCAACATCTTCCCAGCGTAACAAAGCTGACACTGAAAAAGTGCAGGGCCGGGCAAACTTTTCACACTGAGAAACTGGGTTAGATTTCAGGGTCGCTGTTTTATTGCATTTAATTTGTCTAATAATTCTGCAAAAACATTTTTCCCCCCCAAACTATACAATGTTCTGCAAACTGTGTTCTATTCTGACCCGTTAAAATACGTGAACGTATGTGATTTACACTTTAAGGGCCTAAGATTTGAAAGCTTTGTATTTGAAGATGTACAGTCATCCTACAAACATGCGGCCACACCACTCAGTTTCCACTTCAATCATCCTGCACTCAAACTAATTGTTGTCCCACACCATAAAAAGCTCATGCATGTGTCTGGAAACGCAGCCAGGGAAAGCACTCAGATCCGTTACAGGTCAAGAAACGCTGCAATAGAAAACAAATATGATTGAAAAATTATGGGAGTGGTGAATGGAAAATAAACATGGGTGGAAGCCACTACCAGCTCTATATTTGACAGATGACACTGTATGAAAACAAGGATTAGAGTAGTCAGTGATAAATGTGGATATATATATATATTTATATGTGAGTGTATGTGTATGTGTATGTGTGTGCGCGTGTGTGTGTGTGTGTGTGTGTGTGTGTGTGTGTGTGTGTGTGTGTGTGTGTGTGTGATGCACATTTAAAACATTTAGAATTTGATGATGAAAACAAACCCTGGCACATTAACATGAAGAATTTCCCAGCTCCGCACGCAAACTTAGAGCAGGGGAGGGCCCCAGCGTGTGTGTGTGTGTGTGTGTGTGTGAGCTGTTGCTTTGGGTGAAGCCAGCAGCTGTTTAAATTCGGTCTAACAGCGCTCTCCCTGCAACATGCCAATTTAAACATGATCCTCAGGGACAGAAACAGAGTCTGTTCCTCCTCTTCACCACCTCTTTCTGTCGTTTTCTCTTCTCGTCCTTGTTCCCTCTTCCTTATTCTCTCTCTCTCTCTCGTTCTCTTTCTTTTTCCAGTCGTAGCACACATATACCGCGCTGCCTCTGGGTTGACATTAAATCTGAATCTAAGCCCACATATCTATCATTCTGGCCTGTAATGTGCACAGAGCTCAGTTGTCTCGCCGCATTAGTACCTGATATGATGATCTGACTCGGTCTCTTTGCTCCCTGCCATGTACCGACTTTATGGGGTCATGCCATCATGCCTGATGAATAAGTCATTAGAGCGGCGTCGTGCTCGTCCCTGAATGGTCCAGGCTTTGGTGCCTGTGGCTTCAGTTCTACTAAGCTCCCAAGCACAAAGGAACCTCTGTGACAGACATCAGCTCCTCCAAGACCCTTGCAGATGGAGTAGACACTTAACAAGAAGAGGCTAAATTTTCTAAAGAAAATTTACATTTATACCATTTGCAATTGACCCGTTTGAAACCTTTGAAATACTGACACAAAGTTGTAGTTGAGCTGAGAGGCAAAAGTTTAAAATCAGGCCCTGAAATCAGCTGAAATGTCAGATGAAGTGAGGGGGGATGAACTGAGCTGGGGGTGTCAGAGTTAAAGTTAAAAGACAAAGAGATGATGCACTCAAGGACGCCTACCAACAGAATCTAAAACCCACCTTCGTGTGACTCTGACAGCCTTCAGGAGTGTGTGTACATGTTTGTGTGAGATTCAGGAAGTGCTGCAGAAGGCAGGAGGGTTTTGTTTCATTTTAATAAATCAGGTAATCTCTGAGTTAATGACTGACAACAGCGATGAAACACCTCTGAAACTGAAACTATTCGCTTGATCACATGTGCTTTCATGCTCACACATGTGGGTATTATGCACATTTTGGAAGGGTTAGTCTTATATTTGCTTATAACGAGTGGAAGATGACATGCTCCATAACCGAACGGTTAAATTTCCGTTTTCCAAGGAGTGCGATGGGCTGATTTAACCACTAGAGCCAGACGAACATCAAGAACAGACGAAACCACAACTCATCTCAAGAGCAACCTGCTACACAACTTTTAAAAATAGCTCTCTACCCCTCAGCTACTCACTCTCTACATCTTTTACTCTTCGCTCCTTTTTTTCCTTCCTTCCTCATTCGAAACTACATTTTATGCCACTCAGAAAAGCCTCAGAGAGCTTTTACCATGAGCCCCCCCAGTGGGCCTTTAATGCTGGTGATGTGAGTGGAAACCTCCAGCAGGGGCCAGCGACTCAGCATGGAGACACACACACACACACACACACACACACACACACACACACACACACACACACTGAAACTGACCAGTTTCAACACAGGAAACACTTTTTAAATGAATATCTTGTGTCCCCATGTGTTGTCCAACATTTTTGTATTGTGTGTAAGTGTGTGTGGTTGCTGTCGTCAGACCCCACCGGAGTTTTTCTCACTGACTTTTAACTGTGATGAAATTTCCAGTGAGGTTTGACACATGAGGAATACAAGATGAAATGCCTCGCCCAGCACACATGTGCAGACACACACACCCACACATATGCGCACGAGCACACACACACATGCACATATGTGCAGACACACACACGCACACATGCACGCACACACAAACACACACAGATGAGTACATCCCAAATAAATCCCAGTAAGCATTAGGGCCCTGTCATGGCTCTGTTTACTGTTGAACACTTAAGATACACCTTCCCTTTTCCTGGCTAAAAAATAACGCCTGGGGGGGCTGAAGGGCCGAGCCAAGCACAAGTCACGCAACTGCCTCTCTCCCTCTTGGGCTGTGTCTCTTAATCACACACACACACACACACACCCACACACCCACACACACACACACACACACACACACACACACACACACACACACACACACACACACACACACACACACACACACACACACACGCCCTCTCTTCATCCTGACTGGCTGGATACCTGCCTGCCCTGGTGAGACATCTGACCCTGTGGAGCTGCTCCTCTTTAACAATGTGCCTGGACACTGTCAAGTCAGGGACCATCCCGCTGCTGCTGTTTACCGATGTTCAGCCTCACTTTGTCTCCCAGTGCAGGGCCCAAGTCAACATGTGTGTACATGTTTGTGTGATGAGGAAGGACCGTCTTTACCCTCTGTCCCTATCACTTTACCCTCTGCTTGTGTCTCTCTCCACCCTAAAAATATTTTGTCAGGCTCACTCATTCGATGATAATTTGGTAGAGAGCAGGAGTTCACTCAGAGTTCAGACCGCTCGGGGTGCGCAGAGAGCAGCAAAGGCCCTGCCAGCCTATAAAAAAAAACACACAAACCCTTTTAAACACCCTCTTGAATCACGTTCTCTGGTCCCCTTTAATTAGCTCTTACTATGGGCCTTTCTCACTCAAACAAATGCCTATCACAGCAAGACGTTTGGCTCTAACATCATGAAAGTTGTATGGTGAGTGTTGTATGCGCGGTGTGACCGAAAAAAAGAAACTCTCCCCAAAGCTTCTCCGAATAACTCTAACTTTATATGACATGATCTGGGGAACTATTTTTACCCGGTTGAGTTACGCGCTCCTGTTTTCCCATATCGAATGCTGATGAAAGGGGACCTCATCTGGCTGGCGGTAGTTAGCGTATCAAGCTGTATCGGGTCAGATGCCACCTTTGGTTAGTGATCTCTCCAACCGCATGGAAACATATCGATTTACATTAGGCAACAACAGCAGGGGCCGGGCCCGTCCACTGCTGCACACTGGAGCGTGCGTCAATTAAGATAAATGGAGGTGACAGACAAAACAAACGGTCCGATGTGCCGTGTGACCGGGCGGCAGGCGTGCGCACAAACCTGATGACATGTAGCGTGCGTGGTCGCCATGCTGCGCGAGGGACCCTCATCAGAGAAACAACGCGGTTCTGGTTATTGTTTATAAAGGGCTTAACTTCCGTGCTGGTATTTTCTGCACTCACTGCACTTAAAATCAGCCATTTGTACATTTAGAGCATTTTTCTGTGGCCAAGGTGACAGTGTTAGAGTCCAGGACCGTGGTGCACTCAGGTGAGGTTGTGTTTCGTACATGGCAAAAGTTGTGTCAGACAAGAGTGCAGAGTGACCAAAGGGACACAGACTGTGGGCTGTTGACAGAGTTTGTTAAGTTTAGCTGATTTCCTCCTCGCTTTCGGTTCGTCTTGGTAAAGACGCCACCTCGTATCATGGCAGAGCAGCAGTGTCATGGAGTTCATTCATCAGCCTCTATGAATAGCGACTCCATTCGCTCAGTTTAGCCATCAACAGATCACATTACTGACACCACTGAGCTTTTTATGCTGCTGGCCATGTTAAATTGGTTGTGCTGTAGCTAATAGGCCTCGGGTGTTCGCTGGGAGGAAACCGGTGGCCATCTGAGCTGGGGTGCTGGCCAGTGTTCAGTTCACGGGAGTAAATCTGTGTCAGGCCATCAATGAGTTAATTGTGGCCTGTTTCTAGTCCATGTAAACAGAACAATGGTAGGACATAGGGAGGCTTCCCAGTACGAAAGGCTGATTCTTAGATTCTGCTATTGATCTGGTTATTTCGATTGATGTTGTCTCTCATTCCAGTCATGACCAGACACAGGACTTTTTACTTGGTCCATATGCTTTACAGCCCCGCTGCAAAAATGGACCTAGTTTTTTCAAATTCAGTGATCCCACAACAGTCAGAATTTTTTTTCCAAAACTCAGTTTCTGTACAGAAGTGCCTGCAGCATATGCAACAAATAAAAAAATAAAAGAAAAAAAATGAATGTTCCGAACCTTAATGAGTTATCAAATGGGTTTTCAACATGTGGCTTTGGGCAGAAGCCATACTGCATGGTTGCATGGAGATAAACAGAGTCTGTTTGTTTGTTGTGTGTGGGGATGGATATAAATTGGCAACGTGGAATTATTTTATCTCAGCCATAAGGGGTGTAGTTGGGGTTAGGCCTGGCTAGAACGGCGTGTTTGTAAAGACGGCACGCTGCACTCTGAAGCAGAACTGATGAAATATGTCTGCCAATAACGCTACAATTCAATAGTTGAGATTAGCCACAGTTCGCACGCACGGTGAACCGAAAATAGACTTGACTGGAAAGCAGAGTGAAAGATTTCGAATCAAATGCTGTGATGTTATGAAATGTGTTAAACAGCTGGGATTTGTCAGCAGGTCTGTAGCATCGCTGCATGCTTAAAGTGCTTCCATAATACAATTATCAACTTAATCGCCGGGGGCTTTGGTGCGCTTGTTGCTTCCCTCCTTGCCCCTCAGTGCTTCTTTTACTCAGGCAGAGCAGCGCGCTAGGCGGTAGCTTTGACAGTAATTACACAAGACAGCTTCCAACAATAGTGTTGGACCAACAAAGGCTTCTGCTCCCTCCACATGAGTCCTGGCCGTCCATTCAAACTCACTCAGACTCAAACACACACTCTACCCGTCTGTTCGCAGACACACACTCGCACAAAAACACACCTCCCGTTGCCGCCCAGCCGCCACTAGCTGTTACAGTTAGCGTCTACCGGAGGCCCCCCTCGGCACTGATTTGAGTAATTCACTTATGGCCTTTTGTGATCCCGGGGGGCTCCGCTGGCCTCGGGGGGCCAGCAGAGTCCAACTCCACTCAAGCGAGTTCAGTGTCCCTGGCACGAGAGGCCAGGCAGGGACAAAGCCAGTGTCATGTCTTTGATTCAAGCAACTAATGAGTTAGCTGTGAGGATCCTGAACGCATACGGCGGCTTCGCCATTCACGGTCCTCAACACATACAAGGGATTAGCATGGCTGGCCTGTCGCACTAGTTAACAGATATTGTGCGGCTGATTACTGCAGAGGGGGCCAATGCACATGCAAGACGGTGGGAGAGTGAGCCGACATGCAACCAATGTGCAATTTAGCATGGAATCATTGGGCGGGTAATAGCTATGTGTTAGCTGCAAAGGGATTATAACGACATTAAAGGTGAAACTATGTATGCAGCCAGTACCAGCATTGCAATCAACAGCTTGGCACTCATTAAAAAGTGTCTCTGAAATCCCACCTTAACGAGCTGATATCCCACTTTAAGAGATCTTACTGGTGAACTTTAGTCCCATAACAATCTAAAGGGTGTTTCAAACAAATACTTGGGGGAACATTTATAAGCATGAAAATGGTCAAATTAAAAGATTGTTCAACAGTTTCACAAACAATTTTCTGCAGCTTAAATTCAAGAACAAACTTCATAAACATTATCCATATTGCTGTGGTGCATAAACAAACTTCTGTCTGAACCCGTTCGCGACAAATGAACAGGATTTGAACGCCAGCATAAAGGAAAGGAATGATAGAACCCTATGAACAGGCATTAGGTTAGTCATAACAGTGAGAACACTAGAAATGTATTAATTGCCCATACATCTACCTTTGTATACAGAAGTCCTAGCCCTGACTTACAGACATCGCATGTGGAGGAAAGAGGAAGGAGAAAAGCCTGAGCACTGGCATTTAGCCTGATCACGCACTCTTCATGTAGCACATGGAGATGAGAGGTGATTTTCTTTCAAAGAGGTCAGTGAAACACGCAGAAGGGCAGAACCCCATAGGGAGGAAGAAGGAAAAAAGGGACGAGAAGGGAGAGACAAAAATGTCATGGTCGGTGTTTAAGAAGAAAAAAGAAAAGAAAGAGAGGGAGAGTTAATAAGAGAGGAGAGAGAGTTGGGGTGACAGGGTGAATCTGTACCTCCGTTCGACGAGAGCTAATTTCCTCTGCTTCACCAGCACTGATGCACGCACAGATTGGGATGTTGCGACCCATTTTCCCCCTGGATGCTCTACATCAATACACATCGCTAGATTTTATAAGGGCTTAGTGAAGTGTGTCAATCACTAAAACCTAAGGAGACGCTACATCAGATGATCTAATGAGCTGTGAGATCGTGAGAATGTGAACCGTCGGCTACAGCTCTGGTTTGTCTGCGACATGATAGCTCCAACTTTCAGAAAAGCTTTTCATTCCTCGGCGCAGGGTGAACTTTAGCATTCGTGCCACCAACACCAGTATTGGCCAGGCTGCTTATGTCTGTCTTCAGGCTTGTTGTGACATGTGACATTTAACTGATACGATGATGATGAGGGGCTGACGGATTGAAATCCTCGCATCCTTCGGGCCCTCATGCTTGAGGCCCCAAGTGTGCAATCGTCAGGCACAACTCTGGCATTGAGAAATCAACTCATGAGCATTGATTCAGCTGATGACCCAAGAAGTTTGGATGATCATCAGTGATTCCAATCTCCAATTTTGTCTAACTTTGATTTTGTCAAACAACAGGCGTGGATCAAAAGATTCGAGGGTTTGACCTTTGGTGGGTTTGAGGGTTTACTTCAAGAAAGGTATAGACAGATGTAATAAATGGTTTAATGAGCTGTGCAGCCAAGTACTTATTGTATAGCATCAAGCAGGGAGCACATGATATGATGCCACAGGTCAGGCTGAGTAGATTTCTTCAACGACCCAAAATGATCCTGATTCTCTTCAAACGGTCAAAAGCCTCTTTGAAGCCGTAACCATGAAAACAGTGGCGCTAAATGCTAACGTCAGCGTGCGAAGATGGAGCAAACAAAGTAGGAGTTGAGTTTGGATTGATATCATGTGCACATTTGTACTCGAATGGGCGTAAGTGGGTCATTGACAGAGCAAACAAGCTACCATTGCCTACCCCCACTCTCTTGTAGGGTTCAGCCGAAATCTCAACAACTAGTACATTTAACTTGAGAAACTCAGTATGCGGACCACATCTTGACCTTTCTATTGCTAAACCTTTTCACTTCACTTATGGGCTGTGCAGCCTGCTGATCTGTCTTGGCCTCTGCCCCGGCGTCTTGTCTGCCTTTGGGTTGCAGAGTATAGGGAAGGAAAGAGTCTAGGGTCACTGGGAGTTTAGTAAACACAGTCTTTCCATAATCTGAACTGATATACGTTGTCACTCGAATTCAGAAACTCCTTCCACGCTGGGGCTCTTCCCTCTAAGGGAAATTGAATGGTCTGCACTTATGTTGACTTGATTGGATACAGATTTGAAACGAAAAGGATTAACCCAAATAGTGGTGGAAAGGGGGCTTATATCTATGAAATTCTCTTACATTTGAGGGAATGAGGACCTAAACTGATTGTTCTGTCTCGCACTCTACTTCCTGTATTGCGTGATGGTGGCACAGTTACAAAATCGTCTCCTGTCTGCTGGCTTGACGTCACTAGAGCCGTATGCCTGGCGTGAGTCTGTGGGGCCTGTGGCCTTTCTCTTCCTCTTTAATTATAGCTCAGCCAGCATTCAGAGGCAGACAACACACATACTGAAACATGCTCGCGCTCATTCGGAGTGCAGCAAGTGCAGATCTGAACAGTAACGGCTTCTCTACGCATTTCTGTCTGTGTAGCGGATGGACGAGCAGCACGTTGGGTTATCAGACTTGGCGTCGTGAGGTATCCGTGCGCTCGGATCCCTCGTCATATTTGTGTGTATCTATGTGTATGTGTTCCTGTTCCCTGTCAACACCCTGGAGGTGGGGCATTAATTGAGGACTTCCAGACACACACACACACACATACATACACACACACACACACACACACACACACACACACACACGCACACATAATTAATAGGAATCGCTGTGATGTGGATACAGTTACACTGCAGGCGTTTTTGTATTCGGGCACGAGATTTGTTTTGGTGGTAACTGTAGGGGTTGTTATGATATAATGCAAGGCACTGACAATTTTCAGAGCAGAAAGTGAAACATCACTGCACCGAAAATTATCTAGAGGGTTGTCGGGTTGTTTGATGTCTCCCGGAGGGCACTGTGCATTTCTTTATTCTTATTGTTTTATTTTTCATCTTGTGATGTAGAAAGAAAAAATTCATAAAGTAGGCAGGAGGGAGTATAAGCCTAAGCTAGAGCCTATGCATTGCACTGACTGATCTGTGTGTGCATGTGTTTAAGTGCCCATTTATGAGGAGGTTCATAATGATAAATATTCATGTAAGTGGAGTTTTGGTGTTGTTACTGGTTAAAGTAAGAAGAATAACTGTAGAAAAAAAGATTGTTATTTTACCAAACTTGCAGATTAAATCCTGAAAATCATACGCTTGGTAATCTTCTCGGTTGTTCCACTGAAAGTTAATCATCAACCTTAGAGTTTTAAAAAATGTTTCCTTGGGGTATTTCAGATGGCTTTTTGTAGACAAAGATTATTTCTGCTCTGTTCAGACTCAAAATAATCATCTTGCAACATATGGGCTTTAGATACCCTATATAAAGAGTGCAATATTCCACATATGAGAGGACATGAACTTTTTCAGCCCAACCAACAGTGGTGTAAGTTGTGAACAGCCACTGTTGGATGACAGAAAGACACAGTGAAAAGAATGTGACTCAGCTTCTGCTCAATTAACCATAAATATCTGCTTCAGAATAACCACAGTGGGGCAGAACAGATAAACACAGGCACCAAAAAGCCAAACAATAAGCATGAATGTTGATCCGATATCAAATCGAAACTTTCACCAGCGAGGGTGAGGTGCTTTCAGTTACCCATAATGTAATTTTTCAGTCTCTTGAAATGAGCAATAACAATGCAACAAGTATAAAAACTGGCCTGAATAGAAGAAAACAGAAAAACGTTCACGAAAAGAAGGAGAAAATGAGAAATACATGTGGATTAATGCCAGTGCTGCGCTTTACTGGGGGTGTCATGGATGACAGATACCATCCAACTAAGCTTGTTTCACTCCTCAGCAAAGAACCACAGCCCACATGCTAAAAAATAGCCACAACAACATGAACTCAGCAGCACACACAGGTATGCACATTCACATCTAATGGCTGCCTTGCTCAGGGGTACTTCAGCAGTTCTCTAAGGAAGAAGCGGTGCCTGCGGAAACTCTTCTAGCTGCACTGGGGATTTGGAAAAGGTGCTCGTCCTTAGGCCACAAGTTTACATGCTTTATAAATAACCTTTCTCAAAGAATTTGCTTGTTTAAAAAATTCTGCTTTATCAGAGAGACAGTGACAGACACATGGTATCAACCACAAGTTGTACCTCAGCTTGCAAACATATGACCACATTAAACACAGACAAAGCCCACAAAAAGAAAACCACCCCTTCTTTAGCTTTATTGAAATACAACTCGTGCCAGCAGCTAATGTTAATGCTTTATTATAAATTACATCAACTAATATCAAGCAGCAAAGCAATACGCTGGCCTCATTCATAGGCTGCACACAGGGAAAGAAGGCCTGTCCTTTATTATGTGGTCTCCTGGATCTCAGTCCTAAAACTCCCATCTGATTCTCATCACAATCTCTGCTGACTTCTAGTCTTGTTAGAAAAAGTTTCAATTCATATTAGTCCAACAGACATCAGAGAAAGGGGGAAAAAGAGGAGGACAGGAAGAGAGGGGACGATGAGAGGATTAATGTGGGCGACATCAAAACGCATGTCACATTTACTCTAGTCCAGGTGTTTTATTTAACAAGGCATCATAACTTTTATGTCCCTGAACTGCAACAAGATCCTGTCAGCTTCTCAGCAATAACACAAATTAATAAAAATGGTAAAATTCCCAACACCATTTTCCACACTGTGTTTTCAATTATTTTTATATTACATTTCTGGTTCTTTAGTTTTTGTTTCACACACACACACACACACACACACACACACACACACACACACACACACAAACACATAGATAGAAATTACACACATGCGCAAACATGTATATATATATGTGTATATATATATATGTGTATATATATGTATATATATATATATGTGTATATATATATATATATATATATATATACACACACACACACACACACACACACACACACACACACACACACACACAAACACATATATACAATTTGTAACATGATTAAATTTTCAGAAACAAAGAAAAACTCTACTTTCAAATAATGAGATAAAAAGCAGTTAAACACAATCATGCAAAACAGACACAGACACCACCGGAGGAAAAATAAAGGCAGTCCGAACACAGAGATAAAGGGGGGGGGGTTAATCCGTAGGGTAAATATTTAACAAGCTCAGCAATTACAGTGAGGGCAGAGACCTAACATGGAGGAGAAAGGAATTATAGCCTGCTGACTGTCAACACACACACACACACACACACACACACACACACACACAGCCTGTAGGGTATGAAATGATGATTTTGATTTTTGTATTATTATGGTTGTTTTTTTAAAGGGGTGTTACCCCCTGGACTTGTGGCCCATTTTCAGTGCCTCGGCTGGCTTTGCCTGTGCCATCGCGTACCTTAAGGTGATTATGTGCATTTCCACTGTGTCCTCTCAACTGTGATAGCAGAACCACCATATACCTTTTATAACAGAAAAAGAAAGTCTAAGCAGTAAATGACAAGTTTGCTATTGAGTTTTAGGCCTGCACATGTGTACTAAGGTGCATATGTTTGAAAGATTTTCTATACAATCTGTAATATAGAAACAATGTTTGACCAGTGCGACTGTCCATTTCAACGTGAAATCTTCTATAGTTCATATGAAGGCATAGATTTGTAATAGTTTGTATCTAGGTGCCTAAAGAAATGGTTATCTGAATTTAAACTCCTCATATCCAAATATAAAAAAAATATTTTTCTCATACACTGGTGAATATTTGCATCATCCAGGGAAATTAAACAATATTTTGTAAAAAGGGTAAACTAAATTTGTTCTCTCTCTTTCACAGTGGATAACTATAACACATGATAACAGCAGTTTTTTTCTTATTTTTCTGCATCTTATGTCCTACATTTCATTGTTCCTGTAAACATTTCATTGTTCCTGTAAACACACCACACTCATTTCCGATGAAACATAAAGAGCGAGGGAAACTGAGGTGAATCTCTGACTGGTGTCTCCTTTTATTTACACACAGCATAGGGGTGCGTTTGCATGTAGTGCATAGGAACACACTGTTAACTGTGCTCCACCCATGAGCAGTCACGTAACACAGACCAGACAGAACCTCAGGTGTTTCCAAAACCACCTGCTGCTCTTTCCTTGGACTCTCTCATACACTTTACATGAGACAACTATAAATCCACAAATCTGTGTTTTAAAGGGACGAAACGGGTGAAGCAATTTGACCTGAAGGCGAATCCCATACCCGCTTAATCACAACTAACTTAACTGGACATCATTAATGACTCAATAGCAACTTCACACAGTCCCCCCCAGTGGACGAAAAGGGGAACTGCATCATTATAAGTGTATATAAGAAAAGAGATGAATTCTTCCTCTATGAAAGTGATTATAAAGGAAAATGAAACTTAGAGCTGCAGGTTTCATGTTTTCAGGGAGTGAATCACTGCTCATGAGGAAGAAAAGAAAGATTTTATGACTGTTGTTTAAAACCACAGGGAGGATGTGGACATATACATTTCGCTCCTCTTAGATTTATATGAAAAGTTCAAGCAACACTTCATGTTCGAGAATCAGGAGAGGAGCGAGGAATAAAGTGAGCTGACCAAGAAAGATGCATTCAGAACCCCATCCCTCATGTTCCACTCTAATTAATCTCATTAGTGTAGCATCAAAAGACAGCTAAGCTGGTCACTTCTGCCACTGCTAACAAGGCGCCCAGCAGAGGCAGAGCAGACATTAATGCATGTTCAAAGACTTTAGAGTGGAAGATCCTGACATATTCAAAGCTAAACGCCACCTGCACTGTTTATTTCAATGGCTAATAAAATTACTGTAACTGTGAGGTGAGCTGAGAGAGATGCATATTCGGGGTAGCTACGAGCACTGCTGAACAACACACGAGCAATGTTGCCTCTCGGCTTTCAGCAGCTTCTATGCACCTTTCAACACTCTTAGCAGTTTAACACACATCGCTGACCCTCCTTCCTTTTTCCAACCCCGACTTTACAGCTCGGACACTCAGCATCGCTCTTGCATCGAAGCAGCGGTTGTGGTCTTTACCTCTGCGTGAGCCTTTATCCAGGGAAGGCACCTTTAATAAGTCCAATTAGAAGCTGCACTGCCTCTTTGCGTGATGGCTAAGCTAAATGACCATTCAGGGTAAAATAACTGAGCGTATGTGTGTGTGTGTGTGTGGGTGTGTCTAAAGTTGCATGACTCGGGCCAACAGGATGCCAGTTGTTTGGTGCCATGCCAAACCGAGGCAGCGGATGATGGAGATTAAGGGTACTGTAAGGATCAGAGAAGGAGAAGGTGAAAGAGGAGAGCCACATGTGTCAGCTGGTCAGGCCCTAACAAATCCCCCTGCCAACTTCTCCAAGAAAACAGCTTTCGATGAGGACTTTCTTTCAGCACCCAAGACCCGGAAGGCCGTGAGCATCCTCTCCATGGGGCCCCCTTTCCCCTCATCCTCCTTCTGCTTTGTCACGCAGATTTTAGCCGGCAAGACAGTGGGAGGATGCCCTTTTTTTCTCCTTTTTAAACTAAAAAGGCACCACTTGTACTCTGAGCTGTCACATCCAGCTGTGCCAACGGCCTCCGCATTGATGAAGCAGCCACCAAGGCCACTGGCAACAAAATACGTTCACAAGAGGCTAGTAAATTTTTGAAGCAGATTGTGGGGACACACAAGGGGGGGGCAAGTGTGGACCTCAGTTTACCTTTTGATTACATGGTACTTAAAGACACAATGGAATGACGGGGACTCGAGTTGGTGGCTAGACAAGTAATATCTCATATCTAGAGATGCCGTCACAGACACCTTCTTCAGATCATCCAATATCGCCTTGAGCAACTTAACAACACTTCAGCTAGAAAAACACACCGATGAAG
This sequence comes from Istiophorus platypterus, assembly GCA_016859345.1. NCBI lineage: Eukaryota > Metazoa > Chordata > Actinopteri > Istiophoriformes > Istiophoridae > Istiophorus > Istiophorus platypterus. The sequence goes on along the minus strand of CM029125.1, from coordinate 1,243,539 downwards.
AAAGGCAGCAGTATCACAAAAATACAATCCCCGCAATATCAGCTACTGGGCCATGATCACGGCATAGAGAGACCAGGGTTAAAACAAAAGAAGACTTTTCTGTCGACAGCGTATCCACAGGATGCAGGAGAGTGCACTTCCTATAATGCAACCTCTGCTGTTTATCCTTAGACCCTTGGATTCCCAGGCAGTATCTCTGTTGGTCTCGATTAGAGTCAATTTGTGACATAGAGCCTCGAGGACGCTTACTCATGAGGCAGGCAGAAAAAGTTCACAGGTTAAACCAAGACTCTAAAGACTACCATACCTTAACAGGCTGTTATTACTGTTCCTTTTTCCCCTTATATGGCTTCAGAGATAGACCCCCTTGCATACTCTGGACAAATAATAGTGTGTAGAGAGAAGCAATCAAGATGAATTCAGTGTACAATTTTTCCTGTATCTGCCACTTAATTACTTTTCACCATCGCACACCCAAGCCTGACTGCTAGACGCCTCACGAAATCAAATGGCACAAGGATAATGCAGGTTGGTGGTGAGCAAAGTTTTTTTTCCTCAGCTTTTTACAACCCATATTTTCAAATTTTATTCAACATCTTTAAGGGGACTCTTTTCATGCCTTAGTTATCCAAAATATAGGGTTGGCATGCTACCGAAACCAGGATAATACCACCTATTGGGCTGTACTACTACCACTACTGATAATATTGATAATTTCCATATGCAGCATCTCATCAAAGTATTTCCGTGCAATCAATTTACATAAGTTAAGGGGTCACCATAGCCAGCATATTCAAATTTACAGCAGCTGATATCCCATTATTAGCACCCAATTATTAACTCATATCAAGTCAGCAGCTCTCCATCAACTCAAAGCCACACACAAGCAAATACACACACACACACACACACAAACTCCCATACACACATAAACCAAATACCAAAGCCCCTTCCACTACAAGTGTCCAATGCTGTCCTTCTCTACCTTGAAAGAAGCTTTTGACGCGGAGGTAGGAAACTGCAAGGCGCAGCACAGACAGCTTGTCCAGCTTGGAGATGACATCTGGGGGGAATGGTAGGAGGCTGGCCAGCCGGTCCAGCTCAGCATTCAGCCTGTCCCGGTGCCGCTTGGACGGGTTGGTTTTCTCGTTGGCAGAGGACGGCTTCCTGGTGATGAGGGGAGAGAGATGGACAGGATTGAGAGGGTATCAGGGATTCTGTGTTTGCGTGTGTGTGTGTTTGTGCTTGTGTATGAGTGTGGATAGACAATCAGTCTATCCACAGTGCATTTTAATTTATTTTAATTTATTTATTTTTTTAGTTGTTCCTCATTGTTAGGACAGAAACTCCAGGATCAGGTTTTGTCAGTAACCACCGTGCATTGCCAACTATAGACACATGACCATATAAACCGCTCTCTGCACAAGTCGTTCTTTCTTTAAACTCTTTTTCCTTTTGACTCAGCCTGCCCCAGTTCTCCATGCACCACAATGATACGTGTTTCATCCAGTGACAAGTCTCTTCATATATTTTTTTTTCTTCCCCAAAACAAGACTAAACTAATGATCTAAGAGTTTTGTCACATCAAGTTTTGGTCCCTACGAAATATCTTTCCAGGCTGAAGTGAATCTCGTAGTTTAACATTAAGGTAAAAATATCTGTACATTTCTTGTAGCCACTGTGGCTATTTCATTCTTTTCAGTGACTCTTGATATTAAAAGGTACTGGACATTTTGCACTATCCTTCTCAGTGCTGAAGAGAAGTTAAAATGCCCTTTAGGCCCAGAGTTACTTGTGTATTTTAGTACGGTGCGTATGGCTTTACCAGCAGAACTTAACATGATACACATATGTAATGGTCTGCTCCATTTTCTGCAGCTGAAACTTTGTGTTCAGCCCCATGGAGACAGAATACTTCTTTGTGAACGCTTCCACGTCATTTTATTATTACGGCCTAACTAATATTCTCATTTTTTCAGTTGTTACTGTTGAAAAATATACCAGGGAATACATATGAATGCCAAGATTTGATTGGAATATTTAAGACACTTGTACATTCAAAAATATGCATGAAGAACCAAAGCAACATCATTATTCCTAAATTAAACAAAGGATTATATTCACAGAATGCACTGAATTATGATACAAAGTCCAAAAACATCTAGTGGTATAACTAGCAGAATGGAACTTCCAGTGTACATTTCAGACCACATACAGAAGCATTTTGATGTGGCAAAGCTTTCCTTTTAGATCAACAGCAAGGGCTGTGCAGGACATGAAAAGTTTATAAATGCCACAGGCTTCGGTAAATTACCACTTCCCTCTTCAAAATCTTATATAACCTACATTTACTATTCATGACATTAGCTGAGGAGACTGTCCAAAGCACAGTAACCTTCAGAATCAAAAACTGAAAGTGCTGCCACTTAAAAACACTATTGACCAATGCACACTATGTCTGCATCATATACATGTAGGTTTTTTTTCAGAGCGAAAATGAATTGAATTTACCCTCATTCAACCCCATTTCCGTCTATTTAGATACAAGTCTTTAAAAATTAAACTAAGGGGTAAGATGCTTATAAATAATAAAATAGCGTTATAATGTGTTGTCTTATTATTAATATGTATTCAAAAAAAAAACGATGCTATGATGACGAGTGTTAAACTGGTATTTGGGCAACTGTAACATGTTATCCAATGCTGCATTTCTATTAAAATTGGCTGTCAGTATTTTCACACCCCCATGTTGCTGCCGCTCTATAACTTCCTGTGATTCATTATAATCTGTCTGTTCTTCACACAGACCGAGGCCACATAACCAGGCTGGGACTCAACATAAAGATTAAACAAAACACAGCAGCAACGAAATGCGCCGGTTTAACGCAGGTAACAGATCGAGCAGCGCTCCTTAACTGTTTCTGGATGGGCTTCCTCCTCTTCCTGCCCGCGTACATGCAGTCTCCCGGAGGGATCATGGTCTTGCGCTCCGTGGAGGTAACAGGTGCGCTGCGGAGGAGACACAGGGACGTTAACCTTACGTGGGTCCGGAGAGGGGGCCTCAGGCACGCGTGGGACCGTGAGAACCGACACGGGCTCAGGGCCGCTGCTGCACATTAAAAGTCATTCCCTGGGTTGAATGTGCGGTAAATCCCTGCATCCATAAAATTAGAGGAAAATAGCCCTAATTAAGCTGGAGTTAAAATTCCAGCAAGAAATTATGCGTGAATTAGGAGAGAATTGAGGTTTGTGGCACATGGTTAAAACAACCCACAAATAATAGTTGGAATATAGAATAACAGACTGGCGCAGTTTATCCAAATAATATCTGTAAGAGTGCAGAAGACGAGCTGGATCCTTGAAAATAGGAGACAGAATAATACTGCGATAAAAAAAAATTAAATCGTAGCAAAACGTCAAAGACCGTCGGAACAGCACTAACCCAAAATCTCTGTGGATTTCAGTTAATTCCAGTCTAGTGTCGCCGGCTGCGGAGCCGCGTTCACTCTAAGTGCAGAGAAGAGATGCGTCTCCCGGGTGCACCGACTCGGCGCCGCCGGATGATAAATCCAGGGGAAACCAGATAAATCGTAGCGGGTCCGGTTCGAGCTCCGAGCTGATGTTGTCATCGGCTCCGCACTGCTCGGGGCAGATGTTGGCTGATGCTTTATACCCAATTGAGTCGCCTTCACTTCCTCGCGTTTCAGGTGGCGGATTCCTCTGAATGACATGTCGAGCTCTTCGCACGCAACTCTCTGCCTCACAAACAGAGCGCACACACACACACACACACACACACACACACACACACACACACAAAAGAGGCTTATGCTGCTTTCAGGTGTTGCCAGCAAATGTGAATTGCAGCTTTTCTGTTTTGCATTCTTTCCCTATATTTATATATTTGTGACGCTGTTTAAAAACATCTTATATAAAAATATAAAATACACGACTACGCCTTCCTCACGGAGGCATTCATTCATTATTTCTTTCAAAAGACTAGGTCGTCTTATGTGAAAAAGCGGCGTGTCTACCGGTATTTTTCCGTCATTCAGTCGCTGCAGTTTTTGACTTTGTCACTAAAGAAAACGCCGCAAACACTCCACGTTGCGCTTACGTGCGGCCTGTGTAAAATGCGTTTCATCCGTGTTTTCCAGGTGCGTTCCTTGTGAGTGCGTGAGTAGTCGGTATATTTACGGATGCTCATGAAAGTAGCAGGAGTCCTACCGGACCCGGGCGCACAGCCGCGCGCAGCGCACGCACACATTTCTTCCTTCGCAGAGCGAGAGGAGGGATCACACGCGAGGGCCGGCGGCGGCTCCGGCCGGCGGCGGCCCCGACCCACGGCGGCCCCGGACCCCGGATCCCCGGTCGGCGAGCGGCGGCCCCAGCCCCCGGCGGCTCCGGCCCCCGGACCCCCGGTCGGCGAGCGGCGGCTCCCGCTGCAGGCGCCCGCCCGCCGGGGCCGCGCCGGACGGACCGGGCGCCTCCTGACTGCCGACGAACCGAGCGGACGCGGCGCTCAGGGATGGGTCGGCGCCGCCGGACCGGGCTTTCACCTTCAAAACAAAATGACGACCGTGTGCGCGATGGATGCGGGTTCGAGTGTAGAGTCTCTGAGGACACACCGTGACACCGCCGCGGGTCTGACAGGACCGATCAGGGCTCTAATCAGTCAGACTGCGGGGTTCTTCTTTTTTTTTAATTTTATTTTAGTTGTGTGTGTTGTGGTTGTTGATGAGCTAATGATTGTTATCGCAGCCGACAGCGTTTGTTTTGACTCGTCTGTGCTACTGTCACAAAACTCCGAATCTTCCTCTGTACGACTTTAACTGTGTTCTGCTGACCCGGTTCGCGCGGCGGAGCGGGTGAGTGTTGGACCGGGTTCTGATTATTCGCCGGTCGTTGCGCGCTGGGACGCGTCCGGAGCCTCGGCTCACGGTGTCCGTGACGGGAGGCTCGGGTTGGCTGACCCGAGATCGCTTCAGGAAACAGGAATCGTGTTTCATTCTTTGACCGGTTAGAGACGGTTGTCAGATATAAAACACGAGCTCCGCGGACTCCGAGTGTCTGTCACCAGGCGACCGATTCGGTGCAGTTGGTGGGTTACGGCGCTGCCCCAGACCTGGTTGAGCGTTTTAAAGCCAGCTGCTGCGGGAGACAAGCCCGAGACCGCTGCAGAAGTAAAATGGACAAGGGACGGAGGCACCAGGGGACGTCCGACAACACACCGTGTCCAAGCACCGCGCTCATATGATTCCACACCAAACATGTATAGTGTTGTACTGAAAGGCCTTTTAAATCAGGCGCATTCAGCATTTAGCAAATGCTTAATTTTGTGCTTTGTTTGTAAAGAAATTGCATCTTTTGCCTTTAACGCGTTGTATTTTTTGAGCTGCTGGTAAAGCATAACCTAATAAAGTTTGGCCGATACTGCATCTGTCGTGTGTTGTCATTGGAACGAGCACAGTCAGCTGACTGTTATAGCACAGCAGTGTTTACACTGTGTGACAGCCCGCTGCACTGCGCCCCGGTGGAAAAACTCATGCACTGCAAACAGCTAAAAATACCCTCCGAGCACATATATCCTATTATGTATTAATGTGTAGTAAATCATGCAAGGCAACGACTGAGATACACTTTTCTTCCTTAAATAAAGATGACACCGGCGAGGAGATTCCCCTCGGTGACGATGTGTCACATGTGATCACACACACACACACACACACCCCTACAGAAGTGAGGAGGCTGCTGGGACAGGGTGTCCCCGGGGAGAATGCATTTCTTTCTTCTGCTGCTGAATGAGTTGCTTTAAAGGAAAATACACAGAGGCTGTGGCAGCAAAGAACAAAGGGAAAACAGAAACCTGGAGAAGCGACCCACACCTGAAATAACTATGCTGACAGTAATACCTAGACGGGCCGTAGCAGAGAACGACCAGTCACCATAATGAAGTCAAAGCTGATCCCTCATTTCCATTAAATTCTGTATCAAAAATGTTTTGTACACAACTAGGTAATAAAATATACGTGTAATTTGATCACATTCTGTAAATACATGTACTTAATCTGTAGCAGGACAGTCTAGAGTCACATGGCCTTTATGTGGTGCTGTGACGTGGCTCCACCTACTGAGATTATTTCTGAAAAGCTCCGAGAAATGTTTGCCTAACTAAAGCTTTAATCTGTGAAGCCAAGGAGGCCCCGCGGGGCCCGGAGAGCTTTTGGCAGTGTGACAAATCCAGGGTAAAGCACGTGACCAACATTGGTCCATAACAATGTCAGGGCTGATGCGTTCAGTGTATGAACAAAGCAGGATGACAGGCTCATGCTGGAGGTTGATGTGACATGATACCCCTCACATGTGTCCTTTGGTCCTCATCATCTCCCCGCTGATTCTTCCGACCCTGTTTCAATGCACTACTCCTGTTACACAACAGTCGGATTGCACCTCAGATGGAGCAGATGGCCGTCTTTTACGCCTTTTGTATCAAAGCGTTGGTCAGGGGTGATGTTTTTTATTTGTTGTGACAGGTGGGGCCATCGCTGAGGATCCGAGGAGGTCCCGTTAACACTGTCAGTGGCTGCCATTAAATCTCCAGGGAGCTTTGGTATCAATGTAAATCCACCGGCAACACGATCCAAGCTGCCTCCCAGATTAGCCTTGGCTTAGAGTTCTGCTAACACTACCGAGGCAGGCCTTCGCACGCAACCCTGTGTGTGTGTGAATGTTCAGCCAGTGCATGTCTTTGTCAACTGTTCGCGCGTGTGTGTGTGTGTGTACCTAAATAAATGTTTCAGAATAATAACCATGGGGCAAACTAGGACTTAGTGAAAGCCATCTGCCAGGTGCAACAGTGTGGCTTTCATTGATCAAGACACGACTGTGAGCATCGCCATGGGACCTCAGGAGATGCGCAGGGCTGCGACATGACAAGCCTGGATCTAATGGACATTCAAATTTAATGGGACGGTCAATACTGGAAAGAACCAAACATATACTCATTTAATCTCTGTCACTATTGTTTAAGCAAGGTCCTTCATGTCATTCCTAGATATGGGATTGCTCAATTCGAAGCAAAACAGATGAACGTGATTCTAACAATGGACGGGGTCACTGAAGGTGACGGTCTCACTCACAGATGATCCTGAACTCAGAGGGCGGGAGGAGAAGTCATGGTCTAATGCTGCTGAGTGTAATCCATGACGGCAGATAGTTGTTAATGGACAGGACCAGCTCAAGGGGTCCTGTTAGGTCAGGATTCATGGCCTGAACCCTGGGACCTGCAGGAATTACTGTGCACACAAACATGCATGCCGGCCATCATCTGTACATAGGTCATAGTTGCAGAAATGCTGCAACAATAACAAACTGACCCTAACGTGTTTAATACTACAGCTGAACAGAAGAATGGTGTTTTTTTTTGGGGGGGGGGCTAAGGAACAGATCTAGGAGGATGGTCAATGAAGCCATAATCCATCCCTTTTATATTTTCATATTAGAGCATTTCAACCCATACTAGCTTACATTAACATACCAGGTTCCACAGTTCAGTTTCTGGGGGCTTGAGCTCCAAATAAGTGTTCTGTGTTTTGCTTGTTACATATAATGGAGATACAGTCCTGGTTGAAAATCAAAGGCACCCCTGAATTTTAAATAAAGAATTTGGAATATCTTCAGAAAGAAATGCCAATTAACACATTTAGTATAACCAAAATAAAAAAAGAAATTTAAGAAAAACCCAAAACTTGTTATAGAAAAATAATACAAACACAAAATGTTCCCCAGACACAATTATTGATGGCCTCTAAATGACAGCTTCTTGCACCTGTTTGCTGGTAGTTTCCTCCAATGCTGTGTGTTCAAGCTCTGGTTCAGCACCTCCAGTACCAGAGGCAGCAAAGCAGCCCCCCAGCCTGATAGAACCTCTGCCATGTTCTCCTGTAGGTGGGGGGGTCTTTTCTTCATGGGCCTCACTTCACCACTTATAAACAAACTGTAGCCCTTCATTCACATAGAGTACTACTGTGGTTCCATCTGTCCAGAGAACATTATCCCAGAAAGACTGCGGCTCATCTATGAAGGGTTTTGCCTGTTTGTGCCTTTCAATAGTATTGTCATCTTTGGCCTTCGCCCATGGAGCCCGACCTGGTCCAGGCCGAGACCACCAGTCCAGATTGATCCAGATCAGCCTGAAGCCCTTTAGACTTCTCGCCTGGTGTTTTTTCCACATCCACTTTCTCAGACTTCTCTCACAGAGTTTCATCTTAGCTCAAAGTCCCTGAAGCGTCTAAAGTGTTTGACTGAAAATTCTTGATAACATTACAAACTGTTGAAACATGGATTTCAGGATCTTTGGCGAATTGTCTCGTAACCTTTGGAACTGCTCTGTTTTTTGACCGTAACCTTGCTGTTGCTCTCAGACAGTTCTCTTGGAAACAATAAGCCTCTTTTTATCTGGTAAAACCATCATTCATTGGTTAATTCAGGTCATGTGTGCAATGACAACTAAGCTGTTGATTCGTTTTTCTTTTGTTTCATTTTTTGTGGTCCTATTCCAATTCACCGAAGGGTATCAATAATTGTGTCAAGTCTACGTTTTATGTCTATTTTTTATTTCACTACATGAATGCAATTTGTGTTGTTCATTAAAAATTAAATTGCATCAAATATTCTGATTACAAAAAAATATTTTGCATCTACTTCTGAATATACTCATTAATTTCCCATCCAGTTCAACCAGGGCTGTATATCACCCGGGATCCACCTCAAACTTGCTCTGCCATCAGATTTCTGTCAGCCCCTGCATCGAGAGCCGTGTCAATTGGTTTCAGGGGGAAAATTGTAAGTCGAGACTGTGGGGATAATCTTTTGTTGAAATTATGATTTGGGTTTTTCAAAGGTTGTTTCATGGTCAGAACAAGGGTCAGATAGAGGCTCTCATCCTCCTCTGGTCCCCTCAGTCCTTCTGAGGGTTTCTCTGGTTCTGTTCCTATCTGTGGATGTACACAGAAAACCAGGGGGACGGAGACAAGAAAAGGACTCCAGTGTTGTGTAACGCTGAGGATGCCGGGAATCCCTGCAAGCAAATGAGTCACATCTGCAAGGATGAATGTTGACAGAGGAATGTGAATGTGAACTCAGGCAGCAACTGTTTGTTTGGAGAGTCTGTAGTTTGCACAAACAATCTGCAAGGCTGTGATAGCTGTTCACATTGATGTTTAGATGTACTGCAGCTCTCATCAACAACCATTTAAGAGTCGTTCAGTTTGATGGATGTGGGAAAGTGCTGTCCAGAAAGAGGCAAAGCAGAAAGGGAGAAACTAAAGGTAACTGAAGCAGCATAGAAGAAAAAGTGTCAAATATGAGGGTCAAAGCTCCAGGGGGCTCGGCCCAGTCTGACGACCCCGTTTCGAATTCAGCAAGCAAACACACACACAAACAAAAAACAAAAACAAACAAACAAACAAAGCACACACACACACAGAGTAATAAGCCATTGCCCTAGGTGATGCACATCTGAAAACACAGTGGCTTGTACAGCCAGAGGCCAATGGCCACAGAGTGAATTTCATGGTAACGGCATGCTTTTGAAGACTCTCAAACACTCAGGGTGCCTCTGCGTCAGACACCTGACAGAACAAGCACTGTTACATTTCATAAGGTTTAAAATCTTGGTTTCTTATAACAGGTGAAAAAAAGCCCAAAACAAAATGAGGGAGAGTTTACAGGTTTCCAAGGAAAATCAATTATGGGAGTCAACTTCCTGACAGTTGCAGAGTGATTTACCGTATCCTACCCTGTACTAGGATATTGTCACTTGTTCCAGCGCTTTTAAAAACAGATGAAGTGGCTTTGAGTTTAGTTGACCCTGGGTAAACAATCTCAGGCAACTGACCGTAGAAGACAGCATGATACATTTTCCTATGACTATTATTTTAAGACTAACTGCTCCTATTGAGACTTAGTGTACGCTCTATAAACCACCTGGCTTCAGTTAAGTGATAGTCTGTCCTTGGGGTCTCTGTTGCGGAATCAAGCCTTCATTGCTATGCATGCTATAGCAAAGCACAGGGCACGACGATTGGAAACTGGCCTCTCAGGTGAAACTTTTTCTTAGTTGGGGATTCCAGCATGAGCTCCTTTAGTCAGCCAGTTTTACCACAGAGACAAGGGTTTTTTAAATTTTGTTATACATTAAGGAAACAATGTTCTTCTCTCTGAGACGCAATAGACATCGTCGATGATTTGTGACATCCACGCAATCTGTGTCCACTGTTCCTCATTACTGTCGACTACTGTATTGACAGTTACAGACAATGTTATTAAATGTTATTCACTCCAACCAAAACCTTCTGTGAGTGAAAACAATTGGTAGGAAATTGAATGAGTCACTCCATTTGCTACCCACACGCCACAGTGATGTTAATATGTTCCAAATGTATTTCTCTCTACTTCAGTTTATTACAGCTCACATATGACTGTTCATCTGAGCACTCAATCTGCAGCAGTCCTGGGGAGGAAAGCTTTTCCTAGGCTGAGGGATTCTTTTTATTTAACCGTACAGGAACCATGAAGCCCGCCTGTCGGGCCAGTCTGTGTGCAGGTCATCTGTAAAGTCTTCAGCAACACCGGCTTGCTGCGCTTTAGTCATGTTAGAGGGCGGTCCGCTTTTCTGAATTTTGGCCAAAGCGATCGGAAGGACTCGTCACTGGAAAGCAACACATTTTTCAGCTGCTCTTGCTCACAGGGTGACAGTGGCTTCAAAAAACAAAACACAAGTGCTTGACTCCTCATCCGCTACTGACAAAACCTTAAGGCCTCGATCAGAGTCCAGGTTCACACTGTATGTTTCACAGCCAACATGGAAATTGCTGCCTCCGTTTAACGCTGATTTCTTTAAAGCCCCTCCACTCAAAAATGTGTTTGTTGCCTCACCCACCTGATGTTTGAGCTTCATTTTGCAGAATGACGTCTGTGCTGGGTTTGACACTGGAGGGTTGTCTCCACGGGGGTTAAGGTTTCTCTGTGCATGCATGAGCAGGGTCTTGTGAAATCACATCTAGTTTGAAGGCCAGATGTTGTCCAGCATTCAGCCTGACCATCTGTGACATGGAGACTGGAAACTTCCAATGCACAAAGACTGAGAATTTGGAGTGAATTGGGAGACATCTTTCTTTAAACTACTGAAATTAAAAAAAAAATATCATTAATTAATAAATAAATGAATGAATGAATGAATGCATGAATGAATGAATAGCAGATTCATAGATTCTGGAGTTTTCAGAGAGGTTGGACTTTTAAGAAATTTGACAAATTAACAAAAACTTTCGGTGGTAAATCCATATCAGATACATACAACTGAGCTGTTTCAGTTGAGGAAAACTTATTTTGAGCTCCTAGACGAGGGCTGAGTGCACAGCTACAAACCTGGGGGCATTAAAGCGTTGGTGATGATAAAATGAAGTGTTAACAGTAGCAAAAGCAGCGAGGAGTCAACAAGTCAGCAGAGTTATTTGGTGAAATCCATCTTCAGGCTACAAACATCAGCTGCCATGAACTACAGGTCATACCAGACCAAGTAAGGCTGTAGCAGCCAGACCCCCGACTGTGTCGAAATGAGTAGGACTGGGTTTTATTACAGATGAATGAAACTTCCCATTTGCCAGAGAACATTGTAATATTTCATCTTTCAAACATTAAAAGCCTCCCTTTAATGCGACTCCCACAGCTGGAGACGAGACCTCAATGTAAAAAAAAACACAGAGCAACAAACAGATCGGCGTCTGTAGCGCTCAACAAAACAGGAAGCGCCACACTCATCATTCACTGCCTCTGCAGAGAGTCACTGCCATCTGCTGGAAGAATGATGTTTAAACATCACAGCTTTTATTTGTTTTTACATACAGTTTTTACAGAAGTGAAGCTGGACCGGAAACAAGCTTTTCAACGCGTCAACCCGAGCACAAATAAATACAGTTTGTATTCGGTTTGGTTCATTTTGTGGCGTTTAATTTTGGACGCATATTTTAAATCTAGGTTTAGTGACTGAAATCATCAGAGTCCTTTGTAAAAGCGCAGAGTGTCTTTATTCAAGTTTCACGTACACGCTATGTAACTGACCCGTCCTGAACAAAGGCAGAGCACATCCCGTAGATTTAGGACATGGACTGTAAATACCTGATATATATGGATGATATAGAGCGCCATCTGTCACAGAACAGGCTCAGTGGAGATTGAAAGAGGTGCATTTGGCAACAAACTAAATTTATGTGGCTCATAAAACGCTCCCAAAAATGTTTTGCCTGTATCTTCTTATCTCTAGTCCAATGGGATATTAAACTGTAAAAAAAGCCCAAAACAAAATATTTACTTATTGCATCATCATGACAGCACAGACTGAAATTCATCTGTTTACACAGTGGTCTGTGAATTCAAGACATAAGCACACTGTAGTGAAAAAAGTCCAACAGTGTGGATGACTAAAAGGTACTTTTGCCAATGTCCTGTTCTCTTTCAGCCTTTTTTTCTTCATTTTGATTGCTTTCAAGTCCCAGTCACAGTTTTACTCGCTAATGCCTGTTTTATTTTATTTTGTGGTAAAAGTCAAAACTTTTCTCACTCGTACCAAACGTGCTGGCTCTCTCACATGTGTTGAGACAAAATAAAAGACCCTCTCTGGGCTCACACTCACTCTCCCTCTACTGTGTATTTCTATCCTGCTCTCTCACCTCTCTGTGTAATCCATGTGCTGAGTTAGCAATAGATATGACACCTGCCTCACTATGGCGAAAAAATATAATTTGTCACATATCGCATGCTTTGTCAAACCGCAGCTGGGAGCTGGACTCAGCCAGCCCTGGATCACACCTCCCCTGGTTTAGGATCCATACAAGAAATACACTAAGGCAGTCTGGTCCTGGAAGGTCCTATAAAGATTATCGGGGCATGCTTAGTTGTTGTTGCACTGTCCTCTTGTGGTCTGGGACACTGTCCTCCAGGAAAATCCTTATTATCTGCCCCTTGGCAGGGGGTCACCAGCATTTTGCTCTTATTTTAAGTACCTTTGATGCACTTCCTGATGGATTTCAGGGCAACCGGTTACCTCTTGTTGGAGGAATGCACCTGGTGTCTCATCCAACCGGTTGGAGCTGCGAGAGACAGAAAAGAGGTAGAGAGACAGAGGTTTATGAGGTTGTCTTTTCATGCACCTGCTCTATTGTTTCCATCAGAGTCCTTGGCTCAGTTTCAAAATTTGACACTCACAGCGTGGTTCACCTGGTTGTCTCGGGTTACTGGCGCTGCTTCCGAAGGAGGACTGGAAGTTATGGATGGTCTCTTGAAGAATCTGTCTCTCTCGGCCCTGGTGATAGCCAACGCAGACTGTTATACACCAGCAACGTGTACTTTCAATGCCATGTCTGTCTATCATGTATCCAATGAAGTTCTTTTTTCCACCATGCTCATGTATAGTTATTCTGCCCAACATTTCTGGTTCATAACGTGAAGTTTATTACAACATGTTGTTAGGTTTTACTTTGGAAAAAAACTGCAGAGGAAAGACTATAAATCAAACCCAGGGAGCAATGGAAACACACCCCTGGAAGTAAAGACATAATGCATAGCCAAATGCTCTATGTTGAGTTTAATGCAAACCTTTCCAGCATTGAGCTCTGATATGGCAGCCAAGATCTGTTGTCTGGGTCCGTCTGTTTTAATGCCCAGCTCCTTCAGGTCTCCATCTGTCAGAGTCAGGAATGCCTCCATGTCCACCTAGACAGTGGGGACAGGGAAACACGGAACAAGAGATGATAGGAAACATGCCATAAATTAAATATACACAATTTTCTGTGTGTAATATGAATCCATGTGCTGCTTTCAGGCACCGCAGTTCAGGGATGCAGTCACAATGACAACTAATAACTCAAAACCTATTGGGACAGAGGAGAAAACAGGTGCTGGAGATGAAGCAAAGTGTTTTGGAGACACAGGACAGAATACCTCCTGTTCCTCAAATATGGGCTGGTACTTCTCCAGGGACAGTTTCTTCAAGATACTAGACAGCTCGTCTGAAAAAGTAAAGACAAAACAACATTTAGTTTGATCAGAGGCAAATTCTTAAACTTGGCACATGTCGCTGGTAGATTCCATGTGTGTGGGTTTGTTTCTGTCCAGGACCCAGAGTGTATGTCTCCGTGATAGAACTGAGCCATATGGCTGGGGGAAAAAAATAAAAATAAAAAAGCATCTAATTTTTTTGTCCTTTAACTACAAGTGTATTTAAATTACTTCACAAGAGTATTTCTTTTGATCAGTTGTATTAAAGGATGACCAAGATAGACTCATTTTACATTGAAGTAAACTATAAATGACCAAAACTTGAAATTACAAAGCAAGTTGTCAATAATTATTATTGTCAATAATAATATATTGTTTTCCTGTTTCTTCTCAAACATTTCTGGCCTTTTCTAAACCAAATTGTCATTCATCAACACCCACTTGTCTCCCTCATGTGGCATTCAGAGCGACTACTTGGGGTATTACCTTCATCAGTGATCGTCCCACTGCTGGAGCCTCCGCTGCTCTTGGAGCGAGGATGGGAAGAGGCTGAAGACAGAGAGTCTCCTGGCCCAGCGGGAGGCTTGGGTGTCGGGGAAGGAGACGGCGTCAGAGTGGGCGACGTGCTCTTGGAGGTGGAGGAATTCCCTGACTGAGGTCTCTTCTTCAGCTCCAGCTTCTGTAATGTAAGGACGGTGGACAGTGGCACCACGTCACTGACACCATAGGAAGCACTTCTTCAACAGAAATACATGAAGGGAAACACAGCACACACCCTTCTCGAGTGGATGTCGGAGGCGACCAGGCTCGGGTGGGAGTGAATGTCAGGAAGGCTGATATCAGGCAGCGGCAGGCCAGGTGCCGAGGCTGGCTGTGGGGGTTGGCTCTGCGTGGGGCTGTGTGGTTTCTCTGGAGCTTGGGCCTTCACGTCAATTAGGCCCGCTGCCTTCTTCCTCTGGGCTGCAATCTGGGAGAGAACACTGTCTGCACTGCCCCCTGGTGGAAGGAAGAAGACAGATAAGGTACGATCTTTACATTTCATGCATACTGATGTTCTGGTGGTGTCATGCGGCCTGTCAGCGCGTTCGTGTTTGTTTGAACCTGAACGGTTGTGAGAGTCCCGGTTGAGCCCTGCCACGCCGTTGGAGCCACCAGAGGAGTGCGGGGAGTGGTAGTGACCGGAGTTGGAAGGAGAGGAGGAGGACGGACCCTTGGGGATGCTGGGGAACTTAATGGACCTGCTGACCACACGACTTATTGACGTCTGATGAATACAGGAGAGGGGAGGAGAGGAGATCCTTAGAGTGGGAGTTTCACCGACTCCATCCCTGAACACAACCTCTCTCTCCTTCACACACACAAACACTCACAATATCTGAGTTTCCACTGCTGTTTAGCTTCCTCTGGGGCGGCATGGGTAGACGAGGCGTTTCGCTCTTCCCCTCCCGAAGGAGCCGCGAACGGTCCGAGTTCCACGGCTCAAAGTTGGATGGAGGCAGGAAGGGGGGGATCACTGCCTTCAGCTTGTCATTGGGCAGCCGGGTCAGGGGTGCCCCACTCCTCAGCTACAGGAGATGGAAAACCCGGTAGAAGAACCATACTACGGCTTATGACAGTAACCACAATCCTTGTTCATACCAAACCTTAAAAAATAAACTTAAAAAATAAAATTGTTAAAAAAAAACAAAAAAAAAACAAGTGAAAAGTAAAAACCCTAAAACTAAACACCATTAATAAATCATTATATATATATATATATATATATATTCATATATGTGTTTGTGTGTGTATGTATGTATATATGTATAGATAGATGGATGAAAAATAATGACACTTTCTTGTCCTATAGATATAATTTTAAATGGATGAAAATGCAATTTTTGCCCTTTAACCTAGACTCAATGACCAATAGAGACATGGTGAAAATATGTTTTTAGAAATGTTTGTAAATTTATTAACAATCAAAAACTGAAATCTCTCATTTACAGAAGTATTCAGAACCTTTTCTAAGGCTCCAGACTGTGATCAGGTGTTTCCTGTTTGGTTTAATTATCCCTGAGATGAGTCTAGAACTAGACTGGAGTGGAGTCAACAACTGACTGAACTTATTGGCCTCAATTTTTGGACAAGTGGAGGAAGACTGGAACCACCTGGACTCTTCCACTTTGTAGGATATCTGGACAAACTGAGTACCCAAGCAATGAAGGCCTTGATAAGGGAGGGGACCAAGGACACCATGGTCTCTCTAACACAGTTTCAGAAGTTCTCCGCAGAGAAGGGAGAACCTGGTGAAAGGTCGACCACCTCAGGCCTTTATGCAGATGACAGACTGCTTAGAGTTTGACAAACTTCTTTAAAGGCTCTGAGAGTATCAGAGGAAACGTGTTCTCTGGTCTGATGAGTTAAAAAAAAAGCTCTCTGGGCAAAACTCAGAACACTATGTCTGGTGAAGTCCAGGCACTGCTCATCACTTAGCTAGTACATTCACTATGGGGAGGCATGGTGGTGGCAACGTCATGTTGTTTTGGGGGGGGACTCAGCAGCAGGGACAGGGAGCGAGAAGAAAACCAGCTCCAGAGTGAGACCTAGGCAATGGTTCCCCTTTCAGCACAACAATGACCCGAAACAATCGGCCAAGACGACATCGAACTGGCTTGTGGACAAGTCTGGGGCCAAAGCCCAGACGTAAACCCCACAGAACATCTGGTGAGGGACCTGATGGAAGTTCAGACGCTTCCCATCCAATCTGACAGAGCCTGAGAAGATCTGCCAGGAAGAATAGGATAAACTGTCCATATCCAGATGAGCAAAGCTTGTAGAGACTAAACCAGGAGGAATGGAGGCTGTAATTGCTGCTAAAGAGGCTTTGAGAAAGTTCTCAGTCAAGGGAGAATTCCAGTTTTTGATTTTTAAAAAAAAATTTGCAAAAACAGCAGCTTTATCCATTTAAAATTATATCTACAACAAGTCAGCAAAAAGTGAAGGGGCCTGAAGACTCTCTGAAGCCGCTTTAAAAATGAAGATTGTCACACAAACATTTGATGAAAAATGCACAGTGAAACATACTTGAAACAAAATATTCCTACCATGGTGGTTATTAGGAAGTCCTCTTTTTCTGAGGATGTCCTGCAAAGACCTGGAAAAAAGGCATGTACAATACATTTACATGTTCCCTCCTCCACGTCCTGTCACTTACATGTACAACAATTACGTAGATTGTGGTCCAAAAAATCTCAGGCCACTTTCCCATCTCTGGACCCCACAGTACGCAAAACTACTAACAAAACATCTGACGCCATTGACATTTCGCAAACAGTAGCTACTTGTGCTCCAGATGGATGCAATCGGCGTGGCTCACCGGCATCTTTGGTCTTGACAGCCCAGGCGGTGCTGATGTCATTCCCTCCCAGGGCAGGGGTCTGTGCCACCGCCCCGTTAGAAGCGGCGTCGGGCTTTCTATTTGCCTTCATCGTGGCATCCAGTGAGGCTTCGGCGTCGTCGGGGAATGGAGCCAGGCGATTGGACGAGAGGCCATGCCTCAGGGTGTGAGTCAACTTGAGCCGACGGAACCGATTTGACATCCTGCTCCACCAGGACTGGGGGGAGAGGGCATTCAAACATATAGGCATCATTGAGTATGTATGTAAATGTATAGATAGATGGATGAAAAATAATGACACTTTCTTGTCCTATAGATATAATTTTAAATGGATGAAAATGCAATTTTTGCCCTTTAACCTAGACTCAATGACCAATAGAGACATGGTGAAAATATGTTTTTAGAAATGTTTGTAAATTTATTAACAATCAAAAACTGAAATCTCTCATTTACAGAAGTATTCAGAACCTTTTCTAAGGCTCCAGACTGTGATCAGGTGTTTCCTGTTTGGTTTAATTATCCCTGAGATGAGTCTAGAACTAGACTGGAGTGGAGTCAACAACTGACTGAACTTATTGGCCTCAATTTTTGGACAAGTGGAGGAAGACTGGAACCACCTGGACTCTTCCACTTTGTAGGATATCTGGACAAACTGAGTACCCAAGCAATGAAGGCCTTGATAAGGGAGGGGACCAAGGACACCATGGTCTCTCTAACACAGTTTCAGAAGTTCTCCGCAGAGAAGGGAGAACCTGGTGAAAGGTCGACCACCTCAGGCCTTTATGCAGATGACAGACTGCTTAGAGTTTGACAAACTTCTTTAAAGGCTCTGAGAGTATCAGAGGAAACGTGTTCTCTGGTCTGATGAGTTAAAAAAAAAGCTCTCTGGGCAAAACTCAGAACACTATGTCTGGTGAAGTCCAGGCACTGCTCATCACTTAGCTAGTACATTCACTATGGGGAGGCATGGTGGTGGCAACGTCATGTTGTTTTGGGGGGGGACTCAGCAGCAGGGACAGGGAGCGAGAAGAAAACCAGCTCCAGAGTGAGACCTAGGCAATGGTTCCCCTTTCAGCACAACAATGACCCGAAACAATCGGCCAAGACGACATCGAACTGGCTTGTGGACAAGTCTGGGGCCAAAGCCCAGACGTAAACCCCACAGAACATCTGGTGAGGGACCTGATGGAAGTTCAGACGCTTCCCATCCAATCTGACAGAGCCTGAGAAGATCTGCCAGGAAGAATAGGATAAACTGTCCATATCCAGATGAGCAAAGCTTGTAGAGACTAAACCAGGAGGAATGGAGGCTGTAATTGCTGCTAAAGAGGCTTTGAGAAAGTTCTCAGTCAAGGGAGAATTCCAGTTTTTGATTTTTAAAAAAAAATTTGCAAAAACAGCAGCTTTATCCATTTAAAATTATATCTACAACAAGTCAGCAAAAAGTGAAGGGGCCTGAAGACTCTCTGAAGCCGCTTTAAAAATGAAGATTGTCACACAAACATTTGATGAAAAATGCACAGTGAAACATACTTGAAACAAAATATTCCTACCATGGTGGTTATTAGGAAGTCCTCTTTTTCTGAGGATGTCCTGCAAAGACCTGGAAAAAAGGCATGTACAATACATTTACATGTTCCCTCCTCCACGTCCTGTCACTTACATGTACAACAATTACGTAGATTGTGGTCCAAAAAATCTCAGGCCACTTTCCCATCTCTGGACCCCACAGTACGCAAAACTACTAACAAAACATCTGACGCCATTGACATTTCGCAAACAGTAGCTACTTGTGCTCCAGATGGATGCAATCGGCGTGGCTCACCGGCATCTTTGGTCTTGACAGCCCAGGCGGTGCTGATGTCATTCCCTCCCAGGGCAGGGGTCTGTGCCACCGCCCCGTTAGAAGCGGCGTCGGGCTTTCTATTTGCCTTCATCGTGGCATCCAGTGAGGCTTCGGCGTCGTCGGGGAATGGAGCCAGGCGATTGGACGAGAGGCCATGCCTCAGGGTGTGAGTCAACTTGAGCCGACGGAACCGATTTGACATCCTGCTCCACCAGGACTGGGGGGAGAGGGCATTCAAACATATAGGCATCATTGAGTATATATGTAAATGTATATGTGCTTTACCGTAATTGATCTGTAAAACCTTTATAGTATGCAGACATTATTATCCATCATCATTTAATAATAGATAAATGTGATTTTAATTGAAAAATATATTAATTATTCATCAACACACCAGATCTTTATTCGTACATAATGAGTTAAGAAACACCCAGTTACACTAATGTTTAAGTAACGGGACTGTACTTTACCTTGAGGCCTCCCTTGTCATCGGGCGGCACAGGGACATTGTTGAGGGACTGTCTGCTCTTGGAGCGGGTCATCAGGGTTCTGCTGCGGTGTTTCGACTTGTCCTTCTCTACCTGCATACACACTGACGCCAGCAGACGCACCAGCTCGGTGTCTGGGAGAATCCAGAGTCCACGCAGAGAAAATGAACAAATGAGGATTCGGTGAGCGAGAGCATTGACAACTGTTATTACACAGAGTGTGTCAAGTGCTTCCGTCCACTTGTGGTGACATGAAAGGCTCATTACAAAACGATATCAGCCCTCTAGCGTTCTTCTCTTTTGACATATTACAAACACCAGGGCACTAATATCAATATATTTTCAATAAACACAGTGATGAATTATTTATTCTTGACTGAAATTAAAAACTAAGGTGTGACTGTTTATTAGGGCTCCAGCTAATGGTTATTTTCATTATCAATTAATCCATCAGTTATCTTCTTGATTAATGGATTATTCATTTGGTGCAAAAACACCCATTGCTGTTTTCCACTGCTGAAGTTGAAATTTTCAGTTGCTTGTTTTATCAAACTAATGATACACACAAACCACTTACGGTGCTATTGTAGAACACTAAGATTCAAGACAAGGGAAGACCCTGAGATGCAGTTGAAAGCATTGGAAAAAGTTGGCAAGTGTGCCCTGAGTTCAAATGATTGTTCATATCAGTGAATTTTTGGCATTTTTACTTAAAAAAAAAAAGACTTAATTGAATAATCAATTAACATAGGAGTCATTTCAGCTCAACAATCTATGGTCATTGTAACCGGTTTATAAAAATATTTTTGGAAAAATATTCCCCTGAATTATTATTTGAAAATCACAAGTACCAACACCAACTATCCTGAGGATAAGTACAGAATAGAGACAAACATCTGTCGTCATCAGGAAGGTTTTACTATTTTAAAATGGTGGAAACTCAATTATTTAATCTTGCTGTTTTTATTTAATCCCCAGTTTGAGCAGAGAGCAGAGCGATGACAGTGCAGGTACCTGGGTCATTAAGCAGCATCACCAGGTCAAAGGCCGTGTATCCATTCTTGGCTCGAAGGTTGACGTCAGCCCCTTGACTCAACAGGTACTTCACAATGTCCTTATTACTGGGAGAAGGAAGACCACAGAAATAAAGATGTGCGCCGTTCATATGCTGCATAATCAATTAATTTCATATCCCACTGAATTTCCTGTTTTTAAAATCAATCTACTATTTTACTATAATTGTTACCACATTCATTTAAATACGGAAACAACAAAGTCCATGTAAAATAAAAAACAGAATAACCCACCCGTGATATGTGGCCTGCATCAGTGCCGTCCACCCATGGACGCCATCTTGTTTGTCTATGTCAGCATTCTTCTCCACCATCAGCTGCACCACCTCTAGCTGACCACTCACCGCTGCCATCATCAGAGGAGACGCTCCCTCCTGGTTGGATGAATTCACCTGGGTGGGGTCGTCCTCCAGGATCTCTTTAACAAGCTGGGAATTTCCTGAGCCGACACAAAGTGATCATATACGGACTCGACTGTGGTTTTTTGTCGATGTAATCACCTGGTAGCCTTACAACCGAAATGCTTTTGAGTGAGAGTTTAATTTAACTTACCCAACTTGAGGGCACTGAACACATCTGGTCTTCTTCTCTCATCATCTGTGATGTGAAGAAATGAGCAAGACTTAGAACAGGACAGTGCTCTGATACACAGTGAAACGACAGTCCTACTCTTTGATTCCTAATGAACCATGTGAGAGATTGATTTATCTCGATGGATTGATAGATTAAGTTTCAACGTATAGAGACAAAAGTGAGCTCTGTTCACAGAGTTTTGTTGCTGAGAGTTTTTGAGAACTCATCATGTGACCCTGCAGGTAAAAAGGACCCAAATCCTGAACCCGTGGTGAGAAGAGCCATTAAACATCAAAGCCGCCATCATTGCTTTCACTCTCACATCAGTGTTGACTGCAATGCAACAGGTCTAGGTTCTATTTGTGGCCACACACACACACACACACACACACACACACACACACACACACACACATACACACACACACACACACACACACAGGGAAGGTGGAATAAGGGATGGAGACAGAGTAAAACATCCCGTTCAACATTTAAAAAAAAAAAAAAAGTTCTTCACCAAAGTATCACTCAAACTTCAATAAACCCTCAGACCAAAACAGCATTAAAACAAAACATGTCAACGTCTGATTGTATGTGAACAGTGTGGTCTATTAATTCAGCAAACAACATGCTGCCTTTTTTCTTGCATTGTGTATAATCCCAATTACCGTGTAAACCTTGTACCTTTGACCGTTCTGTATTTTCTCACCATGGTATTGGGGAGGGAGGCCCTACCTGTCTGAGGTCGGACCGTGGTGATGGCATCCAGGTAGGCCTTGATGTCTCTCTGCTTCAGCTGCATGGCGAGCTCAAAGGCCGTCTTGGAGAGAACATTGACTCGGTCTGGGTCAGCTCCACGTTCCACCAGCTGCTGAGCCACAACCACCTTCAAAACACACACCACTTTATCATTCTGTTGGCAAAACAGACAATACACTCCTTCCCCTTAAAATGACAGCCACATCCAGCCATCGTTCACCTCACCTTCCCACTGAGGGTGGCCACCATCAGTGGACCCCAAGCGGTGGTCTTCTGGGAGAAGTTGACGTCAGAGCCCCACTCCAGCAGCAGACGCACCGTGGCCTCGTGGCCATGCTGAGATGCCACCATCAGGGCGGTGATGTCCATGAACTCTCTGCCACCTCCTCTCTCTGGAGAACCTTCGCCACCTCCAAAACCAGCGCTGTGGAAAGAAAAAAAAAAAAAAAAAAAGATTGTTAGAGCCACACCAGCTTCCCAGAATGGAGATTAAGACCAGTCCTGGACCGGTCAGACGTTAATCAAAACATTTCTAGACTGAATTCTGCTTTACTCTAAAAATACAGAACAAAAAAACAATGGGCCAAACCTGCAGCTGTTGTTGTTGTTGCCGTTGGACACCGCCTCTGCTGCGACAGCCAGGTGATCATAGTCGTCGACGTAGGCCCCGCTCTCCAGGAGCAGTTTGACTACGTGAGCGTGGCCCCCGCGGGCCGCCATCGTCAGGACGCTGGCACCCAGCCTGTTGCGTCCGTTCATCTCTGCCCCGTTGTCCAGCAGGATGTGGGCAACGGTCAGGTGACCAAACCTGGGGGAAGAATTGAGACAAGGAGACAGGAAGGGGACTTAAATGTCTGAGGACAGTTTGTCCTGTCCTCTCTCAACTGAATGGGAAGGTACGGTCCCTGCCAAAACTGGTCCTCTGGTCTGGACCCTGCTTGTACAGGGTATAGTCAGCACCATGAAGACAATTATAATTATGTTCAAGACCATGAAAAACCCAAGACACTGCTCACAGGTTTTATATAAGATACCGATACTGACCTGGAGCTTGAACTCCAGGTCAGTTGGCAAAGTTACAGAACACTGACAGTTACAGCACTTTAGGTAAATTAACATTAATATAACCTTGCTGACACCGTTAAACTCTGGAAACCGCTGAACAAATGTTCACATACCAGGAAAGACTTTTACACATAATTCAACATAGGTTGTCATAAAGAAAAAGCTTTTTAAACATTCACTGTCGATACAGGACTGACCGAGAAAAGACTTATGGTTAAACAAAAAACATGAACAAGTATTCATCACTAATAAATGTTTCTATTCGAAGAAACAGAAAGTGGCCTCTGACAGCTGCTTCACTTTATTGTGTCGTGAACGGAGCGACAAGTAAAATGCCCGATTTTTGAAACGGAGTTTGGTGTGACCCTCTCCGATACGTGAGTCCCAGCCCGCAGCCCCACCTGGCAGCCTGCATCAGCGGGGTCCAGCCGTAGTTGTTGCGGCTGTCCACCGAGGCTCCCTTCCGCAGCAAGAACCGGACCAGGTTCTCGTGTCCGCTGGCCGAGGCGAACTGCAGGGCGGTGTTCCCCTCCTCGTCCGTACAGTCCACCGGCACCAGGGACAACATGCCCGCGGCGCCGCACTCCGACCCCGCTTCGGACCGCAGCCTGCTCTGCCGCCCGGACTCCTTCGGGGCTCCGGGCTCCAGGAACCCCCGGGCCGTCTCATAGTCGCCCTCGTCGCAGGCGCGGAAAAGCAGCAGAGAATCGGCGGGGACGCCGAAATTCATCTCTTCATTTAGAGAGCGTCCATCAAAGTCCCGGTCGTTTCGTGGACGGCACCGGTCCCAAGTTTGTCCCGTCACCGAGCGGCGGCCTGTGGCTGGAAATCATGACGCACAGTGAAATAAAGTTTAGTGTCTAGGTCGAGGACGGTTCTTCTTCTCCTCCTCCTCCTCTTTTCTTCTTCTTCTTCTCCTCCTCCTCTTTCTTCTTCTTCTTCTCCTCCTCCTCTTTTCTTCTTCTTCTCCTCCTCCTCTTTTCTTCTTCTTCTTCTCCTTCTCCTCCTCCTCCTCCTCCTCCTCAGGCTCTACACCCTGACCCTCATCTCCAGACTTGATACTTCAGGGAGAAGCTTGTTCCGACCGGACGCACCGACGCGGCCCGGTTCCGTTACTTGTCCCTTCCGCTTCAGGCTTTCTAACAAAAGCCTAAGATGCTTGTGCCCGTGTGGGGATGTTTCGTTGATCTGCTCACGGGTATTTAAGTGAAGGGACTTTTCTAACGAGTGGCGTCCTACGTACAGCTGTCTATGAAATATCACTGAAACAAAGGTGATGAATGGAGTTCACGATGTGGTGCAGCGTTCAAAAACTAAGAAAATCAACAGCTACGAGAATCTGCGTCTACAGAGCACGATGTCTGCAGTTTTCACCAGAAATAAAATTAATAAACAGACGGATGAAACTGTGAGAACCCTCCAATGTCCTCTCGCTGTAGCAAGAACAAATACGACTCTTTGGACGTCCGCGACTTTGTTTGGACATTTTTACCGGATGACGTGATCAGTGACCGCGGACGTTCACTGCCCTCCAGCGGTCACAGCGAGGAACTTCAGCGTGGCGCCGCCGGCGCTAGGCGTCGCTGTGGGTCACGGCTCAGCCTGGAAAAAAACCAACAAAGAAGAAGCGCGAGGAGCCCGGATGAGCGCTACATATTGAGAACGCGGCCTCTGCTCGGCCTTTTCCTCAAGAGCTAACCACGCTGGTGGCGTCTGTTCCTGGCTCACCGCTGTTCGTCTGAATTTCTTCCGAATAAGTCGGTCAGGAATAATCACAATGGTATGAGCTCTTCAAATACACATTTAGCTGCGTCGTGTGGTGCTTTTCTGATAGTCACATTATAGTTGTATGGCGTAATTTTAACGATAAAGTTCTACGGACTAGCTAACGTTAGCCCCGGCAGCTACTATCGCCCGAAGCGGACTTCCCGCCGCAAGAACCGACTCTTGAGTAATATTTAGTCTGTTGTCACGGTTATAAACTTATTCCGCACATGACACAGCGTCTCAGTCGAGTGTTAGGGAGGGACATCAATGTACCATCGGTATTTTCTTAAAGTTTAATTTCCAGACAAAGTCCCTCGCTCGTGAATGTGCCTCCCGGCACTAGGTTTTATTGTGAACGAGGTGTTTCTGATAAACCAAAGACTAAAGGTAGAGGTCCAGGTACTCGTCGGCGGGCTCCGAAAGAAACGTAACCTTCCACATTTATTAAAAGTAGCATCAGGACAACAGAAACCCGAGCAGCGTTAGCTGGCTCATACCTGTGTATTGTACGTTTGGCCCCTTCTGAAATGTTTAATAGAGAAATTGACGCGGGAATCCAGCCACGATCAAACATAAACAACATTACCTGCAGTAAAACACGTTTTTAAAGTCAATTGGCACAGTAAATAATTGTAGCTTCATGTGCTTGACAGCTGGTGCTGCGTTTAAATGTTATACATAAATCTCAAACATGTTCAAAGTCCTAATCAATCAGTAGTAACCAGAGTTTCAGGTTATAAACAAAGTAGTAAAGAAAACAAATCTCTGTATTCAGTCAGGGTTTACCTGACTTAACTAATATCACTGAAGTTTGCTTTGTTTTTAACAGCATATTTTGTAAGTGTAAAATGGAAAAATGCTGAAAGCTTTTAGCTCTGTGATCTTCAGTACACCTACAATTCCTTGTCTACCAGCGGTACCAGAAACCCTATTAAGGTCTTATCGATGACAAGTCCAGTGTGTTGACGACTCTGTTTTCACTCTCAGGCTTTCAAGGACACTGGTAAGGCACCTGTGGAGTCTGAGGTTGCAATTCACCGCATCCGCATCACCCTCACCAGCCGCAACGTCAAATCTCTGGAGAAGGGTAATTGAGCTTATAATAATTAATGTTGAGCATTAAACACAGACCTGAGCAGTGAGGATAAAAATTTCCAATGTGATGAACCCTGACGACTGTATACGCTATTCTGAGCCATGGTTTTAAAAGTATCATGGAGTCGTTGCTGTTTTTTTATTTAACGGCGTTTTTAAAGGTGTTGTGTTTTACCATCCCCAGTCTGCGCAGACTTGATCCGTGGCGCCAAGGAGAAGAACCTGAAGGTGAAGGGACCTGTCCGCATGCCAACCAAGGTACTGAAGTACACAGGCTTGACAAACATTAGTCATAACATTCTTTCTCGGGGGGGGGGGGGTGTTAACACATGGATTTTTGTTTTTAAAAAAATTGATTTAGTCTGTCATCTGCATTTCCTCCATTCAAGTTTTTCACAAAAAAATTTCACCCATTGTATAATTTTTTTTTTTTACTACCTCCTTTCTGCTTGTCTCATCCTTTCTTTCTTGCATTTAACAACAACAAAGATCTAGCTACATATGCTACATATCAAGAAGGTGCTGAATGTAAAAAAAATATAAGGAATCTGCACACTCGCCACTTTGACAGGCCCCAGTTTGTTTGCTAAGGTTTGGCAGAGCATAAAGGGAGCACAAAGTAGTTTAAACTTACCTAGCCAATAGTGATTGGGGAAAAAAAGAAAAAAAAATCCAGCAATCCACAACATGCTTTTCTGATTTTTAAATGACAAAGGTCCTGACTGGACCTCCATAGCAAGATTACCACCACTATCGATAGAGTATTCTGGATTCTTGTTTTGCTACATTCTGATTTCTCTGTCCCATCCCAGACTCTGCGCATCACCACTAGAAAGACCCCCTGTGGTGAGGGATCCAAGACCTGGGATCGCTTCCAGATGCGGATTCACAAGCGCCTGATCGATCTGCACAGCCCGTCTGAAATCGTCAAGCAGATCACCTCCATCAGCATCGAACCCGGTGTTGAGGTGGAAGTTACCATAGCAGATGCATAAACGGTGCAGATGATTCAATAAAGAAGTGAATAAGGAAACTGCTGCTGTGGTGTTACTTACTGTGTGAAACATGGAACATTGTGACTGTAGAGAAAGTTGAAATGTCCCTAATTAGGGAGCATGGGGGTGACATAAACGATCAATGAGTAAACTTTTATGTGATGGAACATTGGCGAGTATAAGTTGCATACACAGTGATTCTATGTGTGAGTGATCTTTTATTGGGCCTTTGTTTTAATCCAGTAAAGCACAGTTCATCAGGGACTAGAAAACTGGTCAGGAAATGAGATCCTAAACTGGCCTCTTGGTTTTACAGAAATAATCACAGCTTAAGAAA
Organism: Istiophorus platypterus; assembly: GCA_016859345.1. Classification (NCBI taxonomy): domain Eukaryota; kingdom Metazoa; phylum Chordata; class Actinopteri; order Istiophoriformes; family Istiophoridae; genus Istiophorus; species Istiophorus platypterus. The sequence continues at coordinate 1,216,101 of CM029125.1, read as the reverse complement.
GAGTAAGACTTAATTACATGACATTGAGTTCGCCCATGTTTTAAAATTAAGAACCTTTCTTGAATCCAAAATGCTGATTTTTTTTTTTTTGTGTATGTTGGATTATTATTTTTTGGAATTAAAGTACAGACTTCATAATTCGGTCCAAAGAATTTCATACCAAATTGACCTTTTCAGTTTCCTTTTCACTTTCAGATGGTCCATTTTATGATGCTAATAGAGAAATCATGAGTCTATTTGTATAAGAGAGGATAGAAGCTGTTACTTAGAGAAAATACATCATCTACCCTTTTGAGTTTTTGCAAAACCATGTTTTGTATTTCTCCGTATGGGGGGAAAAAGTGACCACTCAGGAACCACCTGTAGAATCTCATCCCCATTTTGGAGCTCATACTGAACCTGACCATCTTTAGCTCTTCAAAATAAAAAGATAAAACATCTGATTTGCATCGATATAACCCAAATGGAGAAAATACAGACAAGGTTTTTTTCTGATGATCTGATTTAGGAGCAATGGATGAACTTAGGCCTTCCTCTACAAAATGGGTCAAACTGTCACAAGCTGACTCTGGATTCTTCTGTGATACTTTTACATATCTAATGGCATGTTCATTTACATACATCTACTGAAAATAATCAGACGTCCACATCCTGTCCTTGACTGATAGAGCAGAATCTCTCACACCTAGTACCTTGGACAGGTTGAGTGATATGACACAGGTCCTCTCACCTGAACCCAGCAGAGCTCTCTAAGCTGATTGGTTGTTCCTGACTGATTTTCCTTGACTTCACCTGCCTTCAATTGAAACTGATTTTCAGAGGGAGAACATGAGTGGAGCTGCCTGCTCTGCCACGTCCTTCTGAGGCCTGAATGTCTAGTGAACTGTCTCTGTGGGAGTCAGCAGCTGTCAGATCTTTTATTTGTGTGGAGACCTGGTGAATCAGGCACATGAGTTAAGAGACTTTTGCTTCAGGATGAGTAACGTTACTGATCTGAACGGCGAAGGGGACGTCCAGCAGCCCAAAGACATGGACTTGACTTGTAATGTCCCCCTTGTCAGCACTTCGCCCAAGCAGGTAATGTGTTCTTCCTTTTGGCTTTCATTAAATGTGATGCAGATGAGCACCTCAGTCATGTTTTACTCCCAGACTTGATTTACTCCGTGACGATTCTTATGAATGCCGTGTCTTTGGTTGATCAGAGGGACCGAGATGAACCCTACGATCTCAGTGGTTCTGGTCTGAGGCCAGTTTCTTGTCTGAATGTCGTCTCCTTTTGTTCCTAGGCTGAAGTGCCTGGTGTTGCTGAGCTGCAGACCATGAGCGTGTACCTCAGGGTCAGGCCATTCTCCAAAGAGGAACTTGGTGACAATGAGGACCAGGTGCAGGGTTTTCTGATATGAATGTAGTGCTCGGTACAGTAGCTGATAGTCGTGGCAGTTTTGATGAGCTTTTGTTTTATTTTTATTTATTTGTTGGGTTGTGTGTAGAATCTCCAAAAGGTAAACCAGTTATCAAAATTACATCTTAAAATTTTTTTTTTAGATATGCTTATTTAGTCAGTGCTATGTGCAGTCTTCTTTTTCTTTTGGCTTTTCCCTTTAGGGGTCGCCACAGCGAATCAGTGTCCTCCATCTAACCCTGTCTTCTGCGTCCTCTTCACTCACACCAACTACCTTCATGTCCTCTTTCACTACACTCATAAACCTCCTCTTTGGTCTTCCTCTAGGCCTCCTGCCTGGCAGTGCAAAACTCAGTATCCTTCTACCAATATATTCACTATCTCTTCTCAGGACATGTCCAAACCATCTCAGTCTGGCCTCTCTGACTTTATCTCCAAAACCTCTAACATGTGCTGTCCCTCTGATGTACTCATTCCTGATCCTATCCATCCTGGTCACTCCCAGAGAGAACCTCAACATCTTCATCTCTGCTACCTCCAGCTCTGCCTCCTGTCTTTTCCTCAGTGGCACTGTCTCTAGACCAAACAGCATCGCTGGTCTCACCACAGTTTTGTACACCTTTCCTTTCATTTTAGCTGAAACTCTTCTATCACACATCACACCTGACACTTTTCTCCACCCGTTCCAGCCTGCCTGCACACGCTTCTTCACCTCTTTTCCACACTCTCCATTGCCCTGGACTGTTGACCCTAAGTACTTAAAATCCTCCACCTTCTTTATCTCTTCTCCCTGTAACCTCACTCTTCCACTTGGGTCCCTCTCATTCACACACATGTACTCTGTCTTGCTGCGGCTAACCTTCATTCCTCTCCTTTCCAGGGCAAATCTCCACTTCTCAAGCTTCTCCTCCACCTGTTCCCTGCTCTCACTACATATCACAATGTCATCTGCAAACATCATAGTCCATGGAGATTCCTGTCTAACCTCGTCTGTCGGTCTGTCCATCACCATAGCAAACAAGAAGGGGCTTAGAGCTGATCCCTGATGCAGTCCCACCTCCACCTTGAACTCCTCTGTCACACCTACAGCACACCTAACCACTGTCTTACAGTCCACATACATGTCCTGCACCACTCTAACATACTTCTCTGTCACTCCAGACTTCCTCATACAGTACCACAGTTCCTCTCTGGGCACCCTGTGATACGCTTTCTCCAGATCAGTCAGTGCTATGTGCAGTCTTCTTTTTCTTTTGGCTTTTCCCTTTAGGGGTCGCCACAGCGAATCAGTGTCCTCCATCTAACCCTGTCTTCTGCGTCCTCTTCACTCACACCAACTACCTTCATGTCCTCTTTCACTACACTCATAAACCTCCTCTTTGGTCTTCCTCTAGGCCTCCTGCCTGGCAGTGCAAAACTCAGTATCCTTCTACCAATATATTCACTATCTCTTCTCAGGACATGTCCAAACCATCTCAGTCTGGCCTCTCTGACTTTATCTCCAAAACCTCTAACATGTGCTGTCCCTCTGATGTACTCATTCCTGATCCTATCCATCCTGGTCACTCCCAGAGAGAACCTCAACATCTTCATCTCTGCTACCTCCAGCTCTGCCTCCTGTCTTTTCCTCAGTGGCACTGTCTCTAGACCAAACAGCATCGCTGGTCTCACCACAGTTTTGTACACCTTTCCTTTCATTTTAGCTGAAACTCTTCTATCACACATCACACCTGACACTTTTCTCCACCCGTTCCAGCCTGCCTGCACACGCTTCTTCACCTCTTTCCACACTCTCCATTGCCCTGGACTGTTGACCCTAAGTACTTAAAATCCTCCACCTTCTTTATCTCTTCTCCCTGTAACCTCACTCTTCCACTTGGGTCCCTCTCATTCACACACATGTACTCTGTCTTGCTGCGGCTAACCTTCATTCCTCTCCTTTCCAGGGCAAATCTCCACTTCTCAAGCTTCTCCTCCACCTGTTCCCTGCTCTCACTACATATCACAATGTCATCTGCAAACATCATAGTCCATGGAGATTCCTGTCTAACCTCGTCTGTCGGTCTGTCCATCACCATAGCAAACAAGAAGGGGCTTAGAGCTGATCCCTGATGCAGTCCCACCTCCACCTTGAACTCCTCTGTCACACCTACAGCACACCTAACCACTGTCTTACAGTCCACATACATGTCCTGCACCACTCTAACATACTTCTCTGTCACTCCAGACTTCCTCATACAGTACCACAGTTCCTCTCTGGGCACCCTGTGATACGCTTTCTCCAGATCAGTCAGTGCTATGTGCAGTGTTGTTTTGATATTGATGTTGTCATAAATATGATTGAGACCAGTTGTTTGACTGTAAAATCGGTCACATGGTCCCCGAGTTATGACACCAGGTGAACTGGGATGTGACTGTCTTCACTTACATTTGCAGAGCTGGAGATACTCTGACACGTTTTGTGTTATTTTTAAAGATAACACAAAAAAAAGTTATTTATCTTCCTTCCTTTATGGCCTCACTTCCAGTGTTCCCCTCTTCTTTCTCTCAGAATTGTGTGGTGATTGAAAACAGCCAGACGGTGACACTGAACGCACCACAGGGTTCTGCTACCATGAGGAGCAGTGAGAAGGGCGTTGGCACGTCGCTCCACAAATTCTCCTTCTCAAAGGTCAGCGGCGTCTGAAATCTCAGTGCCATTTTTGACACGCACAAAGATTCTTTTCCAATCAAAAATGTCAATGTTTTGATGACCAATGACTGTAGTGGTAGCACCACATTTGCACTATGGCTTAATGAAATGTGACAGCAAATCTTTACATGTGAGGAGGAAGATGATCAGGTAATCATGACTGGGCAGATACTGTTCTTTAACTCCAAGTTTGAAATGATTTTATGTGATATTAGCTTTTAGCATTCGACACTGCAAAATGGAAAATGTCACTCAAAATCTTTTTTTTTTTTTTTTAAGTGCCATGGAATTGGCTTCTGCAGAAACAGTATCTATGTTTGCTCTTAGATTTTTGGACCAGACACAACACAGGCTGAGCTTTTTGACGACACAGTCAGAAGCCAAATGTCTGAGTTCTTGGATGGAAGGAATGCACTGATATTCAGCTATGGTGTCACCAATGCAGGGAAAACCTTCACCATCCAGGGTAAGAAAGGGAATACAAGAATGTTATAAAGGGCCCCAGGAGACTTCTTAAAGTTCTTTAGTGGGTCTAAGCATGTGTAATGTTTCAGGAACCCTGAAAAACCCAGGAATACTCCCCCGAGTGCTGGACGCCACCTTTCACCACATCGGCGCTGATGGCTATGAGGAGATGGACCTGAAACCCTACCTCAGGAACGACGCCCAGCGCCTGGGTCCCGACCAGGTCAAGCAGGAGAAAGCTGCTAAAGCTGCTGTTTTCGCTTTGGTCAGAGAGGTGAGAAGTTCACGCCCAGGAGATGTGAGCTCGGATCAGACGACGGCGCTGAGAGCTGAAAAAGGCTGGAATGAGACACGGCAACCGCGGTTCTCTCTGCTAGGGGTGTCCTGATATGTTTGTGTCTCCGTCCCCGTCTAGGAGTGTGACCCTCTGTGCATGGGGTCAGAGTCCTCATCCTCCTGTGCTTCCCCTGGTCTGTCTTCCTCCTCTTTGTCCTGCAGTCAAACAGGTAGACCTTATGAAATCAGCACACTGAACACGTGGGAAATCTTGCAATTAAAACAGTTTAAATGTCAGTTGTCCAGGTGGGAACCCTGTCTGGCAAGTAATAAAAAAAGTCACCAGTGCATAGTGCCCCTGCAGAAGAAAATGAGAAATGACACTGTGCAAGATGATCCCTCTTCTTCCTGTTAGTTTCTTTGGTTTTTGTCACACTCCCCCAACCTCAGTGTTGAGCAGCCCGGCAGCCACAGGCAGCAGCCAGTTAGCGTTATGGGTGGCGTTCTTTGAAATCTACAACGAGTGTGTGTACGATCTGCTCCAACCCTCCCTGTGCTCGAAGAACAAGAAACGCGCTGCTCTTCGTGTGTGCGACGACGGTGCAGGAAATGCCTACATTAAAGGTATGAGAGTGACTTTATCTTGTGTTCTGGAGGCAGTAGAGGGAGACAAGTCTTTGTCTGTTTTTAAATTCTTTTTTTCCTCCTAAAATGTGCTCTAATTTATCTCAGACCTCAGGTGGATCAACATCCAGAACCTGGGCGAAGCCTGCAAACTACTGTACTTTGGGAATAAAAACAGAAGTGCTGCAGTCACTAAGATGAACCAGTCCTCAAGCAGAAGGCACTTCTTTTTTTTTTTTTTTTTTTCCCCTCATTTTAGTTTCGTCATCTGTTTACAAAGTTCATACCTGCTTTCATTACAGCCACAGCATATTTACAATGAAGTTACTCCAGATTAATGGCGGCACAGTCAAAAGAATTTCAGAGTAAGTATCTTATGATGTTGGTTGGTGTGTTTTGTATCCTACCTGGTAAAAGTTTATGCAGGGAGGTGAATCCTAGGTTCATCCAAGCAACTTAAACACCAGGAACATGCACCCACTTCTCTTTATCATTTCAGATTATACATAATTGACACATGGTCTGAAAATACTGATCACATTTATCTAAAAACCTGTATGGGAGCTTTGAATGAGGTTGTAAGCTGGTGACTGTCGGTGCTTGCTTGTCAGTTGACCAACAATCAGACCTGACTATATTCTTACTTGCAGCTGTGTTTCCATGTCTGAGGCCACAGCTACTGTGCGCATGAGTTTCCCTTTAGTTTTGAGATACAATTGTTTATCAGTTTGTTTGTTTTTTGGGTTTGTTTTTTTTTTTGATTCGTAGATGTTCGAAGCAGTTTAAACGTACTGTGTGGTTTTAAAAAAAAAAAAAAAAAAAAAAGTGAGGTTTGTTTGTTTGGTGGCAATCTCTAGCATAATGTCAACATAATGCATTAACAATGGCCGTAACACAGGAAATCACTGTTTATGGTGTGTGTGTGTGTGTGTGTGTGTGTGTGTTTGTGTTTTTTTGTGTTCTTTTCCCAGGTTTTCTCTGTGTGACCTGGCAGGCTCAGAGAGATGCAACAAAACCAAGACGTTTGGAGAGCGGCTGAAGGAGGCGGGAAACATTAACGCCTCGCTACTCATTCTAGGGAAGTGCATCACCGCGCTCCGCAACAATCAGACCGACAGGTACAGTTGGTTACTAGTGTATCTGAAGAATATGTTTGCTGTGAAATGCAGACACATTGAACTTTGAGTGGTTCTGGCTTGTGCCTCTGCATTGTTAAAGCTCTCCCCTTCTCCTGTGGTGCTCATCAGAATGAAGAGCAGCTACATTCCTTTCAGGGAGAGCAAACTCACCAAGCTCTTCCAGGCCGTGTTCTGCGGCAGAGGAAGAGCGTCGATGATCGTCAACATCAACCAGTGCGCTTCCACCTACGACGAGACCCTCCACGTAATGAAATTCTCCGCTATTGCCAAACAGGTTGGTCCAAGTACGGAATGGGCATGGCGAGACATGGTGGATCCTTTGCACCGCTAATCTCACCTGTGCGGGCTGCAGGTGGTGCAGGTGATCCCAGACAAGCCTCTAGAATCTCTGGCTCCGTGCCTGATGGGTCGTGATGGCAAACCCCTGATGAGCAGCGGGCTGAGTGGCAGCCAGAACCTGGAGAGCTGCCTGTCCGAAGAGGAGCTGCTGGATGAAGAGGACGAGGCTGACATGTCTCTGCTGCCGCAGAATGTACAACTACTGCTCCACTGCTCCACATCAAATTCGAACATTGTTTTTATACATTTGTTAGAAATAGCAAGTGATCCAATACCATCATTATCAATGGTATTATACATGGGATTGTTGAATGAAGAGGCTTTATGGAGAGTGTAATCTCAGATTTAAGTTAACTCCAGTAAATGTTTCTTACTTTTAAACTTTCTTAGGAGCTTGTGAATATGATTGAGAGCCTCCGAGCAAAACTCCAGGCTGAGAGAAGAAGGAACCTGGTACAGGAAATGGAGATTCGCAAGGAAATGGGAGATGCTATGATCCAGCAGCTCATGGAGAGTGAGGAACTCCGCTCGTATGTTAATTTTATTTGTTTTGCTAGTTTATCTTTTGTGATTTCAGTTTGTCCGAAACATTAATCTGTGTGCTACAGAATGCACATGCCTTTTTATGAACATATTCACTGTCAGTGGCAATTTCAGCATCGGTCTCCCAAAGAAAAGTTTTTGTTAAAGTCAAGCTGGAGCCAAACTTGGTGAGTAAAACTGGCTTTAAACACTCAGCCGACAGATAGAGGAGCTTAAGGAGAGCTACCAAGAAAAGCTGGAGAATACATTCGAGATTTACAAGGATGCCATCAAAGAGCACGCCTACCAGAGGGCCATGAGCAACCTGGAGGATGACTATGTGCCTCTGGATGAGTTCATCACAGAGCAGGAAAAAGTAGAGGTAGGTTATTTTACTGGCTGTTAACGGGTCGGCCTCAACCTGGACCCCCCGATGGGCCAAGAGTTTATAAAGATATAAACATGTCTAGTGACTTGTAAGAAAATCTGAAATCTTAGTGATTAAATGGCAGATGGTTGACCTGGCTTTATAGTGGCATGGAAATGTCCGGTGTTCTGCCACCAAACTAAGCAGTCAGAGTTTGTTGATTGAGTTGTCGTCAAAACATCAAATTTGGCTCCTACCATCTGTATAGGCCCTCAGACATAGAGTGTCAGAGCTGGAGACCCAAGCGTCCGGCACCAGAGGAGTGTTGGCAGTTCCATCGGTGGACCAGTCATGTCAGACTCCACCTTCTCAAGCGCCAGAAGCAGCAGGTTAGCATGAAGCTCTTTGAGGAAATGCCCCCTGGGAGGAGGTATAGTCAACTTCGTTTTAGTCGGAGTGCTTCAAAATGAATGTTGTTGAATTGTTGTTTGTTGTTTTTTTTATTTATTTATTTATTTTATTACCACATTTTGTATTTATGAAAATGATGTATTTTCTGGTGAGGGAAACATCTTATACAAAGCAAGCTCCTAACAAGTTGTGATGGCGTTGATGGATTTCAGTCTATCTATCACTTTTTACCCCCACAGGGGCTGATCAGTACAAATGGCTTTACAGAGAAAAATGTGCCCTAGAGAGGATGTGTGAGGATAAACAACAGGTACCAAGGACAAAATCTGAGTTATGTTTCCCAGTCAAAGTTGAGATCAGTGTGTATGTGACGACTTCTTAATTCTCTATAAAATGTTTGTTCTACAGCTGATTTTGTCTCTGGAGAAAAGGCTGATGGAGCTAAGTGAAACACTTCAGAAGGTTAGAGATGGCTTTCTTGAGAAATCAGCTGATTTGGAGGCTCTGCAGAGGAAGTCCGATGACCAGGTGAGGTACGGTGGGTGGGGGGTCTGAGGTCAGCACATAAGTAATGTAAACACACAATGTAAGAATAATCAAAAATTTCAAATTGTACATATAATGGCTCTGAGACTAAAAATTTGAACTGTTTGACAAGTTATCATTGTATGTTCATTTTTAAATTTTTTTTTTTTTCCCATCAAGACAAAATGTTTGGATGACATCCTCCGACAGAACGTGGAGAAGGACAAGGAGATCACCTCCCTAAAGGCAGAGCTTGCCAGACTGTCCCAGAAGTCCCCTGTGCAGCCCAAGACCAAGCGGGGCCTGCTCGCCAACATCAGGGATGCGGTTACTTCTCCACGGAAGGGGGCGACCGGCCGGACTTTGAGGAAAACTGTTCGGACTGCACACCCTGGAAAAGGGTTTTAAAAGCTTCTCAGACAGTTTGGGGGAATCTGGAGCAGAAACCATAAAGACCCCAGAGATCCAGCGAGAGTTACCCTCATGTCAAAAGTGTGTGTGTGTGTGAGAGATTTTTTTTTTAATGTTTTTCTTGTTGGTTTTTAATAAATGTAATTGCTCAGACTTTGAGGTGTGAAGTCATTTGTCCTAAATGATTCATTTGATTTTTGGTTTCCTTCAATTACTGCACCACTGCGTGATGTCATTTTGTGACCTTGGCTTACAGAAATCTGTTTTTTGAGGTGTGCTGCTTGCTGATAAAAGCTTTTTATACATGCATAGAAACTCTGCTATAGAGACGTCAGGCCAGAGAATTCATTCTTGGTACAAGCTGACCTTTTTTTTTTTTTTTTTTTTTTTCAGCCTGGTTAAATGAGGCCATCCGTCATCCAGAGCCTGAAGGGGCACAAACCACAAAGGGCCCCGACAGGACAAAAGAGCCACGTAAAACTTCCAACTCCCTTAAGTGCATCACTATTCATTAAATCTAATTTGCTTAGTCTATCTTTACACTCACTCTGAGATATTTTCATCCTCCAACGCAATATAGAAAACGAGAATAATATATCCACTATGCCAATAACATTATGTATGTAGCATATTGACCTTTCTGGTAGAGTGAATGAGGTGTAACGAGCCTGCTGTGTGTGTGATGTAACAGAGCTCAGCCTCCTCAGTGAAAGGGCCACTGTGGTAGACGGCCAGCTGCTCCTGTATCTCTCTGGTCTCAGTGCTGGTTAATGAGATTAGCGGTTTGTCTTAGCCTGCGTCAATGCAAAGGGGTCAATCACAGGATAAGCTCCTTGCTTAGACATATCATTTTATTCCACTTTTTTCCTCATCTGACTTTCCCACCTCAAGCTCTTTGTGGGTCTTTTTTTTTTTTTTTTTTCAGCCACCAAATATGTTTGGCATTTAAGTTGGAGTGGAGCACTGTGATGCATCATGCAACCTTGACACCGAATCTGTCCGGAACCTCGGCCACTGAATGAAGCATCTTCCAGGGGGAGGACAGGAGCAGGGGCAGCCGGAGAAGTGAAGGGGCGGCTGGGCCAGAATCTCGCCTGCCGTGGCAGAGTCCCAGACTCTGGACAAGTCATCCTCATGCCACTTGTAAATAACAAAGTGGGAGATGATTGCACAGTCGGCACAGACAAGGCTTTGGCTGATGAAAAGACTCTGGTGGATTCTTTGATGAAGGTAAACCTCTCCATGTTTTAGCAGTGTTTATTTGTGTTCTAACTGTTTAGCATTTATAAAGAATGCTGTGGTATTATTTTACACTTTTACAAGCAGGTGCAGGTTCATCTAAAATGAAAATTTAATGTCAGAAAACATCTGTGAGGTTCCTGTGTAACAACACTTAAATCAATCTTCCACTGTATCTTGTATGCAGATATTTAACTTATACAATTATTTGCAAAAGGGCAGTGTGGTATTTCATGAGTGGGGAAAAATTTATCAAAAGTTACATTTGTCTTGCATTTGCAATTATACCATCTGCAGTGTTTTCCTTTTTAAGTGTTATATTAGTATTTCACAGATGAATTGTGCACGAGACGTGGAAGCGTCTTTTTTCCCCTGTGGCTAAAAAAGCACTCTCAGTAAAAAGAATTTCTTGCTCCACTGCATCTTTGCGATCGGTCAGATAATGCCATGGCCATGTCTTGCTTTTCCCTCCAGTTACTGGCAACATTTTTTTTTTGTTCTTGTTTTACCAAAAATGTACTTTACTGATTTTTCCTGTTAATGTAATTTATAATGTGAACTAATTTTTGCACAGTAAATGCAAACATTTGGTTGCATACAGTCACAGTAAATATTTTTCTCGGTACTTGGACTTTGCATGTTGCAATTCTAGAGACTTGCATTGCTGTTTGCTGCGAAAAAACCCGCTATGAATTATTGGATTTTGCCAAGTGGTGTGTAATTATTTTTAAATCAACCTAATTGCTCTAGAGAAACCTGAGCTTCGCTAAAGCAGAAACTCATGTATGGGAAATGAGAGAAGGTTTAATGACTAAGTTTAAATCATGTGACAATCCAGTATAGAAAACTACAAATGTAATTTTCCAGACACAGTGAAGAAAAGAATAGAAACCACCAAGCAGAGTTGTAGCTGTCATTGCTTCATTCCCTCCTCTCATCTGTCCATGACTTGCAAATGGGCCACCGGTGCTCCGAGCACACAAGGTTGTTTTGGCTTATCTAGAAATAGATTGATGATAATGAGATTATTCATAATATTTTTCATTGAAACCTCACCTGCTAATCCTCCAGGGCTAAGCTAATGCCTATTAACAAAACCCCATTGCCATATGATTGAAATCATGAAACCATAACTGACCCTTTTTTTCTACATTTCCCAGATACTGTTAAATGCAGCTCTAGGGGACTGACGTGGATATCGATCATGTCTTGTTTTTCTCAGCAGTCCTACAACATTTTGTGGTGTTTATTTTTGTCATGATGCACTGATCATGTTAAATTAGTTTGTCTTGGTGATGCGGTCAGTAGTGGAAAGTTCCTCAGAAGCCTAATAGATGCACAATCCTAATTAAGAAGGGATTAGTGATCTTCTCTATACTTTCAGGAAGTAAAATCAGATCTGTTTGTTGTTCCTCACACAGGTGGTGGCCTGTTACCGGCACTTGGCCTCATGTGTTGGTGGGTGCACAGACAGCCTGCAGCTGCGGGATGAGTTGCGACAAACAAGAGAAAAGGCCCAAAAGTTGGCCGAGTCCATCTGTCATCATCTGACCTCACGCCTCCGGGACAAGAGCCTGCCGGAGGACCAGCGGAAGGAGATGGAGCTCCTCTGGGTAGCCTTCTCCTCCAGCCTGGAGCTCCTCCATGTTGACATGTGCAAAGTTTTCAGCATGGCAGACATCTTCTCTCTGGCCAATACTGCTACCCAGGTGCAGACTGGCCTTCAAGGTACATGAGCAACAAAGCCCTGAACATATGATTGCACGTTCAAATTGAATTGCAGGAGGAGAGCACACCAGGGAAATAATGTAAAACAAAATTTAACCTTTGCATTCAATATGATTCAATATTCTAAACCATTCAAACAATATTCAAAGGAAGAGGGAAGAAATAATTGTAATTTGGAGATAAAACAACAATATTTCTGCTGTAAACAACAAAATACTTGCATGACTCCAGAGTCTTTTCAGAGATTATTTAGGTTCCAGTACGTATGTGATTTCTTTTCCTGGTTCATTATAGCAAAGGTGACGTTAAATGATCGGGTGTGAACATTAGAACTTTGTGATGCTGATGAAGCGAAGACTGACTCTGGTGTATCTGTCTGCTCTCTGCTCTCTAGCATTGTAAGATTGACACTGAATAATAGCCCCATGTGGTATTTTTAACGCCACTCGTCTGAAAAGTGTTGTCAGCAGCTGCGCATTTGCCACAGCATTTAGTAAAATATTTCTTCTGGTTATTACGAAGACAACTAATTCTACATGGTTGGTGGTAAAGATGGTAGAATATTGGTAAAAAGAGATGATTGATGTTTTTGGAAGCAGCTAATATAAAAGTTTAAAGGTGTAAACTGTCTGATATGCAAATAATGATCTGACAAAACAATAGAAACACATATCAGTATAATGCATTACAGATTAGCAGCATCACAAAAACCGTAGCCTCCACAATGATCACACAGTTGAATGAACAAAGCTCCAGCACAATTTCATCAGAACCTTCATGGAGGAGGATTTATGGATTTGTTGGACCATTAGATATGATAACAGTAGTTTAAGCCAGGTGCGCCTAATAAACTGGCAACCAAGCAAATGTCACAGAGGGTCTACATTATTTGTGGAAGGGATATTTACTGTTGTTTTGCAATCCTCATCTTTCCATCAGTGTTTATCTCTCTAAAGTCATGCGGTTCACCTCGTTTCTCAGGGTCTGATTACTGCAGCAGTCAGACCCTAGTTGACAAAGAGGATTTGTGAAATTCAACTGACATCCTTTTCTACTGTGGTTTTTCTTTTAAAATCAAAGAGTGGATTTATTCCTACAGGTTTCAGATAACAACATAGTAGACAGGAACTTTGTCGAAAGTCAAGCTATGGTGAAACCTCCCCCTCTCTTGGCCACGACTTGTTTTTCCCTCGGTCCTCACACGGCCCATGTAAACTTCCTCTCGGGACAAACTATCTGGACACGGATGCGGCCGGAAACAGATAGACTGAGATAAAACTCAAATCAAATGATATTGAATAAAATAAAACAGTTAATGCTGTGGTCAAGTTAAGATTGAAGTGACCATCTTTCTGTCTGTTTCTGATATCAGGGGCAGTTGTCACCTTTTCCATCCCTTGATCAGCAGAATAAATCTGGCTGAAACTGTAGCCCTGTCTCATCATTACCACGACTGAGGTGCCCTTAAGCAAGACCCCAGCCTGCTCTGTCTGTTGGCTGGCATAGGTTACATCTGCCATTTTCTCTAAAAATTTCCTATTTTCCAGTTTGTTTAAATTCTGTCCTCTGTGTGGTTGCACAGGGCAGCTGGTGTGAATAAGTGTAAGGCTCATCTTACACACACTTGATGGTTCATCAAGTTTTAAAAAAATCAAAACATAAACTAAGGGTTATACAATGCAGACATGAATTTTGATCCCTTATTTCATTAAAGAGCTGGACTGGGCTGCGACAGCTGTTGGTAAATCCAGTAAAAGACCATGTGTGTAGTCATTTCTAAGTTTTTCTTGCTAGTTTCAAACAAGTGATTTACTAAATCCCTTTTCACCAATAAACAGAAGGAAAGTCGTGGAGAGTAAAGACTGTACTAACATGTAAATCTACTACATTGACTTGACTGCAAAACCGGTCAAAAAAAAAGGAATTTTTTACTTCCATAACTACTGAATGAAAATGCAGAATCATGTGTTGTAGATTAACAGTGTTTATGCAGTGTAGGGTGAGTAGAAATCATCTGATCATGCTAATGTAGCTGATGTTCAGTCATTTGTCAAAACGTTATTGTCAGAAAGTTTTTATAGTCTGAGGTTTGTGATTTTTATTCAATGACAAGCATTTGGACTCATTTATATGTATACGGAATATGATGAAGATTGAAATGGGGTGGGGGTGGGGGGCTCCAAATAAGGTTTTGCATAGGGCCCCCAAAAAGTTGGTAGCGGCCCTGGTTGTATTGTTCAGTGCTGCTGTGACCATCTGGTTTGACCACCTGCATTTTTTTTACGTCTGTGACACACAAAAATACGACCTCACGTCATAGCTGTAGTAGTTCTGCAATAAGAGAGCAGTGAACAAAGGTGTCAGTTCACTATAAACATGCTCTTGCACAAGAGAGAGAAACGTTGCTGCTGTTTTGGCTTTTTTTTCTGGTTTGAGTACCTCAGTGGTGTTTGATGCTGTTGTTGCAGGAGGAGGCAGTGAGGTGGCAGCTCGAGCGCTCAGTGTGCCGGACCTGAACCAGGCTCAGACCCAAACCCCCCCGCCGGGCCTGGAGAGCCAGGAGCGCAGCACCATGGAGCAGGAGATCAGCCAAATTGACCACATGATCGACAACATGGAGATGAAGGTCAACGTGCTGCGCTGGATGGTGGAGCCCCGCGGGCCCCAGTACGCCGATCCGCTCAGCAGCACCGACAGCGCCTCCCTGGCCCTGCTCTCTGTGGATGAGGAGCAGCCTGAACCCCAGCCTCTATGCCAGCGCAGTCAAATCTTTGTGCTCTTAATGCTTTTTGCTGTTATTTTGGTGGCAGCCACTTTATCTGTCTGTATTGTCTTCTTCTCATGAGCAAAACCTTAATACACTACACTTATTTTTTTTTTCCGTAAAACCTCAGCAAGATGCTCAGTAACACTGTAAAAAATGGTAGGCTATGCAAGTACGGTAGCTTTTTCTTTCCATACTTTTTCCAAAAAAAAAAAAAAAATTCAGTTTTGTAATTGCAACTAAACAATCTTCTAGTGCGTAAGATTTTTGTGTAAGAATACACTGATATAAAACTGGATGCAAACCACTTTGCCCTTTATAGCAGTGAATCCAAAGCTGCCATATACTTATAATATATATATTATAACAGACTGTCTTTGTTGAACAAAGTGACAAAAAAATACGTGGTTGCCAGTTAGAAGAGATTTAATAACATGAAATAATTATTACAATGGAGGACAGGTGGTTGGTTTTACCTACTCAGCCATAAAAAGATAGAGCTTCTGTTTTCCCTTTGTTCCTTAACAGTAGGTTCTCCTGACTAGTTTGTGATACATGAAAGGAACAATTTCTGAAAAGTCAGAGACACTTGTCAGACACATCTCATTCCTTGTTGCCATCAAGAACAAAGAGACGGTGATGCTTGGTAATTGATATACTGTAATAAGCAGAAAATTCAGTTCCAGTGACAAACTGTTTTTGATTCACTGTTCCTGGGTATAAAATCTGTGCTGTAGAGACCTGAAAATGTAGAATTGTGCTTTATAAAAGTATCAACTTTGATATGACACGGTGTTGTTCTCCATTCATTTTTGCTGATCGGCCCCTTGGTAAAGCATTAAATCAATCTATGCAACAGGAAAAGGCATTAAGCTGCTCATTGTCCTATTCTATTATCATTTTGCTTTCAAAAATGCAGATGCAGAAAATCTGCGAGGCTCCCATTTGAGATGGTGTTTAGCAAACTTAGTAAAGAGTAACCACTCATACCGGCAGCAAGAGGATTAGAGAGCAGCTGACGGCTGAAAGGCTTAGGGAAGGACATCACTACCTCCCGCACCTCACAGTCCACATCTCCTTTACATCGAGACACTGTTTTATATCAATGTAACATTGGTTTTCTTTTGTAGATCAAACTTTCAGGAACAGATTACAGAACCCAAGCATCTGTGTTATCCCATTCAAAGACCTCGCTCGGGTAAATCCATATACATCTTTTAACCAATCCTGAACTGTGTTACATTATCAACTTCTAAAGACTAAGATGACAGGAACAGCAGCAGCATCTGCCCCATGTTTGCTAAGGAACATCGGACGCTTTGGGTTTGGCAGCTCCCAGCCCACGTGACTTCTTCCGCCACACGCCCACGCTCACACGTGGCCTTTATTTTGAAAGTCGTGACCGGACGTTGGGGAGTTTCCGGGCCGATCCTCTGACCGTGAGCTTGACGCGCGGGACCGAAAGCGGGTGAAAAGTCGTCATGGCTCGTCCGCGCCCGTCCCGACGCGGGCTGTGACCATGGCGCTGACACGGGCCCCATCACCGCTCCGACGCCTGGTCCGCAACCACCCAGAGAGGCGGTGCGACGCCACCGCGCCGACCCTGCCACCGGCCGGCGGCTCTGAGAAGCCCCGGGGAGGGAGGCGAGCCGCGCGGCTGAGGACCGTGCGTCTGTCCGCCGTGACCCCCACGTCCGTGAGAGGTAACTGGGGCTGAACTAGCAGCCGCTGTCTAAACCTGTTAAGCGGGCTCCAGTCGCCCGGGCTGTGGCCGGGGGCCTCGATCGGGTCCGGTGAGGTCAGGTCCGTACCGAGGCGGTAAACGGCCCCGCGCCGCGTTAGGTCCGGGCGGAGCTCGCATCCCTGAGCGGCTGAAGGTCGCGGCCGAGCCTCCCCGTCACGGCACCGGTGTCGGGCGGCCGGTCCACACAGGTGGAACCGGACGGTCACAGCTCGTTGGCTCCATCGCAGCGGTGGACGTTTCTAAAGCCAGACCCCGATGCTACATGTTTCCAATGGAAACCTTGGCCCACATCCCACACAGTGTTTCCATAATAAGCCCCAGCGCCTCTCTTTTCTCCAGGTGTGTCGCCTCTGTTGTCGTTGTTGTTGTTGTGTGTGTGTGTGTGTGTGTCTTTTAAATACCTATAAAACTGTTGACACCTGTGAATTTGGTTCAACCTGCCCCAACGGCGCTCTTATCCATCGGATAATGGATCAGCAGCCCTGATAGTTTCTCCCCTTCCAAGTCAAACGTTATCGATCATGACGGGGCCTGGTTTGTTGCCTTGGCGTAAATCAGTTGCATGGGATGTATGATGTAAGAAAACAGAGCCGGCAGCTGACCACTTATTGTGTTCTAAAATAAAATATCACACAAAAGTAATAGGCTATATAGTATGAAGATTATACTCCAAAATATAAAGGAATATTGATATTCTGAGTAAATATGTAACTAAACTATACAATAAAAGTACCATGTTCAGTAGGAAATAGTGAAATACTGATGGTATGGAATAATCTGTTACTAAACTTTGAGATTCATGTCACAGATGCTGATGGGAGACACACGGATACAGACAGATAACGTCCTGTAAACACGTGTGCAGCCTGACCTTCTCTTAAATAAGCAGCGTCAACCTGCACAAAAGAGAGGAGGGGAACCTCCCCGATGCTGTAAGTTGTGTCTGGCATCTTCCGTCTGAACACCATCTTGTTTCTGTGGATTTCAGAGCTGAGTACCTCCGTCAGAGCCCTCCAGTATGACCATAAACCGGATCTTCCAAAGTCTGAATGCCGGAAGCTGTTTTTTGACACGCATGCGGTGGTGCGGCTCCTCGAAGACAACGGTGAGGCTTCTACCGTGGCCTCGGACATTTTCACGGCTCCACTCGGCGTCGACATTGACAAGCCCGTTAAAATAAAATCTTTATCAACCAACAGGTTTCAACACTCAGCAAGCTGAGGTGATGGTTAAAGTGCTGGTGAGGATGACGAACTCCAACATGGACGTCATCTACAATGACATGTCGACCAAAGTGCAGCAGGTGAGACTGTGCTTAACAACACAGGGTTGTATGTTGCGCATTTACTGAATCCTAGAAAAACCCACGGTTAACTTAGTATGTCGGATATGTGTTAGGTTCAGTGAAAGTGAAAACAATGTTAGAAACATTGCATTGTTCATGAAAAAATGTTTTCATTCAAATATACATTCAAAATCTTCATCACCTTCATCACATGTTCGCTTGTTGCCAAGGCCACTGTAAGAATTATGGATTCAAATGAGAATTTTTTTAACATGCATCGATATAAAAGCAGTAAGTTTCACCTGGACTCATTATCCATGAAACACGTTTCCATGTAATTTTATATCAAAGTTATGTCCCCATGACTTCTTTGGAAACTTAGAATCTGATCAGGGCAGTTTTAATAGCAGCACATTAATTATTAAACAAAACTAGGTTTGTAAATACAAATATGACAAAGTACGATTTGGGAATTCCAGCCCCAGTGGCAGAATCATACCACAACTCTGCTTTATATGATTGTTTCATTGTCACTCGATAGAAATGAAATAAGAACTGTGAAATAAGAAGTACCTCAGAATTTAGACCATATTGATGAGACAAGTAAGCAGGCAGAGAAATTTGGAAAAATAAGGTCAGCCAAGGATCTGATTGTTTTACTTTTCTTTTTTTTTGATTTAGTAGTTAAATCCTTTCAAAAGGATTTTACTCACTTTTACAATCCTCCACTCCAGGTGAATGTTTAGCTTCGAGGTTCTTAATTCTCGTACGTATTGTGTGGTCCTGGCAGGAGATAATTCTACAACGTGTGATGTCTCAACTCGCGGCTGTAAAGAAGGACATGATCATCCTGGAGAAGAGCGAGTTCTCCACTTTACTGGCGGAGAACGAGGTACGCAGTTCCCGCATCGATGCGTCACTGTTTTGAGGACCCCTGTGGTCGCTGAATTCTTAACCCTGTACATTATTTATTTTTGATGAATCTACATGCACTTGCACTTATGAGTTAAAGCGGTAACATGTGTAAGTTAATGTTTAAGTTAAGTCTCTGAAGCATATGGTCAAATCAGTCAGCTGAATCAAAAACAAACCACAAAATAATACAAATTTGGATGAATAAAAATCAGTCATGCTAGCTAATGTAGGAGTGAAAGACTGTTTATTTCGTTGCTTCATGTTTGTTGTGTTTGCTTAGAGTCGGAACATGATTTACCCCGTGCGCTGTTCACTGTGTAAAGCATCTCCCTCGTTCTTCTGTTCCTCCCAGAAACTCAAGATCCAGTTGCTGCAGCTCAAGGTCCAACTTGCTGTAAGTGGTTAATCTGATTTAGTAAAATCAGGTTACGTCCTGGTTTTAGAGGAATTTTTGAGGCTCTTCATCATCTCTTTTTCATCCAAGATGTTTTCATTCACTAGCGGTTCTGATGTGAGTTTGCTTTGCATGTCTTCACCTTGCAGGATGTAATGAATAAAGTGCGCTCAGACTCTATTTTGGACATGAATTTGGAGAAGAGCCGTGTAAAGGAGTTGGTAAGTGTTTGAGGAAATTCAATAATGGATCGAATTAGTGTTTGGAGATCTGTCGACAGAACTTTTAGCTATCTCTTGTAGCTGTCTGGTAGGGATCCATCGTGATCATCATGATCAGTACCTGAATGTCCTGAATTAAAACGATGATGGCCAGATGAATATAAAGTGAACCTTACAGGTCATGTCCTAAATCCCCCTCCCTGTGTTCATCCTCTAAATAAAACTTTATTCATCATTTTCAGAAAGTAGAGCATGAGAAGAGGCTTATGGAAACACGAACTGAAATTATGGAAATGGTTTGTATATGTGCACACATATGTTTCCTGTCATTTGACATCTAATCTTAAGGTGAAGCTTGTTTCTGTCTTCTATAAATATCCAGTAGGTCATTGGTAGGGCTCATCTTTGATGCGGGCATCTGTCTGCCTTTTTCACAGACTGCAGAGCAAGATCGTCATTTGACTCAGACCAACATGAAAATAGACACTGAGGTGGCTGGTTTGAAAACCATGCTAGAGTCCCATAAACTGGACACTATAAAATACCTTGCAGGTAGGACAGGGGTCAGAGCCTTGACCACTTGGACTGATTACTTTTAATGGTGATTGTTTAGAGTCTTTATTGTGGAATCAGTTATTAAAGTGGGGGATTCTTTGGTCAAGGACTTGTGACCCTCACTGTAGCCACAACCATGCAACATGGTTTCCTGCACACATGTTAAATACAGTGTGTGTGTGTGTGTGTGTGTGTGTGTGTGTGTATTAGTTATACTGCACTTCTGTTCATATGGGTACAACTAGTGGAATTTAAAAATTAAAGCAAGTTAAGCGATAATTTAAGTGATAATTTTGACAGCACTTTTTAAAAACTTGAATATTGAGGAAATTACATTTTCAAATGTTCAAGAGTAGTTGATCAAACATTTGAGGTAAAGAAAAGAGTCTGAAGCTTTTTTTTCCCTTCTCTAGGTTCAGTGTTCACCTGCCTCACTGTGGTCTTGGGTTTCTATCGTATTTGGATGTGAACTGCACACACAGAAACATGTACCACACGTCTGGTGAGCGTTCTTGTGGAAGCCTAGTATTTATGTGGGCTGATGTTTTGAGCCGTCGCAAGGCCCTGCAGTGGGCATCGGGCTGACCTGAGGTCACACTTGAATGTTCGGTGCAGCCTCAGAGACCAGTTCTCTTTCCCACCTAGCCTCGTTTTGTTGCATTTTATTAATCAATATGAGTTTTCTTTTATTGCTTCAGTCTTATTCTTTCACCATCATTTCCTGAAAGACTGACAAACCGAACATTAGTACTAAAGGAAGCAAGAATGAAAATAGACTCTTTGATTATATAACCCCCCCCCCCCTTACCTGTAGATACGGTTTTAAAACTTTGGCCACTGGAACGTTGTTGATAAATGTACCTCATAAAACTTTGGTCCGTGGGCACAGTGATGAAGAGATTCCATTGTAGTCTACCTGTAAGCAATCAGGTGACTTTAACCTTATGTAAGTATTTTATTTATGTAAACTGTATATTAATCTGTAGATGAGCTGTAGGACTGGAACTCAGAGGGGATTAACACTCTGTAACTCAACCACTCGACTATGTTATCACAGATATTTTACCTGTATGTATCTTTCTAAGTTGTGGTTTTTGGACTGGTGTTATTTGAACAATGTGAATAAATACACACTGTACTAGCAAATGAAGCGTCTGTTCCTATTGATGATTTTGTGTATGGACTTATTTGATGTGGACAGTGGTAAGTAACGTATAAAGTGACTTCCTTTATGTGTGTGGTACCACGGTGAGATGGCTTTAATAACGGTGTAACATTGTGTAGTAAAGGACACATATCAGTCGTTTCGTTGCCAAATAAATAGCCGTAGCGCGCGTTTCCTTCGGCCCTTATTTTGAAAGGTGTGTGACCCGGTAGTGCTCGTCCTTTCCGCTCTGCCTTAGTGTTGCCGTCGACACGTGTAGCTGTCAAACAGGCGTTTACCGGCCTGATCGCCACATGTCAGCGGCCGTGAGAGCACACGAACGATGGGAGGCAGGTACGGAGCCCAGAGGTCGTGAATAAGAGTTCGCTTCGACTCAGATATAGACGGGGACCGCTAGCGGCTAAGCTAGCGGACCGAACCGAGGCGCCGGAGGTCAGTGATGCTAACTGCGCGTCTTTATCTGGTTAGAGAACAAAATAACCAACAGCTAACAGTGTATCCAAACACCTGAATACACCGAGTGTACTAGTATATAGTGGAGGGAAACGTGAGGTACAGTTTTATAAAACCCTGTCTAGACCACAACCGATCAGGTCTAGAGCAGAGTTTTTAGGTATGTGAAACACTTATTCAATTTGTGAAAACACACAAACAAATGGAAATTTCACTGCTTGATCCACATGAGACCAGGTTTAGGTCGAAAACCACCATATTTAGACTTGTCAGACCTGAACTAGATCATCGCTGAGATTTGGGAACCCATTATTCTTTACTCTGTTTGTGAAAACAGAAAATCATCTAGACCACATCTCACCAGTTCTAGAGGGTTTCACAAATCTGAAACAGGATTTTTAACAGTCTACTTTTTAATCAGGTCCAGGTTAGATAAGTACCAGGTGGCTTTTTAGATAGACCTGGTCTATTGATGATGATGTTGGAAGGAGGAAATGCAATGAACCCCCCCCCCCTTTTAAATAAAGGTTTTGCTGATGTGAAGGTGGGTTTCAGATTTAACTAGGATTTCTATCATTCACATGAATAGAACAGAATTAGCTTCTCTGTATTGTAACTTAAGTCTCCTTTAACTTTCCCCTTAAATGCCAAATTGGAAACTAACCTCAGCATCATTAATATCTTATAGTTATACTTTCATTCACTTGATTGCATTGTCACCAGCTGATGTGCTGATAAGAGGCTTGTTGCGTTTTTCTAGGCACTGCTGACTGATCCTGATGCAGCGATGGCCGATGCCTTCAGCAGCAGTTCGGAAACGGTGATCCAGCGTCTGGTAGCCGTCACTGTGAAGGAAAACACTCCTCCGGAAAAACTTGAGGAGTTGTATCAGATTAAGGACACCTGCGACTTTATCCGCCAGCACCAGTTTCAAAAGGTGAGGACTAATTTTGTTTCCCTGTAATGTAAACATTTCGGTCCATTGTTTCCAAAAGTATCCAAGGACCACACAGATTAAAATGCCTTTAATTAGCTGTCAGTCAGTTAAGCAGCAGGAATGCCAGATTCATGTTAGATTGGTTTTATTTGTCTGAACTGTTTAATATTCACAGGTTGCTCTGCAGTTCCCTGATGAGCTGCTGGTGGATTCAGTTGCGGTAGCAGTGGAGATCGAGAGACACAGTGATGCAAAGCCATTCATTTTAGGGGATACGTCCTATGGCAGGTAACGCACCAGGCTTTGCTGAGAAAACTCATCCTGGGTTTAACAAAACACACATGACACATGTCACCTTCAGTGCTTGGACACTTTGTGTAAAGTTTTACAGTCGTTTAACACTTGGCATGTATTGATTTCCAAATTTTGATCCAGCACAACCATGTATTTTGAATTTTTGTTTTAATGAACAAGGATATGAGGCTTTAGGCAGTTTTATTTATTTTATTTTATTGATATGATCATTAATTAGCATGTGCAATAATAAACAGCAACAGGGGCTTGACTTTTTACTTTATTAAAGGAGTTGCTATTTACGTTTGTGTGCCTTCATGGTTCCTGTTGAACTCTGCTGTTGCAGTTGCTGTGTGGACGAGGTGGCTGCGGAGCACGTTGGCGCTGACTGCATCGTGCACTATGGCAGAGCTTGCCTCAGCCCCTCCGAGAGACTGCCCCTGATGTACGTGTTTGAGAGAAGACCGGTAGATGTGGAGAAGTGTGCCTCCGCCTTCAGAGAACTCTACGCTGACACCCAGAGTCACGTCATCGTCCTCTATGATGTTAACTATGTTCATGCTTTAGGTAGGATGTCCTCTGTCAGCGAGTTCGGTCCAACCATGTCACATCACTTCACATCTCAGCCTAATGAAGGTTTGTTGATAATCACCTCTCATCGCAACTGAATGCAACATATGTTTTCTTTTTACAGATGATCTTCTGAAACTCCTGTCTCCTGAGTACCCGAACCTTGTTGCCTCTGAGCTTGTTGCCAAAGGGGAGCAGTGTTACGGTCACGGCCGGATTAAAAGACATCAGCGTGACACCTGTCTGTTAGAAGAAGACAAGGACCGGGTTATTTGTCAGTTTGGGAGGCAGTTCTCCTTGAAAAGTGGTTCAAGCGTAACGGATTACAGTATGTTCTACATCGGCCAGGAAGGAGCAGCCCTGCGAAATTTCATGATGACTTGGAATCGCTGCTCATTTTGCTCTTTTGACCCCTTGACAATGACAGGGAGGACCGAGTCTGTGGGCATCAACCGTGCACTGATGAAGCGGTATTATGCCATAGAAAGGGCCAAAGATGCCAGCGTGGTGGGCATCCTAGTCGGCACGCTGGGGGTGGCCGACTAC
Source organism: Istiophorus platypterus (assembly GCA_016859345.1). Classification (NCBI taxonomy): domain Eukaryota; kingdom Metazoa; phylum Chordata; class Actinopteri; order Istiophoriformes; family Istiophoridae; genus Istiophorus; species Istiophorus platypterus. Next base: position 1,192,118 of record CM029125.1, on the reverse strand, counting down.
CTCGTTATTATCCAGCAGCTGAAGGAGACCATCTGCAGAGCTGGCAAGAAGAGCTACATGTTTGCCATGGGAAAACTGAATGTTCCCAAACTTGCAAACTTTCTTGAAATTGACATTTTTGTGTTAATTGCATGTCCTGAGAACTCACTGCTGGACTCCAGTGAGTTCTATAAGCCTGTGGTGACGCCGTTCGAGATGGAGGTGGCCTGCAACAAGAACAGGGAGTGGTCACAGGAATATGTCACAGACTTCCGACATCTCCTCCCAGGTAGGTTGGACATTTATTCACATCAGAAACCCCTAATTTGGCTTTTTTTCAACTCCTTGTAAAGGCTCTGTATGGAAATTATCAACAAGGGGGAGAGAAAATGGGGAGGGTTATGTATATCTATTTTTGCAGAGGGCTTTGAACTGTGGGTTTGTTGGGAGATCTGTGAAGGGTCTTCTTATGTTGTTCTTCTCCCAAATTTATATTTCAGCCTTCACTTCCAGAATATTCAGGGTTAATCTACAAAAGGGATCAAATAGTTTCAAAAGGCACCAAATAGATGTTGATTTCTACAGTGACAGATTATAATATAGTAATTAAAAGTACATCGTGTCAGAGTGGCCTATATTATAATTGAGGTTCAGCCTGTTATGAAATATTTGTTCAAAAGTAGAGAGTTGCTGTAATAATGATAATTTGTTATGTTGGCTGTAAATCTGGAGTTTGTTAATTCCACCTCTGGTCTGGTTAGCACTGGTGGCTACTGTGATTGTTATTACTCTATGAATGTATGTTAAGTTTAATGGTTCAATTATTTTATACTATCTTAATATTTATGCTTTCCCACTTTTAGTTAATAATGGTGAAACGGGTTGTATTAACTCAGTAATATGTCACAATGTATTGGGATGGTGTTGCATTAAGTTGATCACAGGGTCAAAATAAATGCTTATCATGCAGTGGAGATTCATGGTTTTTAAATGAAAATGAAATGAGGTTCACCCCCCCTCCGCACCACATACTGGACTTTTTATTTTATCGCCAGTAGCAGAATGAATGATTTAGATTGTTTCTATGTCCAACTTTTTCTTTTTTTTGAAATTTACGTCTCAAACTTGCTCCAGGTGGACAGAGTCATGTGCCTTTGGCCAATGAGCAGGAGGAGGGTGACGAGACGGACGTGTCTCTAATCACCGGAGCTCTGCGAAGCCACAGTCTGTTGAGGAGTGAGCCTGCAGAGTCCCCATACGGCTCCTCTGTTGTCCTCAGGAACCAGACGCTAACCGTAGCCAACACCAACTCAGCTGGTACGGGACAGTCGGAAAGTTCTGATACTGCACTTAAGACATTGTTTGCTTTTAATTTCCATTCATCCGCAAGTTTATTGCAAAACCATGCACATGTACAATAACCTTTACACTTTGCAGCTTGATGCATTATGCATAAATACACAGAAATATACATCTTAAAAATTCCAGTTACACATTTTAGCTTTCTCCTTTCAGCATCTTTTCTGGCAGATCGAAGCTGGCGTGGCTTAGAGCAGAAGCTGGGAGAGACACCGGTGGTGAAGGCAGTAGAGGGCAGGAGAGGCATAGCTATTGCCTATGAAGAGGAAGGAACGTCATCCTGATTGTTTACCAGTATCCACAAGGTCCGCAACAGATCATTTAATCACGGCTGCCTTCAGCTACTAATCTACAGTTACCAGATATGACAAGTTTTTATAATCACAATAGTGACCATTGTGGAAAAGGGGATGTTTTCAAGAAAAGAAAATGTTTGGGCCTTGAGTATTTAAAAACTGTGGTCGATTGTTAAATGGTCGTTGAAGGGGATCCTGACCCGCTTACATCTTTAGCCACTGAACTGTATATTGTCCTTTGTCACTCTTGTCCACATTGACATAAATTACTGGCTGTTCGCGGGCACTTCTTCCACAAAGGATGCAGGGAAAATACCAGTGTTCCCATTACATTTTCCTTCAAACCAGTCCTGGTTAACTAAAGAAAAAGAAGTCGTCACGAATTAGAATCTTATGTTTTGATCAAACTGATTCTTGATTTCTGAACATTTGGGATGTACAAGGCCAAGAGAGTTGAGTCTCACCCCTTGAGAGCAATGTGATTGTATCCCCTTGATTAAATGAGAGATCCTCCGGGTTTGATGACTCATAGGAATGAAGTGCCACCAAGTGAATCTCATCCTGTGGCTTTCCATTAGTTTGCTAAAAACACAAAACACGCACATAAACAGTCATTTCAGCTCAATTTCCTCACATCCCAGGCCTTAAACACATGATCTTGGTTTGCACTGGCTTTATGGTTTTTCCAGCATGGTTCTACTTAAACTTTAAAATGCCTCCGGGAGGTGGACAAGATGGATTTTCCGCCCTCTGTGGTGTTACATGCTCAGTGCAGTGTGAGTCGAATTAGGATCTTTTGTCACATGTTATCATGACACACAGTAGGATTAAGTGTGTGTGTGTGTGTGTGTGTGTGTGTGTGTGTGTGTGTGTGTGTGTGTGTGTGTGTGTGTGTGTGTGTGTGTGTGTGTGTGTGTGTGTGTGTGTGTGTGTGTGTGTGTGTGTGAGAGAGAGGCTGCTCAGATGTCAGAAAGAAGATTTTCCATTAGTCTAAATGTGCTTCCCCACTGTGATAACAACGAAATTCTCATGTAAGGCTTGACTAGCATTTACCAAAACTGAATTTATAAAATTGTAAGCAGGCCCAATTCATAAATATTGGTATCACGATAATCCCCATATTAGGAAACAGCAGCATCAGACAGAATAACTATTTTGTGCGGACAGTATGCACAGCAGTAGATGACCACTTCTTACCTCCTGTGTGTCACACCACAGAGTGATGCGGCCACCGTTGGCGTGACTCCACACACTTTCCATTTCTGTGTTGGCATTGATTACACTTTGTTCGTTGGCCTCGGACGTTAGACTAAATCGAAAAGGATTGAATTTTGCACTCAGCCGTGACACGACATGCCCATCAAACTGGAAGACATTTATTTCAGGTGCACTGTACCTCAGGGTGATTTCAGAAGGAGGGAGATTCAGTTTCTTACTGATTTTCTCAATCAGTTTTTCATAGGGAGACCCAGGTGGTACTGAGACTGCGAAGCTGAATGTAAAACGGACTTTGACAATAAATGAATTGTCAGTGGCCTCTGCATCCTGGCAGAGATGAAAGGACAAATTCTCAGATTATCACAGAAAATCCACCTTTTATCGCCACCACACTAAACACATTGGAGCTATCTGTGGTTAATGGGCAGGATGGGACAAACCAGGGATCTGACTCATACCTGACATGGGTCTCCACTGCTGTTATCACTAGGAGGGAGACCTTAAATAAAGACAATTTGAAAAAAGGGTTGTGTTTATGAATTGAGTCTTTTGCAGATTGTTCTTCTTGTCTTACAGCATGTGTTTTGACAGGTGTAGGGTGGTTCAGATGCAGGGGTATTTACCACCAATTAGAGAACGGAGCCTGTAGTTATTTGAAGTTTGCTCAGTTATTGTGTCTGATAGAAAAATAAAAAAAGAGGCCTCGTTTACCTTGTTTCCTTTCAGGTCTGGTTGCTAGTTGTTGACTGGGTGGTGTGCGTATTCCCTGTCCATGGTTAATCCCATCCAAATAATTCCATTCGAAATACAAATAAATACAGAAGAGGCTGTGCTTATCAGAGCAGTGATGTATTGCTGTGAATACTGTCCACTGAAAACACACTTATATCCTGTTGATACTGCAATTTCCTAATAAACAGTGATGTTGTGCTTGAGGATATGCAGGAAGTTATAGTTTTCATTCTGACAAAACCTGGTAACCTCTGCAACATCCCACAAAACATGAGCAAATACCACATTTCGTCTGCAGATTACACTTAGAAACGAAGAAGGAAACACCAATAGTAATGTATTGAACAGACAGTATTAAAGTCTCTGAGCACTGAGGTTTGACTGCAGAAGATTACTTAGATTCTAAAAATACTAAGAAGCCACCTACAGAAAAAAGGGTTATACACACTCCTGTAATGGCCATACAATGCAATCAAGTATTAATGTCACTTCGGCCGTCTGCTATACCAGACACAAGGGAAGAAAAAAAGTAAAGTTCATTCCTTACCTCACTCTGTTTGGAAGCCAATGAGATCTCCAAACGCTCCAGGTAATTGTAAGGAACCAGTCCCTTCTACAATTGACATGATAAGGATGGATAAATTGGGGGGGGGGGGGGGGGTTGTTGTAACTAAGTGTCCTGGTCCAAGGCAGCAGACGGGCTGCAGATGCAGTGTGTGTGTGTGTAGTGGTCTTACTCTTCCATTGAAGATCACAGATGCCCAGTTGTCAGTGCCCTTCTGCAGTACAAACACAATATTTCCTGGCACCACAGCCAACTCACTGCTGGTCTCAGGAACAAACTCGAACAGGACTGTGTGGGGCTCTCCTTCCAAAGCCCTGTGAAGACGGGAGACCTCAGCAGCGTTTATCATTAGCGTTTGTATCCTGCTGTTCTATTGACTACATTTACACAGGGATTCAACATTTTCCTCTTATGAAAGCAGATTATTGATACATATGCTTGACCCTTTTTTAATAGTTTGTGTTCATTTATGAGCTGAATTAATATCACATCCCCCTGTATAATGGAAAAGGAATTACATTTTTTTTCTTTGTACTGTACCGACCGAAAAATGACAAAATCTTGCCTACTGTCAAGGTAAGCTCGTCTTTGCGGTTTCAAATTAAATACAATGAAAATGGATTGACCTACTTGAGAACCTCAGGTTCCTTTGGACAACTTGGACCATCTACAGTCTGTCAGATGTAAACAAAAACACAGTGATTCCAATCAGTGTTGCTTGAGTCTGTTTCAGATGTAGCCATTGTCCCCAACATGGTGCAGCACAGAATCATAGTGGAGTTTTTTTTTCATTTATAAAAAACAACAAAAAAAACCTAGCACAAGCATCTCTGACATGGGAAATTTAAGAATAACAGGGAAACTACGCTGAAAAATGTGTCACATCAAAGTTCTCCTTGCACCAATACAGGCTGATCATGGTTGTGCATAATTGATTGCATCTAATGTTTTTAAAATCATTTGATTTAGTATATTTTTTATGTGTTTAGCATCATTTTCTGCAGTACAGGGCAGACCGGGTTTTTTTTCTTGATGACAAACTCACGTCACCTGCGGTTGTAATGGAGCAAACCCAGAGAATTCATCCTTAGGAACAACAGAGGCAACCACCTGAAGATAATATGAAAAAAAGGTTATTTAATGTATATCACTGATATTTTAATGGAGTTTAGTCCAAAAAATTATCTCGAGCTATCTTTTAAAATCAAGTACTGGGTAAATACAAGGTCAATGACATGTTACTGGGCAGGATGAGTGAGTTTAATGGTTTAATGGTGTCACACTGATGACCACTGTGGTGACATCGGTGTAATGCAGTGCTGGGTAAAGTCCTACCTTCGCTTTGCCCAGGTAGTCCTTCTTCTCCAGCTCAGCGACGTAGTGCTGATTTGGTTTAAAGAGCACTTTGGATGGGAACTCCACCAGTTTGAAAAGCTTCTGTTTCTGTTGGTGAAATTGCACTGCTGATAATCACAGAATCCCTTTGAGCTGTACACCAATAGAACTGTCCGTGCCTCATCCTTCACCTGCTTTAGAGTGACATTAGGCTGACGCATGTATATTAATGCACAAACGCATCTGGGCCTTTATCTGTTCTGACAAAAATAAAAAATTCTCAAGAAAAACTAAATACTCACAATTTCCTGTCATGAATACAATCACATTTAAATTTCTCAACTATTGACTGAATTAAATACAGTTTGTTATTGGGAGCTGAAACTGGGTCCAAGGACAGCATCTTGATAACAGTGACCGCACCACAACTGACCAGAGTTGATTGCAGGGCTTTGTCAATGATATTGAGTTTGGCCTCGGTCTTGTAGTTGAGAGCCTTCACAAGGTTTTCTTGGGCCTTTTCCCAGTTACCCAGCTGAGCCTCAGCCAGGGCCATATTGTGGAGAACCTGTGGCAGGAAGCAATGATATTGAATTATAACCTTGTCACTATTTTACCCCTCAGGCCTTTAAATTGGACACACAGGGCACAGAATTGAGAATAACATGAAGCCTCTGTTTTTGGGATTCAGGGGTTCTATTAATTTTTGTTGGAAAGAAGTGAGTACATGTCAAATTGTGCTTTGGAGGAATTGCTAATAAGCACAGAGCAATATAAAAACAGAAAAATTATGAATTATTACAGCAGATGAAACGAGTGCTCAGGATGAACTTGTTCTGCATCCCTGAAATGTCGTGACGATAGCAGACAGAACAACGGAATAGAGGAAGAATAGTCTTAAGCGCTCAAATTATTTGTAAATGACATAAGAAGGGTTGACAAGAACGTATTCGAATGACTGGGGCCTTTTTAATACTTACGTCGCATGCATACAATTTGTATCTGAGACCAAGTGCTTTATAATCAATCAGCTGGTTGCCTCTTAGTGCTTTGAAGGCATGCTGGAAATCACCCACACTCTCCTCATACCTTGGAACAAGGACAATCCAGTCAATGACTTATGCATGTAATGAACCACAAAAATTGTTAAAAAAAAATTAGAAGGGATTAGGAACCTATTTTGTGGTGATAAAAGCATAATGTGTCTATTGCAAAATATATTCAAATATGAAAAAATAAATGAGGACGCTCTATTGAGATGTGTGTTGTTTCCTGCCTCTTCTTTTTGTAAAAGGTGATTCCTCTTTGAAAGAAGGCAACAGCCAGATGCTCGTCTTTGCATATGCTGCAATCAAATGCCTGAAAAAAAAAAGACATGCCATGACTTCCTCTTGTAGAAAAGGGAAACACACAAATCTACTTCTTCTTTCTCAGTGACTTGCACTTTCAGACTGTCAAACACACCTCAGTCTCATCAGCTACAAACAAACAAGATTTTACTCTCTGATGAGATACATTAAAAAAGAAATGCAACGTTTTAACCAGCATTTTACCAACAAGTGTCAGGCATACCTTTTCAGCAGCATCCAGGTCCTGGTTGAGGAGATGGAGACAACCAATGTCAAAACTAATTTTGGAGTTTGGTTCTTGGATTGTCAGGAAAATCCTGAGTGCCTCTGACAAATCCTGTTTGTCAACACAGGTGAGACCCTCGTCCCACTGGCGCAGAGTGTCCAGATAAGACATGGTCGCTGGTTGGGAGCACAGTGAGCTACAGACCAGATTAAGGAAGCTCCTCTGATTTGTACCCTCCAGATCAGGAAGTGTGATGACTGTGTCACTGAAGTTACAGTCACATCCTCACCACCACCAGGTTTCAAGGCCCAGTGTCTGTTTTTGTTTTTGTTTTGTCTTTTTAGCCCCATGTGATTCTTTGGCAGCTGTGCAGAAACTCAGTGCACGTTTAAATAAAATGATAATAGAAAACGAAATATCACTTGTTCCTCCTTTAACACGAGTTTATATGGGGTGTTTTGCATGAATCATTTCTCAGAGGGAAATGATGAGTCTCTCTAAATCTCTGCTGCTGAGAGATCAAGATGTTTTTTTTTCTTTTTGCTCAATGATTTACAAATACCACAACCGGAACAGCAAGAGGTGTTTTATTTTGGAGGAGGCTGTGTTTATTCTGCCTTCTTGTCCATTGGTTTTCAGCATCAGTGCCGAACGTCACGACACAAAATTTCCAGAAAATTCTAGTAATGATTTCCCATTAGCAAATACCGTGCACTCACAGAGAAGCGTGCGGTTTTTCGTTAACCGTGATAATGCTTCTCTTGTGCAGCCCAACGTAAATAAAAGTCTTATTTTAAAAGAGTGAATGACCCGTTTCCGTCGCTCGTGTGGCTAACTTGCCTTCATGCAGCCGTCGAGAGCTAAACAAACATGGCTCCGCTGCACCACCGGGACACAGATGTTAACGATACGTAGGCGGAGGGACAAGAAAACCGGCGACGGGCGATGAGAAACGTGCCGAGCGAAGAGCCGTCGACGGGGGGATGAAACATCGTGGAGCCTAGCGTTGCTTTTTGTGACCGTGTTTACACACAGCTAGCTTAGCCTTCCGATTGGCTAATGTAAGCTAGCAAAATGGACCTTGGGACAATGTTGTACAAAAATCTAAAAGATGTTACATGGAGCACGACGTCCTTGCCGTTAGATCAACTCGTCAGTGCTTATCGGCTGCCTCAGATCGTCAAGCTGGACAACGGTTGGTAACTTTCTGACACGGCGAAGTTTTTGAACGAGGGCGCAGCGGCGGCTAGCCGCTAGCTAGCAGCAGGGGTAATCTCGGCCGTTTTAAAGGCAAAACCTTGGCTGGATTCCCCGGCAACATCGTTTAGTTTACGTTAGGAACTTGGCCATTTTGTTAGGACGAGGGTCGAGAGTTGCGTGTCTAGCGTTATGTCCCCGCTCACAAAACGACAACGTTTACTAAGCCAGTCTGCGTTAGGCGGCAATGTCCTTTACACTCTGCCCTCAGTCTTTGGCCGTGTAATCTAAACCGAGACGTTAGAGTATGGCACGGCCGTTTAACGCGGCGCACGGGGACTAGTTTTATGTGGCTGTACGTGCAGCGTAATATAACATCTTTGAAGAAACTCCGGGCAGGAGTAGTAGCAGGCCGAGTAATCAGATTACCAGTGTCGCCCAGTGAAGGCTGACAATCAGCCTTCGCCTCATTCTGGGTACAAAGAAAGATGCGGTACATCCCATGTGCAGTAACTGCTCCTTAGTTCTTCATGGTCCCATCTTCGGCCGCACTCCGCTAGGTTTTCTGTGCAGATCTGTGCTGATGCATTGTACTTTTAAATTTCAGTGCTCGAGTTTCAGAGGTGTGGATTCTGCCTTAGTCGCTGTCTACAGGGGACAGTGGCCTGAGTGCTGTGTGATCCGGTTGTGCATCATGTGAGGCTCAACAGTTGATGTTAGACAAGGAAACCGTTGCCATGGCGTTCCTCATAGATGATCGTTTGGGCTAAACGCCAACTTGCTGTTAATCATTATCAACCTTTCGTTATTGATTTTATTTTTTGCAAGTCCAAGAATTATTGATGTCGAGAAACAATTCTGATAGTTAAGTAAATTTAGTGTACATTAGAAAATTTCATGTCCGTTGCACCCTGCAGGATGACACTATTTCCTGGGTCATGAAATATAATCTTCAATCAGTGTTCTGTTTTGTTCCTGCAGGTCAGTTGCTTGAAGGGCTCAGAGACAATGACTACCTCTTGATTCATTCCTGCCGTCAGTGGACGACTATTACTGCTCACAGTCTGGAGGAGGGACACTATGTCATTGGGCCCAAAATAGAGATCCCAGTACACTATGAAGGTGAGACACACCTGCGTAGATGCCTCTACAGGTTGCCCGATATCTTCATTTGATCGTGTATCTGTCTTTATATTTGAATGTGAAAAACTGTTCTTTCATGGTTGTCGAAAACTCATCAGTGACTCAGAGCATATGCCACTCTATTTCAATTTCAGGGCATCGGAAAAAGTGCTATATAAAGCCTCAAATAAAGAATAATTTCTAGAGGTTAATGCTCAGCAAACCCTGAAAGTCTCAAATCCTGACCACACTGTATTGGGTGTGGGTCGCTGATATTTGGCACTATGGCCCGTTTAATGGCTCTTCAGAGCTTGCATGACCTTGTTAGTTGCAATGACATGTGTTATCCATTTTAAGGCCAGTTTAAGCTTCTGGAGCAGGACAGAGATGTTAAGGAGCCTGTGCAGTACTTCAATAGTGTGGAGGAGGTGGCCAAAGCATTCCCTGAAAGAGTCTACGTCATGGAGGAAATCACTTTCAACGTTAAGGTAGATTTAGCTGTTAAAGGCTTTTTTGTGATAGCTTTTGGAGTTTGAAGTGTTTTTAGTTTGAATGCTTACACAAATGTTACCATGGCAACCTCATGGTTTATACCTTTGCATGTCATCTTTGCACAGATGGCTTCGGGGGAATGCAATGAAGACACAGAGGTTTACAACATTACACTAAGCACTGGTGATGAACTGACGTTAATGGGCCAGGCTGAGATCCTCTATGCCAAGACCTCCAAAGAAAAATCGAGATTCAACACAATTTTTAAGAAGATCGGGAAGCTTAACTCAATCAGTAAGATTGGTCGAGGCAAGATGCCTTGCTTGATCTGCATGAACCATCGCACCAATGAGAGCATCAGCCTGCCTTTCCAGTGTAAAGGCAGGTTCAGCACCTGTAGTCCTCTGGAACTTCAGATGCAGGATGGCGAGCATACCATCCGGAACATTGTGGAGAAAACCCGTCTGCCAGTCAATGTCACAGTACCCAGCAACCCCCCCCGCAACCAGCATGACCTCCACCTCATCCGGGAGGGTCATCGCTACAAATTGGTCAACATTCAGACGAAGACGGTGGTTGTATGCTGTGTCCTGCGAAGCAACAAAATTATCCCCACCCACTTTCCCTTTCACACGGCCATGCCTAGATTTATTATTCCGGAGCAACTGCTGCAAGGAGAGTTGTGGCTGGACACCATGGTACACCGCTGGTTCTCCTTCTGCCAGGAGCAGTTTGATATAGACGACTATTCTCGTGCCATCCGGGATGTGCGGACCGAGTGGAACGACGACGCTAAGGTCCTTAAAAAAGGCAGTGGGAACGGTGGCTGCAGTGGAAGCAGTGGAGGCAGCAGCGCCAATGGTTGTCCCAGCTACATGCAGATTCCCAGCTCTTTAACTTATGCCCGGGATGAACTCACCCAGTCCTTCCACCGCCTCTCTGTGTGTGTGTACAGTAGCAACCTGCATGGTAACAGTGAGGTCAACTTGCAGGGCTGCATGACTCTGTGTGGAGAGTGGGCTCTTCTGCCCTCTGACAACATTCCTTCAGACTCAGGAGAAAATGAACACCTTTTCCCAGAGCTGCTGGACAGCACAAGCCAGCAACCATCCCTCAGCAAGTCGGATGTTCCCTACGAGGAGCTATGGTTGGATCACTTGAGAGGTCAGATCCCTAAACCCTCTTTAAGTGAGGGAATCTGGGGCATCAACAATGGCTGTGGTACCCCAGCAGCCCTGTCATACCCAGTCACTTGTCCTCTTGGGGCAGTTACCAGTTCAGATGTCTCTCTTACTCCACCGCCGGTCCCACCCAAGTCTGAAGCCGTGAGTATCATCCATTAAGTTGTAATCCTTAAGGTTTCAGGCCCAGGTGATTTGGCAGTACCTGTGGTTACCGTAGTTAGAGCAAACACTCCTTGAGTAACTGAGTATCAGTTTACAGCACAACCAGACACACTCACATTGTTATAATAAAGAAGTCAGTCAGTAATATTTGCATCCATGATCTGATTTCCTGCTGCATACAGTGTGGGCAGTTTTCCGCACAACAGCAGGCCACAGTAAAGCTGGCTACCTGCTGAGGGTTAGAGATGTGCAGCCTGTTGCCTGCAGCTCTTCATCTAACAGCTCACTGCCACTGCCCCCCTCTATTCCACTGCTCCCCTGCAAGAAGTAAAACTGACCCTCTGACAAAATGAGCAGAAAATGTCCAAAGTCTTCATTTGTGGATAAATCTTTAATGAATGCTCGTGGTTAGCTCTAGCTATCAGGACACATATTCTGCATATTCTTTGACAATAAGAGTCACCCTGTTTAACACTTTTGGTGTGAAGCAGCAGCAGTAGGATGTTCTACTTTGACACAATGTAAAGAGAGTTAACTGTTACTAGTGAGGCTGTCACGAATGACATGCGTTTCAAGCAATAATTGTTTTCTTGTCAATCTCTCATGCTTAGAAAGGCCGTCTGAGTCCAGCGCAGCAATGGCAGACTCTGCCTGTACCAATAAAACTACTACACAGAGAATGGAAACACTGTCATTGGTTTTTGCAGCTAAAATGCCAGCCATAAATGGCATCAATAACAGTATTTGATGGAATGAAAGTCTCATGGATTATAACTTAGAGCAGTGTAAAACACCCAGAGTGTGACAGAATAAAACAGCATTGGTTTTGCTCTCAGTTTGAACGTTGGGTCATTTCCTCTCTAGGTGAAGGAGGAATGCCGTCTTTTGAATGCCCCACCAATCCCTCCACGAAGTTTGAAACAGATGCCATTGGTGCCAATCCTGTCAAAGCCCCGACAGCAAGAGACTCGGTCTCCAAGTCCAACCCTGTCCTATTATTCCTCTGGTCTCCACAACATGTAAGAACCGCAGACATTTCATAGCACACCTATGACAGCAGTTTGAACTAATTACATAACAAAGAAGAAACCAGGAGACTATATGTGTATATGCTCTGACAGAAGTGAAGTGTCATAAACTCAAGGGAATCACAGTATTATTCTAGTTTCAAAGGCTGATTCTTGCTGACATCACTATCACCATGATCTCCATGTATTTTTCTCCTTTGTTCAGCCACCCTGTTCAAAAATTCAGGAACATCATCTCAGATGTTTTCAAATTTTTTTACAGTTAGCTGTATCCCTTAAATACATGTACACGATCAGCCACAACATCAAAACCGGTTGCCAGTTTTTAATGTTGTGGCTGCCAGGTGCATTCAATCTGTAGTCTTTCATGATGCATTTAAGTTCAGATAAAAAGTAATGAAGTTTCTCCGTAGCCCGCAGTCTTTTCTTCAGCTGCATTATTCAACAGCCGTAGAATATGTCATGTGCCACGTGTTAGTTTAGTGCTAATCATTAAATCATATTATGAGGCCTGTAGGAAGTTTGCTCTGCTACCACTAAATGATATTGTGTCTTTCCATCAGTAGTGGAGAATGTGAACAAGAAGAGGCCAACCCACAAGAGCAAAGCCATGTGTGCTACCCCTGTAACTGGGGTAAATCCAGCGGCACTGAGCCAAATGCTGCTTTGCCCAGTGGCAGCCTTCCATCAGACGGGATGTCCTCCAGGCTGTCGTGGCCAAACAACTTCAGTGGAGTAGAATCGCACTGCATGGAGGAATTTCTACCGGCCAGCTGTCGGAGTTACTACAGTTACCCCAGGAAGAGATCCCCCAGCACTACAAAAACCTGCACGTCCAGCCTTGTTGACTTTGACGGCAGAGAGCATGTGCACAGCAGTAAGGACTTCAGGTTTCAGAATGCTTCTCTGAATCCCTTCTGCACAAAATCTTCAAGTTACAATTCAGAAATGTACAGAGACAAGCCCATAGTAGAATATAACACTAAGCAGAGCCTCTCTTGCCCCATCTTACCCCCGAGAACGCCGAAATCAAATGCCATAAAGAAGTGCACAGACCCACTGTCAGGGTCAGTCTGTGACAGTAAGCAGGAAACTTCAGTTTGTTCACCTACTCAACATGAGCAGAGCACCAAAGAGATTTATTCCATCTCAAACTCACTAACTCTTAACTGTCCAACCTTTTCTCCCACTGCACACTGGCAGCCCCCATCCCATCTGGCTGGCCTTTCTATAGAGGAGGTGTCCAAATCTCTAAGATTTATCGGCCTGCCAGATGACATCGTTTCTCTCTTTGTGTCTGAGAAGATCGATGGGAATTTACTCCTGCAGCTCACTGAGGAGATTTTGTCTGAGGACTTCAAGCTAAGCAAACTGCAGGTGAAAAAACTCATGCAGTTCATTAATGGGTGGAGACCCAAGATCTAACTGACGGTGGATGACACTTAAACCTGCCATAAAGCAAGGAAGGTCATGCCTTCAGTATAAATGCTATGCACACCAAGCCAAGAGTTTCTTTTGTATAATATGAACTTATTTCCTTATTACTATGTTGTGGGGAAGATGGGTTAGGTTAAGCGTCCCAGCCCACTTAAAGTCTGTGACTGCTATTTACCAATTGAATGGAATCATTCGGCACTTTCATGAAACAAATTTCATGTTCTACTTTTTTTTTTCTTTTTTTAATACCCAAAGCTTACTAGTGTTCATGTCAACACACACAAACTTTAATTTAAACCAGAAAATTTAAAGGAAAACGCAGATAAAACGAGGACCGGAAAACATCTGCTTGATGATGTTCTTAAAGGGGAATGTTGCAGAAACTCTGCTATTTAAAGGAGTTTTAAAAGAGCACAAACCAGAGAACAGTATGATTTTACAAGTGGATACACAGTTGGAAATAAGCGGGACTTGGTAACATCTTCCCCAGATTTATGGTATTTTTATTTTCCAAAAAATTGTAATAATAACAAGCTCACATCTCAGGCATGCAGTTATAGAGTTAAACAGCCAGTGGCATTTGATGTATGAACTGTTTTTGGTGTTTTGTGTGGGATTCACTCCCATGTGGTTTTCATCAGTTCAGGAACATGATAGAGAAAACATCTATCTTCTCCATTTAAACAGCTGTTGTCCAAGGAAGTCAAGTCTACAAACTGCTAAAGTATCAAGATTATAGTTGTGTTCTTTTAAAAACCTCCCCCTTTAAGCTCTTCATAAGCACAAAGCTTAGTCTGCCTCGGTAAACCTTTGTTTTACTTTTCTAAATGGAGAGAAATATTCAGTGATGTAAACCCACCTGTGGTATCATACTGATGTACAGTGTACAATTAGATGGGGGTTGTAAATGAGTGAATAAGAGTTTTATTTTCCTACTCTAGAGATCGTGTCAGATTTAATTGGAAAGATAATTTTTGAAGACTGGCACATGCAATAAAACAGCAAAACCAGTTTTTATTTTAAACCAAAAAGTAGCTGTCTGTACGTCAGCCTGATATCAGTTCAGTGTCGGTTTAGCATCTAGTTTCAGAGGATTAGTCATTGCATGCATTTAAACCAACTGGGCCTTGTTTCTTCTACACTACAGAACTATGCTAAGAGTGAGCTAAATCCAATGATTGTCATGGTCTCAAGAGATACCATATCTGTCAACTCTTCATATGCAAGGTCTTATTTCTGTTTGACGCCGTTTTAATATTGAGTTAAGTTCAGCTATGTCACTACTTGCTTTAACCTAACAAGTCTCAACTACAGGTAAATGGAGGTAATTTCTTACCGAGAATGAATGACTGAGGCCTAACACGACGATGATGTGTCTACTCTAAAACTCACATGCAAATACTAAATACGAGTTATGCATCATGCACTTTGGTAGATTTCAGTTTAATTAATTGCAGTTAAGGTCATTAAAAATAAGCCTATAAAAGAAGAGTGTATGTAGAGAGAGTGAATGCACTACATGCTTTTGCGAAACTAAAATGGTACGTCTCCTTTGTTCCTGTTGTATGTATTGTAAGTGTCCTCCAACGCAGGAAACGAGTTAGACAGCTTTTCTGCGCCTTAACCAAGAGACCTTAAATAATGTGATGTTTCACGTTTTCATTTTGCCAATCTCTTGTCATGAGAATATAACCTCACATCTCAACTTGAACTGAGGGGAGGGGGTTCAGTGTGGGGTTCCTTAGACCCTCAGAGGCCTGTAAGCTATTGAAAATTGAGAAAGTGTCTGCGATAATGAAATATCGGTTTATACTTGGTACATTTTCCTCTACAGCCTTGATTCAGAGTTGATTTATTTATGCAGTTATTTAACATAACACAACATATGTAGAACAGTTATTCTTGGTCATTCATATGGCTGATATGTGTAAGAAGGTGCCTCGGCAACAACTGCATCCACGCAACCCATGTCTGTTGGCCAACAACGGTTGTTTTGTTTTTTTTTTTTTCCCCTGTCACTTTCTGCAGTGGGTGTTACACATTTTACTTGATATTTTTGTTTTGTATGTAAGAGCTATTTTATGTAATTTTTTTTTTTTAAAGAAAGTGATTACTAATGTGTTTTTGAGAAAAAGCTTATATGCAAATTTTTTATTCTTTTTTTTTTTTTTTTTTAATTTCGCAGAACTTGGGTTCTAGTTGGGTTTATAAATCCATGCATTAAAATAACACTTGGTCATCATGAAAAAAACCGGCCAGCCTCAATCACACTACTTGGGACAGAGACCAGGAAATAATGTTAATAAGCCACGTGTCAAGGTAATTTTCCAGATTTCCTTAAATTTGTCTCAGTAGCCATATTTTTTTCATGGAGAATGGCATGTGTCTCCTGACACAACTACATTAAGGTGGTTAATGTTCTATGCAATAGCCATAGCCTCAAAAGAGCCCATGGGAAGGAACAACATAGAAATAGTTATTTTACTTGAATAATTCTGAGACATAACTGTGAACAAGCCCAGTCCCATTAACATACACCACCATTGAGCGGTCAGCGCCAAAGGGATTTCCACGTCGATAATGCCAGACTGCTCTGGACCGAGGCCATGGGTGAATCTTTGCCATTTTTATGCAACAAGGAGGGAAATGACTGTGACACTGGGCTTGATGGCATATGGAATAGAACTGGTCAGCATTACTGAAATCTTGAGTTATGAACAGTTACCTTTCAACTTAACTCTTGTTTTCCTATTTTTGCCCATGTAATCTATTAAAAGTGGATTAACTGATGTCTGTTTTGTTCAGTCAAATGTCCATTCAGCACTGCAAAATCAGGGATCGGTTGCACCACAATGTCCTATTAAACCTCGATGATGAAAGGGATCTGTCCTAAGCAAAAGAGAGTGGGTGTTGAAAATGATCAGAATGTTGTTTAAAATCAGTCCTCTACAGAACAAGTATATCATGCATACATATGATGGAATATTCTAGTTGTACACCACACAAACCAGCCAGGTAAGAAATGCTAGGAATAGACAGAGTGAGGGGAAGGACCATTGTTAAGATGCCAAATATTGAACTGAGGTTCAGTATTGTCTTTGCAGTCTCAGGCGTGGTGTACATGAACACCTCGGCAGGTCCAATCCAGGTGCGTTGTTGGGCTTTAGCGCTGCAACAATTAGTCAAGTAATGGGTCTGTCATTCAGTCGACAGATGATCGGCAGCTATTTTGATAATCAATTAACTGTTCCAGCCATTTTTCCATTTGACAATGTCAAACATTTGATTTTTTCACCTCCTTGAATGTGACTCGCTGCTGATTTATTTTTAACATCATAGTAAAGTGATTATCTTTGGGTTTTTGGCTCGTGGTTGGATAAAAGAGTGATCACAGCTCTTTGGGTACAGACATTTTATAGACTTAATGATTAACTGAGATAATAATTGATAAATTAATTGACTATGAAAATAGACAGCCCAACCGGGGTTTGGGTATAAGGTGGATTTTACCAGTAGGTTTGCCGATTTGATATAGTTGTCTTCATAGTGGCCCTTGAGGTGTTACAAAATCAGATTGCACAAAGTGTTAAGCAGGGCTTCACTGAGTTGTAGCAACAGATTGATCAACAGATTAGATGTGAAGCTTTTCAAAGACCAGCAAGTGATCCATCACTTCTGCTTTTGTGAGGACTTGCAGCCACCACTTCCTGCCTTACATAAAGCTGGTCAGCATCTCACAGTTCAAAGGTGATGCCAGTTCCACTTTTCGTCTTTAAGTGGTTTTTCACTGGAAAACTCAACAATAATAACCACTTTTAAAAAAGCTACAGAATTTGTTGTGAAAAATTTCTGATCACATATTGCATGTTAGAGTCAACTCAATTACTTCTTATTTATGATTAAAGTTTGATTTATTGAAAATAAAATAAAAAAAAATTCATAGTCATATCAATATATGTAAGAGTTTTTTCTACAAAGTCAATTCCCAATGACCAACTCTGACTCGGAAGATTGTCCATAATTTAGACCAACTCGTCGGCACTCACGGATTTCTTTCACAGCGGACATGTTGACTTGTAAAACTATTTAATACTTCTAACGAAGGCTCCATTCCATTCAGTGCACCAGATACACAGCCTCCTAGTGCATGTCGGCTCATTGGCAAAGCTAAACTGAACTTGGCCATCAATAATGTCACTTAACTGTGTTTCGGTTGCTACGACAAGTCATAAAAATATCTTCTGAGAAAAGATTATGCTGTGATGGAAATATGATTTAGAAACATCACTTAGAGTAAATTCAAGATATATTAACTGACAGTTTATGTAAAAACTTTAATCCCTGATGAGCAAATTCCTTATAAGAAAATCTAGCTGTTTAATTTCAATTATATTCAAAATGTTCTTGCCTAAACAAACAAACAAAAAAAACAGACTGACTAATTAAAGTGATATCTGTGAATGGGTTAGTTGGGATTATTCTAGGACTGTACCACACACTTTCAACTCCTTCCACGAACCAGTTTGTACTTTGTGAAGTCCAAACCCACAGTTTTTTCAACCAATGCTAAAACCTTACCCTCAATGAAAATATTTAGGTGCTGTACTGAACCAAAGATTAACCTTCATGACTAACAGGTGAAAAATTCCTGTTGGCTGCTGTTATCACATGATCATGTCAATATTAAATTCAGATTTTAAGTCATTGTGTTTTCCGCTGTACAGGGTAGAGCCACCCCTGTCCGGCTCTGTCAGACTAAACATCGATGAACATTGCCTGACTATCGAGTATAAAGTTCAGCAGCATTGAAGATACAAATCAGAACCTTCTCCAACACAAGCTCAGAACCGACAGACCGACCGACCGACCGACCCCTCCTCAATGACCATTCCTGGGGTCAAATGCTGAGCCAACCAGTCGGCCTCCTCCATATCCATGCCACAGGCAGGTCCTCTCTCCAGCCTGCTCCCAGGTCTGCTGTCTCTGCTGAGACTTCATTTGTAAGTATAAGTGTGTGATTTGTACAGGTGAGCATACTAGTCATGAAATGACTCAACAGGTCACACTCGTCTTTTCTTGTTGCACCAATATCTAAGCAACAGGTATTGGTGCAACAGAGCAGTAAATCTTTTGTCAGTTTGTCTCCGCAAGTGGAACAGGAGGCAGAACCTTCAGTTTTCAGACTCCTCTACTTCAGAACCATCTCAGCTGCTGTTTAACACTTTTTTATTTATTTTAAACTGAAGTTACAAATATAATAAACCATACTAATGACTGGTTTACTTCAAATAGAGTAGAAGTTCAGAAAATTGCAAGAATGATGGTATGACCGTAATGTCTCAGATTTAAAAAGGAATCTGAAGTATTACAACTCCCAAAGTCTGAGGTTTCTTGATGTTATGTTTTGTTGTTCAGTAGGACATAATGTTTGGATCCCGCCTTACACACTCCTTCATCACACACTACATCACAATCTTTATCCCAAAGGTACCAAAAAGGAAACATAGGAGATTACAGATAACTTGTAAGACCACTAAACACAGACACATTTCCTTTCCTGCACATTTGCAGGCGTTCTAGACATCTGTATCAACCAATCAAAACCACGGTTCCCAGCCCTCCCAAACCCTGCCGAGCACATTCGGGTCCATGGCTTGGTCAAGCAGACAGTCCACCTGCTTCTCCACTGACAAGCCTGCAGTGGGAAGTTTAGCCCGGACATTGTGCTCCTCGTTACCCAGGGCCACACTCTGCATCCCTGGGAAGGCAAGGTCCTTCTCAAAGCCCAGCTTCAGCTCCTCACTGAAGACATAAACACACATCTTAGCACACACAAACACACACATTAAATGTCTTTTTCAAGACTTGTCTTAAGATATTTCGGATACTGGGCCGAAACCACTGAAAACTGAAGCTTTGTAATTCTGAAACCAAAAATTTTTGGCACCATTGAGGCTCAGACGAGCATCTGAGGCAGGATTTGGTTTACGGGAAACTGAACAATGACATAATAAAATGAATGGAGACGATAATTTTCGTTTTCAGACATCTATCACAAGAGTTGCAACATAAAGTGAACATCGTATCAGAAAGGTAGTTCGATTGTAATTGGAATGCATTATGTGACACTGATGTTACTTTGATGATATACCTGGTTATAGAAGCTGGATTTGCTCCTTCTAGTTTCCTTCTGGCAAAGTTCACCTTCTGTAGGGGATACCAGTTGATTTCTTTGGTGTTTACTGTCTCTGTCCATGTGCCTCCTTTCTTCAGTTGTTTGAGCTCAAAGTTCTGTGCAACAGGAAGAGGAAACATTAATTGTGCAATTTAATCACTGTTTACTTTGTAAGGGAAGGAAAAGTTAAACACAGTAACATACAGGTAAATGAATTCAATCTTAACAATCTTAGAAAATGAAAATACAAATGAAAGAGTTAAAAATAAATCTTATTTACTGAAAACCTTAGAATTTGTCAAGTGCCCTCATCTCTTTTATCTACAGTTGTCAAATAGTCGGTGTTCAGTGGGATCTTTGTAGTGACGGAGCAGTGGTTACCTTCCAGTCCAGCGAGGGCTCCTTGACGAACACATCCATGGTGTTGAGCAAGAGGTCTGGCTCAGCCCTGTAGGCCCGCAGGGAATGAACCATGACGCTCTGGATCAAGCCCGACTCCTTCAGGGGCTGCATTAGATTCACAAACTGTCCGGTCAGCCGGAAGGGCATGAGCTCCGGCACAGGGAGGAACTGTGAGGAAGCACCAGGTCGCACAGGAAGAGATTTTTTGAAAAGACGATGGCTGTGACTTTTTAAACTAGCTTCTGTTCATGGAGGAAGCACATTTACCTTGTAGTTTCCCTATTTATATTGACAGTTTTATAGCTGCTGTTTGTATTATGTGCTCTAACCCAGGCCCAAGTAATTGTGATCACATCGGCACACAGGTCTCATATTCCTTTAGTTTTCCTTTGGGTAATAATCTAAATTTCTGTGAATCTAAAACTAAAAGTCCTTTTAAGAAGCTTCTTTGAACTAGAACACAGCATTTTGACTTGACTTACCTGTGTAGCTGAACCAAATGCATGACCAAAGTCGATGCCGATCATGCCTCCCGTTTCCATGTCGATCATGAAGTTGGAGAGATGTCGGTCTCCAATACCGAGGATCCAGTGGCTCACACACAGCAAAGCGTGAGAGCTGATGAAGTGGGATCGTAGGGAAAGAAAGGCCTCGGGGCAGGTGCACAACTTCAGAAAGGCTCTCCTAGGAATTGACAGAGAGGAGGTTTCACTGCTAGTCTTATCCTTCATGATCACTGTTATTATTCAGAGATTCTCTACTTACTTCAGGAGATCACTGGGCACATGCTGGGACACCTTCAGGAAGTTGCTGACCGTGTCGGCACGCTTTGCTTTCCTGGCAAAGAAGAAATATTTTAAGCTCATGGCTGCCTGCGTCAGTGTTTTCAGACTGTAAGAGCTGTGGAGAGTAAATTATGATCCGCTAGATGTAAGACAATCAGCTATAATTACAGGCTGCAACCAGTGTTTTATTAACCATAATAATCAATAGGGAGACTCACTTGTAAGCAAAGCCATATAGTGCGATACCACGCACACCTGAATTTGGAGCAAAGGTTAGGAGCCATCTATTGTAGACTTCAGCAGACCTTAAAAAGAGGAAATCATGCTGTTAATTTAATAAAACAAAGGAACAATGTCAAGTAAAATGCATTATAATCAATAAAATAACCTAAAAGTTCACCTTAAAGAGAGTGTTTATAAATCTTATAGTCTTTCGTGATCACAAAATTTATATTCATGATCATGTAATATAAATATCACTACTTTAAGGCGCATTGTGGAGGACATTTGATACATCGGCAGTGCTATACAAAAGTACTTTGTAATGAAATAAGAAAGATTCATAATATATACTCTAAGTTTGAGTAAGACGAGTGCAGTAAGTTAGATATTCTATGAAGCTTGATGAGCTATGTCATGAACAGACAAAAAAGATTTCAAAGTCATAATAACTGATAAAATTATTTCCCTTTTATAGTATAAAACATTTTGCAAACACCCAAGGGGCAGAGAAAGCTTCTAACAGAACTGAAGATGACATCCAGTCTGTTAGGATGAAACATCTGGACTGTACCTCCGTGTGCTTTGTTGTTCGTCCTCAGTCATGATGCTATTCAGGAACTCTTTCAGAGTACAAGTATTCTCCATCCATTCAATCAGACCAATTCTGTAGAGGCAGAGAAAGTGGTACATTTAGTTTCTTGAAAGTTTGCACACGTTAGTCCAGCTGCGACGATGGGGAAGCAGACGGACAAATGAGCCCGGCACCTGGTGGATATGGGAATGACTTGATAGGTGCGGAGCTGCAGGCCTCTGTGTGTGCAGGCGGTGTCATGTCGCAACAGAATGTTCATGACAGTGAAGAGCTGCTCGATGCGTTGGTCCTGGCGCAGGTCCTCCCCCCCCTTCACCAGGAAGGGGTGGTCCCGCTCGTCATCCCCACGGATGATCAGACGTTTGGGACGGCGAATGGAGGACATCACCTTTACCTGCAGGGTATGAATTCACACCAACTTACTGGTCGGCCTGCAGAGAGACGTCATGCTTACACACAGGACCCTATCTATTACAACACTTACACTGTCCTACTTTAAAGTGAACAAAAATAAAAGTGTACCCTTTCATCAAAGCCTGTTATTTTCGCATGATACTCTGGCAAAGGCTTAGACCGGCCGTCATACTGTCCTATGGAAAATAAAAAGGACATGTCAATAACAGCTGTTTACAATATGTCCAGGTTCCAGATTACCCAGGATTCAGTGGTGTTGGCTTTTGAGCTACTGACCAGGGATCTCCAGCTCGTTGCTGAAGGGGTCTGCTTTAAATCCACTGAGCCAGGGCGAGTACTCCTTCAGGTTCCCAGGTTCCTTCTGAAATCCACGCATGGACGCTGCCAGCTCGTCCACCTGCCGCACAAAGCTTCGGTCTCTCCTCTTCTCAAACAGCCTGCTGCCTTTAGCTCCCAGCAGTTTCTCCACATCCTTTGCAAATCTCTGCATGGAACACCGCAGTGACACAGTATAACCTGATAATATGTTTGATACAAACAGCGTCTGTGCACTTAAAGCCTTTGCGGATGAGTGTATTTTCAGAAATGTGGTCTTTAATCATCACTATTTCTATGGAGTCCTGAAACCGACAGACGTAGTAAAAGATTATCAGACATGTCAGAAACATGTCTGTATACATACAGTAGTGTTCAAAATAATAGCAGTCCAATGTGACTAAACAGATTAATCACTGTTATAAGTACATTTTTTATTGCTACATGGCAAACGAGTTACCAGTAGGTGCAGTAGATTCTCAGAAAACCAACAAGACCCAGCATTCATGATATGCACGCTCTTAAGGCTGTGCAATTGGGCAATTAGTTGAAAGGTGTGTGTTCAAAAAAATAGCAGTGTCTGCCGTTGACTTTACACACTCAAAACAATTTTGTACAAACTTGTGTACACTGTGTACTGTGGCTTGAATTCAGAGTTTGGGGGTCGTCTCACAAACTGTCTGCAGCCCTTAGACCAAAAAAGAACAATTTTACCCTCATCAGTCCACAAAATGTTCCTCCATTTCTCTTTAGGCCAGTTGATGTGTTCTTTGGCAAATTGTAACCTCTTCTGCATTTTTTTTAACAGAGGCACTTTGCGGGGGATTCTTATAAATAGACTAGCTTCACACAGACATCTTCTAACTGTCACAGTACTTACAGGTAACTCCAGGAGCTGATCATTGGCTGAGCCTTTGCCATTCTGGTTATTCTTTGATCCATTTTGATGGTTGTCTTCTGTTTTCTGCCACGTGTCTCTGGTTTTGCTTTCCATTTTAAGGCTTTGGAGATCATTTTAGCTGAAAAGCCTATAATTTTTTGCACCTCTTTATAAGTTTTCCCCTCTCCAATCAATTTTTTAATCAAAGTACGCTGTTCTTCTGAACAATGTCTTGAACGACCCATTTTCCTCAGGCTTTCAAAGAGAAATGCATGTTCAACAAGTGCTGGCTTCATCCTTAAATAGGGGCCACCTGATTAACACCTGTTTTTTCACAAAATTGATGACCTCACTGATTGAATGCCACACTGCTATTTTTTTGAACACACCCCTTTCAACTAATTGCCCAATTGCACAGCCTTAAGAGCGTGCATATCATGAATGCTGGGTCTTGTTGGTTTTCTGAGAATCTACTGCACCTACTGGTAACTTGTTTGCCATGCAGCAATAAAAAATATACTAATAACAGTGATTAATCTGGTTAGTCACATTGGACTGCTATTATTTTGAACACTACTGTATATAAATAATACGGTTAATTAAACAGTTAAAATAGAGTAAAAAAATAAATAAATTTAATAAAAGGAAAATAACATTTTTAATAAAGGAATAATTTATTTTTGAACTTCCTTTACCTGTGTTTCAAATACTGGTGTTTACATGGAGAAAAGAACTTAAAAAAGTGCATTTTTGTAATTGCTTTTTTGTCATATGTGCTGTTTGCAAGTCGAAAGACCAAAGCAAATGACGAACCTTGATAAATTTCTTGCGAAACGTCCCATGACCATCCCCATCTCGTTCCCCGAGCAACGAGTGCAGCTCGTCAAACACGTCGCCCGTCCGCTTCTGGTCGAAGCTCGGTTTTTCCAGCTCATTTTTCACAGAATCCCACCAATCCTGTGTGGACACAATGAAAATGGTCAATGAAACAGGCCAGCAAAACATGGGCCTGGCGGCTTGGTTAACTTATGGCTGAACTCATTACCCTGAAAATCATCTCAGGATTTGTAAGTTGCTGCAGTGCATCCACAAAGTTCCTGACAGCTCCTCCCTTATCCAGCATGCTCCTGAGGCTGTTGAAACAAACTATAGTCATTAAAATAATCACAGGTTTTGATAAAACAATTTTAAAATCAAACATGCTACAGGGTCGTTTTCTTTTAATGTCCCTTAGACAAAACATTAGGTCGTTTACCGTTTTACAAATTCCTGCTGCCTGTGTCCCGAGGCCGAGTCCTCGAAGCGGTAGCTCTCGATGCTGATTGTCAGGGCGTAAACCAGGGCCTGAGGGTAGCGCTCTGCGATCTGCCCAACGCAGTGCTGCACGGCCACAGCCTCCGGCTTGTCCAGAAGGGCGACCATTTGACTGAGCCAGCCAATCAGCATCCAGCAGGGGACTGACGTCATCTAAATACGGACAGACGGGGCTGTCACTGTTCACAACTAAAGCACACATATATTATAGGATACTGCACAAGATCCAAATATCGGCTCCTCATGATGGCGGGGACCTAGAATTTCACGCACATGGCTTAAAAATGACTTGATGATTATTTTAAATAGTTTACTAATTGATTCAACAGTCTGGTTTCCACTGGAGATGTTTGTCTTTATTGAGTGATTATCTGATTCTCTATCTGCCTGTCCCTTTTGAAATCCATAATATTACCGATTCCTCCAAACAGTTTAAGACCTTCGCAAAACAAAGAGCAACTGCTATAAATCAAGAGACCAAAGGTGAAATGCATGAATATGTAAATAAACGAAAGTGGTTTTGGGTTTGGGTCTTAACACACCAACCTCTATTGTCATGAGATCCAGTGTCTCAGAGGGGTACAGCTCGATGATCTGCAGCAGACGGGGGAACTTGAGGCGAGCTTCCTCTGAGTTCATCCTCAGGGCTTTCAGCATGCTCTCCACCACATGAACCGGAAGCACCAAAAGGTCTGGAAACTGGCTTTCTGCGACCAACAGGAATAACAGCGGAAATGACATGCCAATGGAGATAATTCTGTTTTTCATTTCTTTAGGATAACCACACAAGAACACCTCAGAAAACACTGCTACACCGAGCTCACCATCTGTCTTTCGTTGGTAAATCAGAGTCATCAGCTACCACTCACCGGTATTGCTCTGCTCCTCCTCTCGCAGTTGTTTGTCACAGAAGTTAGCCAGAGCCATGTATGTCTCTGTGACGCTGCTGCTTTCCACGCAGTCCTGAGCATAAGACTGAAGCTCTTCATCAGCTTTTCTAGTCGCATCGCACAGCAACCCCAGTGCTCGTAACTGCAGCCCCACTTCCACTTTCTGCAGGATCAACAACCCTTAGCGACCAAATGCCTTCATTTTCTGCACATACACTAGTTAATTCTGCTTAAAACCACAAAGCAGGGTGAGCAGGACAGATCTTACAGTACTATTTACCACATTTTTATATTTGCATAACCAATAATAAGTTCAAATAGAGAAAAATACTACTTGTCGAGTCAGTCAGTACACTATATGGTGATGGAAATTTGAGAATAATATTTATAACAGATAGAAGTTGAGTACCTGTGGATTGTCAACAGGCCAGGTGGCTCCAGAAAGCCTTACAACTCTCTCTGCTTTCTCAGGTCCTATAGTTCCCAGGACTGAAGGGCTCCTCTTCACAGCTGTGGCCAGGATGTGGAAGGACGTCCCCTGGAGCATCTTTTGGTATCTGAATACTTTCGCTGTGGCAGTCTCACAGTCTGCCTGAAGGTCTTCTGCAGGGGGGAAAGAGCTGACATGAAACATTTCAACAGGCAACAAGGCCTAGAGGTGGCTTGTACAGTAAAACTATTACTGTTCTTCATTTGTTCTTTTTATGCCTTTGTTTCTTGGACTCCTTCAAACCAGGCTCACAGAAAACAACCTGGAAACTTACAGGGGTTCGTCCAAGCTTCTTACCCAGGAGTGGGATGTTCTTCAGCATGGTGTTGATCTGCTCCACGGGGCCCTGGGCCTGGCTGCGTTTATGGCTGTAGCGGCTAAAGCTGTGGACCCACTGCCTCAGCCAGCCTCTGTTTGTTTTGGCTTCTCTGTGAAGCTCTTTTAGCAGCTTGGTGGCAACGGGAAAGTTATTCTGAAACAGTATTAGTGGTCCAGGGTGAGTCTGTGGTTACCATGTGACACCACAAAAAGAAAATAAATTTATGTGTGTGTATATATATATATATATATATATATATATATATATATATATAAAAAGAAAAAAACTAAAAAAGCATGACTTCCATAGTTCAAAAGGGAAAAAGGAGGTTTCTTCACCTGTTTCCGCGCACTGTCGGCCATTTCTAGCTTCATGTTGAACTTGCAGTCATTTACTAACGTGTCAATGTCGTCTGCTGGGTCTTCTGAACCGTCCACCTCCATATTGTCACTGCTCAGCTTTTCCCTGATCTTGTCCAAGAAGAAGCACCTGAACCACAGGCATTGCAGTTCAGGCTGCGTCACACTTTGTTGTTTGACATTTTTAAAGATTTTATAAGCAAAGAGTTAAAAAAAAAACCTGCTCTTCTTACCGAGATGTAATGATATCATCCCACACGTTCAGTGGATCCATATAAGCGTCAGGATACCGCTCAGTCCACGATCTGATGAGCCACTTCAGGGCACCCACAGACACTGAGGTATGAAATGCCATGAAAGTTAGTAAATGCTGACAGTAGGACAAAAACATTTTATTCAAAGTATTAACCAAAAACGGATTTTCAGTGATATTCTGCGTTCTTGTAAAAAAGAGAAACTACCACTTTTGACTGTTCATTTTGTTTGGATATTGAAAGTTGTTTGAGTTTTAAAGAAAGGATCCACACACCGTCTCCTCTAATGAACTGCAGGAAGTCCTGGGTCTCAGTTAAGGCCTGCACTGACTGCAGGATGGTCAGCCGACTCTTGGTGAGCAGAGTATCCACGCTAGAGTAACTCTGTATGAGGCAGAGAGAATCAGATCACACTGTGGCCTAGCCTCTGAATAAAAGAATTCATGTTTGACCATTCTCTGCCAATTCACCACATGATTCTGAAGAGATTTACAGCACAGACCAGCTCCACATACTGTACATGCACAATTGCCTTTAAAGCAAGAATGAATTGTGTGTGAGATGTGTGATGGCAGACCTCCATGAAGAGCTGCGTGGCGTAGTTGGTGTAGTATCTGGCGCGGTCGTAGTCCTCCTGCAGGATGTAGAGCAGGCTGAGCTCCTGGCTGTAATGACTCTCCAGGAGCTTTTTACGCTCCTCTGTCCTCATGGCCCGGTCGACGAAGCTGAGGAGCGTCTGGTTCCGCTCGCCCAGCTGCAGCTGCTTCAACATGCTGCGGATCATGTGCTGCAGGTACATTTCCTGGCGCAAAGGGGAGAGCCTCGGGTTTGCAAAGCTTCACAACTCATGTGCATGCGTCTGCTACTAACAAATGAACATAATTTTAATTCCTCCTCCTTGCCTACATAGCCCTTATTGGCCAGGCACCATCCTATCTTAAAGAGCTACTGGTACCCTACTACCCCGGTAGAACACTTCCCTCCCAGAACACAGGCCTACTTGTGGTTCCTAGAGTCTCCAGCAGTAGAACAGGAGGCAGAGCTTTCAGTTCTCAGGTTCCTCTGCTGTGGAACCAATCTTCCAGTTTGGGTTCGGGAGGCAGACACCCTCTCCACATTTAAGATTCAGCTTAAATCCTTCCTCTTTGACATAGCTTATGGTTAGAACTGGTTCTGAATCAGCTTGAACCATCCCTTTGCTATGCTGTTATAGGCCCAGACTGCCAGGGGAATTCTCATGATGAACCAGGCTCCTCTCTCCTCCCTTCCTTGTCTCTCTCCTCCTCTTCCCCTCCTCTATCCTCCTTTCACTTCCTGTAGGTTTTTCTGCCTCTGATGCTGCAGAGTCTGGATCCAGGACTGTAGAACCACCTACTGCCCCATGAGCCTGATCATCAACTACTGCTTCAGTTATTGTGATAATTACTATTATTACTGTTTCATTTAGTTCCATTAGTAATATTATTAACCCCATTAGTATAACGATTAGCTTTGCCAATAATCCCGTTATTCTGCTATGCTCTCTCCCCTCCCTCCTGTGCCCCTTCCCTTTGTCTCTGTGTGTCTCTCTCTCGCTCTCTCTCTCTCTTTGACTCTCAACCCAGCCACTCGGACATCTCTATTTTAAACGCTGTTATCCAGAGTTATTACCCTTTTCTTATTATATTTAAGATTAAATATGATAGAAGCATTATATCACTAAAGTTACTTGGAGGGCATTCACATGCAGTGGAGGGCTGGAGTTTTCACAATGTAAGTTTTCATTTTGAGCCATCATGGAATGAAATGTCATTCCTATTACCTGGTAGAGGGGCTCTGACCACATCCGTTCGAGGTCGGGTGGGGAGTTTTCATCTATGTACACAGTGGAGCAGTACTGAAGAGACTTCCACTCAGTCAGGTGATTGTAGGCTTCCATGGCTGCTATTTCCCAGAAGTCCTTCTCAGAGTCGGTGGGATCACCATCAGTCCAGTCCTCGGTGTTGATGGCCTGTCAGTGAGAATGATCGTTTGTCAGCCTTTTATCTAAGTTTAAGTACACAGCTTTACACACGGTCATCCTACTTAAATGCAAGGCTAGATATTATAGCTGGATTTCTATGGTAAGTTTCTTCACATGCATGGGAGAAACCCATGGCTTATATACCTCATTGTAAAGCTTCACGGCCTCTGCAAAGTCAGTGTTGGCTTCAGCCTGAAGTGCAGCAAAGGTGACTGACTTGGTCCCAACCTTACCACCAAAGATGCTGCGCACAACATCATAATCCTCCAAAGATCTGTAAAGTCTAGAGAGCAGAGGAACACGAGAGCACACCAAGTGTTACGCTTAACAAAAGCAATTACATTTATCCACCTGTGACTGGGCTATACATATCATGTAGCTCTGGACGGTGAAAAATTGACAAACTGCGTAGGACCAGAGGCATCGGACATGATTGCACCCCCCAGAAAAGGGAAACTGACAAGATCATCTGGGGTAAAAACAGACATGAGAGCATCACTGCATCGATGTTTTTATGGAATGAATCTTGCCTCTAATCACTTATAAACAGAATCTTCGACAAGGGAATGATGAGCTTGAGCTATCAAAGGAGAAGATCTTCTCAAATCACAATTTTATTATCGTATTGTTCAGCAGCTGACCAACAGAATGGGTTGCTTGGTTTCCAACAGTAAAGACAGTACTGTGGTACCTTGCAAGTTGGATCCATTTATTGGTGTCGGGGGGGATTTCTTTGCGTCGTGTTTTTTTTGCAGGAGGCTCACTGTGGACGCCAGGGTGCAGCAGGCCCTCTTCCAGCAGCAGGATGCCTGACGACTGCTGGAGACTGGCCAGGCAAGTGGCGCCGATGGCTGCTGGATCCAGCTGCTGCAGCTCCTTATGCTGATAGCACATATCCTAACGAAACGACCGGCAGAATATCAGCTCAACTCGGCAGCTTTCAGTCTCACAGTTTATGATTTTGAGAGGAGCTTTGAGTTCGACTTTAATAAGCATGCCATAAAAAAAACAGGCCCTATGCTATATGGACCATTTGTGTGGTATATTCTATTTCTTGCTACTTGGTTAGTTGTTCTGCAGATGTGAACAGATGTATGTCTTTCACTATGTCTTGCAAATGTTCGGGACTCATGATGATGTGTCTCTCTATAAATGCAATAAAACAACACCACCAACAACAAAGAAACAAACAAAGAAAAAAAACATTTATACTCCTAACATAGAAAAAAAAAGAAAAAAGAAAAAGTATATAATAGACATTAGAGCACTGTGGTGTAGGCCTTGGTGCTTGTGAAAATGCCTACGTGCCAGAGGAGACTGAAATATTAATGTAAAGATCCTAAATCCTAAACCTTGGTGAACAGTTTAATCAAAACAATATTCAACTTTTCTTACTGGCCATGCACAAACACATTAATATGGAAATAAATGAAATATTATGTGGATTACTTTCACTTTGCCATGGTAATCACAGCCTGGAGACTTTGCCAGCTGAATGACAAGACTACAGCAGCTACTGAAGGTCATACCTGTACACAGGCTATAAACGGGGGGAAACAGAGCGTGCTCTTGCTCAAGAGTGAATTCATGTTGCACCGCAGCTCCTCTTTAATCCTCCCGCTCTCCCCCGGTTTGTGTTTTTCCATCTCTCGGAGGATACCAGCAAACAGGGAGCTGAACAGCTGTTTGGCTAAGATGGGGTCTCTCTAGGGGGAACATGCAGAGAGAAAAACATGAATGATGGGGTTTACAACCCGAGCCCTTAGTGGGAAGGACCCAGAAAGCAGAGGCTGTCTTACCTGGGCTAGCGCTTGTAGGGGGGCGATGAGGCTACTGTATGGGATCTGGATGTCTGGGAAGTCTCCCACTCTGTAGGCCCGATAGAGAGTCACCTGAGCCTCTTTTCGCAGCCTTTGGTCAGCTTTTTCTTCCTGGGGGAAGACTCAAAAGAACCACTGACGGTCAGAGACACCACCAGCTCATCGGTGGCACTGAGCACTGGACTACACATTAATCAGCGTTGAAACCTTTTTGTGCTGCTGCCAACAGTTGACAAATGAAGTGCTCTAAGGATAAATATGGATCAGGGTATTGGCTGCCTTGATACCTTTTTTTGCCTCTGCTGTTGGATCTCCTTTCGTGCGTAACTCCAGCTGACCTTCTCCTGATCCTTAAGAAATCGGCGTCTCAATCTTAAGATGTTATTACGTTGCTCGTTTTCTGCTGTTGACACAAAAAAGGACAAACAGGACATTAATCAATCTGAAATGTTTCACTTCTGAAAACAACGGGTGAGTGCCTCTGTGATTAACAGAACATGAGCAAAGCAAGTTATTCAAATCACTGCTGCAAAAGCAGCTTCCCAACTAAAATAAGGATGTTGAGTTTCCCTTTTACAGTTAAAACAGATCAGATTCATCGGAGGCGGAATGCCACTGACTATTCAGACACAAGCAGCAGATTAACTTGGATGTAAACCTCCATCCCCAGCTCCCTTTATGCTATAATCACTTAACCTGCTTTGATTAGATAGTTTTCATCCAAATTTTTCTTCCTCGGAACATATTTAGGATTATGAAGTGAAGAATGTTAATGCTGCATAGTAAGATAAGAGACCAACCTCTGGTGCGACTGTCCACCTCATCAGTGGATGCAGTGAGGCGCCTCAGGCCAAATCCCTCCCCCACCGGTCTTCTAACCGCCGTTTTCCTGTCTGCCTTCTTATCGAACACCAACAACGAAGACAGAGGTTCGGAGCCAAGTGTGTACTCTGCCAGTGTGTCTACGCTGCCGCCTGTCAGCCAGTTATATAACGTACGTCGACCTGGAGAGAAAAATCAGAAAAACAAAACCCCCCACAACACTTTGAAATGATGGGAAATATGAGATCATATCATCGTGAGCCCAGCGAATCCAGTTTTCCCTCCTCTTAAAATGTCATTCAGGACGTTTTACAGCCTGACTTTGCCGCTCTAACACTGGGTACTGAACCTAAGCGGTACCTGCTGTTTGGGTCTGGGTGAACTCCAGGGAAGTCTGAGTGGCTCTGAGCTTCCCTGTCATGGCCGCGGTCTGGGATGCTGCCGCACTCTCTGGGACTTGAGAGTTTTGGGTTTCAACAAACATAGGCGTCATCACCGTGCTCCTGAAGCGCCAGCTGGAATCGATCACATAATCCTAAAGAGAATAATGTAAACCTTAGGTAGCATATGATTAAAAAACTCACACTAAATCGTTTTAAACTGAAACAGAGAGGAAGAGAGAAATAACAGCTGCCTGGCTCCACTGACCTGGAAGGTACACTCTGACAAAGGATACTCAAATATGTTTCGTTTGAAGTCAGGACTCTGGCTGGTCATCTCCAGCAGCAGATTGGTCACCAGGCTGAGGAAACTCCTCTCTATTTGACACGAGTACAGGGAACCAAGCACCACCAACATTCGGTCAAGGGTCGGCGTGGGAAGGCGCTTCTCCTGACTCCAGAAGTTACGGACGTAAAGCCTGAAAACAATGGACAGGGGAGGTCTTTTCACTTAAAACACTAAGAGAGGACAACATAAAATAATGACAGCATGTGAGATGAATAAAGCGAAAACAAGGGTAAGGGAGGAATAGCAGATGCTTACTGAAGGCCTTGGTTTTCTTCAGACAGCCCCTGAAGAAGCGTCTCTTTAGCTGCATTCAAAACTTCGACGGAGGTGTTGTCCTCCATGCTCTCTGCATCACTGGAAAAAAACAAAAATCATTAAAATCATCATTAAAGTTGGACTGCACAGAACACTACGTCTATCACTACACATGAATCATTCTGAGTAATTGTAAATCCATTCAGCAGGAGCATTTGCACCATTCGTCCTGTCAAATGATGCGTTCACCCCTTCGGTCTCATCAGAAGTCAGAGATGAAAGCTAGTGTAACACCGCTATGTTATGGCATAAATAAGGTGGATAAAACAGAAGGGGGGTATAACGATCTGTTGGAGAACAGAGGCCAACAAGGCTCACCTGTAGTTGTCCTGGATCCACATGAGGATATCGTACATCCTCTCTCTGCACACCGGCGAAGGGTGGGAGACAAAAGCTGTCACGGCTCCCAGGAGCTCCTGAAGCTGAACCGGAGTCAGGAGGCCAATAATCTTGAGGATGATATCCAGACACACTCTCTGTCTTGCTTCATCCCTTAACGTGCAACAGAGCCACAAGCAGAAATGCGGAATTTTACGTAGGATCTGGACATTGTGTTTTGTGAGACACTGATTCTTAAAAAAGAAAGAAATTGAAACTGAAATTTGATTGTGGAAAAGATTGGTTGTAGGTAAATGTAGGTGAGTCACTGCTTTTTAAAACAAATCCCATGTGCTGCAAAGCATGACGATAGTTCTCCTGCCAGAACTGTGTGAAATAAGTCTGATGCATTGTATAGACCGAGGGGTCTCCTCAGTCCGGAAAGACAACGGACCTTCCAGTCCTGGGGAAGAGGTCGTTGGCTACGTACCTATGAGCCATCATCTGAACGAAGCCTGTGTTCTTCAGCTGTAGAAAGATATCTGGGATGACGTCCGCTCGGCTCAGCACACACTCCAAACACTGGATCTTTAGGATACCATGCGACTTCGGCAGGAGGTAGAACACGTAGTTGACAAACCTAAGAAGTTCAAAATCAAAAAAAAAACAAAGAAGCTGTTTTTACCTGAGCAGGTAACTCAACAACTTGACTTAGACAACTGGCCAGGTTAGAAAATCAATGTCGCTTTTAAGCCTCCTGTAGGGTCAAAAAGCAATTTAAATGAAATGCACCACACTGTGAAAAAATGATTTAAATTACAGGAAAAAAAAGAAACTCACCGATCCATAAATGGAGGAAAATGCTTTGTCACTTTGTTCAAGCAAATAATGAACTTGTCGTCCATGTTGGTTTTCTTCAGATGTGTTATCTTACTTGCAGCAAGATTGAGCAGCTGTTGATGTTGCTGAGACGAGAATCCAAAATAAAATAATGTTAAAACTAATTCAAGTGTTAAACTTATTCAAAACTGTTAAAACTAATTCAGCAACAGTGAGGAGAGGATCATACATGGTCCATCCCAGTCATGTTCTTCAGGATGAGGCCGATAACTTCAGCAGCAGCTGAGTAGACCTCTTTATACCTCACAAAGGACATGTTGTTGGTGAGAGACTGGATGTACCTGAGAACACACACAGAGAAAATGTTTAGGATACGCCGAAAGATGTGAGCTACAACACATGTGGAAACATTAGTAAAGAGACTAGAAATGTCCGAACGTCAACATCTGTATACACGAGTGAAATTGGGGGACATCAT
This sequence comes from Istiophorus platypterus, assembly GCA_016859345.1. NCBI lineage: Eukaryota > Metazoa > Chordata > Actinopteri > Istiophoriformes > Istiophoridae > Istiophorus > Istiophorus platypterus. The sequence goes on along the minus strand of CM029125.1, from coordinate 1,157,702 downwards.
GAACACTGTTCATGCGGCCGCCCTTTACATTTACATTTTACCTTTCATATTCAATACCACATGAGGCGTCGTAAGCAGGGATGTTGTTGGCGAGGATGATTCCCAGCAGCTGAAGTCCGACCGAGTTGTCTTTGCTGTTTGGGTCGGTGCCACAAAATTGCCTGAATATCAGACTACAAGGGCAACAAGACAGAAATATAAACAAATAAATTAAAATTTTAAAAAAGGGGGATGCTAGTGTGCCACCAAATATATAATCATCATGATTTTCTAAATTGCCCCTTGCTTGGATAGACCCAATCGGGGAGGCTGAAACGTCATTTGTTTTTTATAACTTTTGGGACACAAATAAAGCTGAAAACAACAGTGAGGCTGAACATCCAGCCACTAAGGGGGAACCTTGGACTAAGCATTGGGCCACACAGCAGCAGGAAGTAGTGTGTGAGGTGGTTGCTTCTTCGTTTCTTTCCTCTCTAGAGCCGTAATTCAGAGAATCACACACACAGACAGTCCTGAAGACAGTGAAGCAGGACCCATCGCTCATGTCCTCTGTGGAACCGTTTCCCGCCGTTTTCAGGGACACTCGTGTCAAATGCGCATCAACCGTTCAGCGAGCGCCTGCAGCTGTTACCTGTAAGGCACATGCAGACAGTCCCTCCAGCACTCGACCAGCGTGCGGATGATCTCCAGGTTGTGTCGGAAAACCGCCCTCTTGGAGTGGAAGCTGTGCTTCATCAGAAACTCCAGCAGCCGGTTGGCTAGCACCTCATCTCTGGGGTTACCCTGAAGCACACAACAATGGTACTAATGACAGTCTCCATGTAATGGATAATGATTTTATGGGATAAAACGATGCAAGAAGACTAAAGGAATTGGATACAACACTGAAAATGTGCCACATTTCTATAATGTTCTATCTAATTATCTGAATCTCAACTAATTTGTTGCTGTGTTTTGGAATTTTCACAATAAAGCTACCACTAATCTTGTTGCGAGCACAAGTAATGACAAACACTGTAAATCGATTAACAAAATGGAAGTCTCAGCAACCTTTGGACTTGCTAGGCTTGTCCAGGAGAGCACCGTGACCACAATATCCACCACCATGAAGTGGATTCCCTCCCCTCCGTTGTTTCCGGAAACCACGAGCTGCAGGAGCGGCCCCAGCCAGTGCCTGGCATAAGGTCGAAAAACCTGGAAAGATCCGGCAACGGCAAGGTTGAAATCCAAGACCAAAAAGTGAACATGCAGGAAGATACAGCCTTGTTATATTTGTTTGTTTCCATATACGACGACTGTATTACTTTTTATGGGTGAATAGACCACATGAAATCACTTACCTCCTCTGTGTTGATGATAAGCTTTGAGACAAAGAGTCTAATGTTCAGAGGTGTAGCTGGATTTGCTAGTTTTCCATGTAGAAATTTCATCCAGGCAGGAAGTTCATTTGGTACGTTTCCCTGTTTCATCGACACAGAATGGGGCAAACTGAACAACACAGCCTCAAAAACGGAGCAGTCAACAGACATAATTATGGTGAATAATGTCAATGAACAAAAGTGACTAAATCACTGAGTCCAATTTCATGTTATGGCAAAATATTTCATGGGACCCTGGATGCATCTCTTACTCTAGTTTTCTTCCTCTGTGACTTTTTAAAGAAAGTATGATAAAATTATAAAAGAAGCTCAACAAAAAGAGGAAGTCAAAACTTGCTCTATTCTTCTTTGGCACTACTGACCTGCTCAGTTTTGGGGGTTATGTTGTTCCTTTGCATGTGTCCAATAAGAGCAGTCATTGTCGCCATGCACTCGTGCTGATTTAGCTCGTCCATTTCGAGATCCACCATTACGTCCTGGGAGGGACTTGTCTCCTCTGTCTCCTACATTTACAAACATACAACAGACCCTCTTGTCACCGACAAAATCAGATTATAAAATTGTTGTCTTTAATGATGTCTATAATCGGACAAACACAGGCTATGCTGAGGGCAGATTTATAGGAAGAAATCACACTACGAACTCTTGTTGCAATGGTGCGTCTTATTCCTTCTGGGTTTTGAGAGCTGAAGGAAAAGCTTTGGACCCCGGTGGAGAAGTCAAACTGACTCATCTCCTCACTGAGGCTGCTGTCGGCCATGTAAGACTGGGAGGACAAGTAAACCGGTGCCTCTGTGGAAACCACAATTTAAAATTAAATTAAAAAAAAAAAAAAAAAAATCAGACGAGCATATGAGGTAAAACTTCCTAGTGCCGTGTGACAAAGATGTTCAGACTACTGAAGTGTAAAAACACTGTGAGCCCTTTGTACCTCCGTTCTCCTCGCTCACTTCTTTTCGGATCATGATGTATTTCTTCTTTCTCTCAAGTGGCACCTACACCAAAGGAACGAGCAAATTAATAAACAGAAGACTGAAACTCAAAGTAAACTTTTAAACCAACGCACAAAACATACCTCAATTTCCACTGGAAAATTGTAGGTCCTTTCAACATCTATGATATTTTCCAGGATGAACTGATTCTGTGCAAGAAAAAAAGAAAAAAAGAAAAAAAAAAGCCCTTTTAAGTTCTTTCCATGGATGACATGATATTAAACTCATGGAGGATGAGACCTATGGTAACAATGGGATAGATGGCTGAAGTGCCGAGGCCTGCCAGCACCTTCTCTGGCTTCTCACTGAAGAGGAAGCCATGGTAGAACTTGGGATCGCTGAAGCTGCAGCTGATAACAGCAATGGCACAGTTGTATGCAGCACAGTGATAGTGTCTCCTGAGCTCAAGGAGCTTAGTCTCTTTTGCCATGTTCTCAGTGAAAGCCTCAAAACAGGACCTATTGTGAAATTAAATAATGTCCATTATTATAAAAGTAGGGGCATTTTACACCATTGTCATGTCACTTCTTTAGGTTTAGGTGTTGGGGACACCTACTTGATCAGGGTCTTGGACAGCTCGTTCCCCTCCGTTTTGTCTGAGCGACAGTACGCCTGGTTAACCCGGGACTCCTTGGAGTAAACCTCCTCTTTCGGAAGCCGAGAATACAGGAGCTCCATCAGCTTGTAGCAGCTGTTCTTCCTCAGCAGCTGGATCTCAAAGGCCGCTTCACTTGACTGAAATTTGATTTGATCAAAGGACTGCTGCTGCCAAACATACCAGATGACTGGCAATCATAAAATGGATTCATATTTTAAGAAAGTTTATCTATAAAACTGCAACAGTGTTTACAGAGGTTACTGTGTCAAAAATATATTCCAATAATTAATTAAATGTAACACTGTTAAGAAACAAACCTTGGTGAAGCGACCGAGCAACAGAGCAATTATGTCGAAGACCTTCGCCACAAAGAAGTCAATCAGGGCCTTGGTGCTACAGTGGGAGGCCAGAGGCAGCAGAACCCTCTCCATCATGGCCTGCAGTGTGGAGCTTGCCGGCAAATCCCCTTGCTGGATCAGCCCGTACACTTCACAGAGCAGCTGCAGCTGCTGCTCGCCGCCTGACCTAATTAGTCACAGGGAGTGGACACAATAAAAGCAACCTTTGCATGCCTCTGTGATGGAGCTTGTAATGGACTCCTAAGTCCATCATCCTCTTCCATGGATGAAGAAGGGCCTGCGAAGGCTTCTACTAACCGCTTTGCGATTCTTTGGAAACAGGTCTGGAATTGCTCCTCCATGATGTGTCGTCTGTCTCGACATAGAATCCCTGACATCAGTTTGAGCAACATGGGGCTCTTGGAAAGCTCCAGGGCATCGAGAAGCTAAAAGACAGAAATGTCAAGGTTGCTGTCATGGTGCAAAATCACAACCTCCCGGGTGAAAGTCTGCCTGTAATTAACAAATCAAAGAGTCTTTGGTCTACACCTGCCTCTAAACATCATCTTTAATGGTGACATTTACACTTTGACTAAAACTGTCTTTACATTTCTGTGCTATCTTCCTAAGCCACAACTCAGACTAGCTTCCATTGCAGCAGAACCTCATCTCGCGTCTGTGGTATAGATGCATCACCGACTTAACCTTTCGGATGCAGTCCATGTAATTGTTGCGGTGAAGCGAGCCCTTGGCAAACTCATCGGACTGCATGGGGAAGTGCACCACCAGAGCATCGAGGGCCTCCTGCAGCTTAGCCAGCTGCTCCTCTGGGAGGGTTGTGAAGAAGGGCAACACCAACAGGGCCTGGCTCTAAACAGAGGGGAAGAAAAATCCAACCGAGCAAACTCCCATAGCTGCAGCTACTTAAATAGGTGAATCAAACAGAAGAGTAGAAATGGTACAGAGATTTAAAGTGACCCAGAGCACCGACTGGGTCCAGACATGCACCCTGTCCCTTACCTTGAGATTCAGTGGCAGTTTCTTGTCAAACAGCAGCTTTGTGAAAGTGGAAAACACCTGTCCGAACGCTTCATGGTTGATATTGGAGCAGACAGAGGAGTCAATCTGATTAAAGAGGGCAAAAAAACCATCCATGAAATAAATTAACATTAGAGGAAAATTTTAAAAAACACTGTGGCTGAGCTTCCATTGCACTGCAATGTATTGTTTTTCCTTGTATGAAGGCTTTGTTTTGCCTGGGGATCCACAGTAATAACTTCAGCCTCATTATACCTGTAGGAGCTTAGAGAGCAGCAAGAGCGTTGCGGTCTTGCTCTCTGGAGTGGAGGAGTCTCCGTCCCACCACGACTGCAGACCACTCCACCTACTCAGCACCTCTTCAACCAGCTCTTTCCCTTGAGTCTTCCTCACAGAGCGCTCTCGAAAACTGTGGTCCAGCATGCCGTTCAGCAACACGCTCACCTGATGAAAAATTCAACATCTTCCCTTACATCCGCACGTCTGCTACAAAGTCTTTTCACTTACTTTCAAAAAGGTTTTGTATAAACATTAGCTGAAACAATCTGGAGAACATGAGATGGCATGAGGAGGAGCTACCATGCGGGGATTTTGGGAGGAAGCTCTCATGAGGCGTGGCACGGTGACGTCAAGACTTCTCAGCAGCTCAGCGTTGACGGTGATCTGGAAGAGGCTGTAGAAGTACTCGCCGTGGGAGAAGCTCAGGAAGTTATGGCTGTGACTCCCGGATATTGGCACGGAGAGCATGATGGTATTCAACAGCAAGTCCACCAGCTGCTCACTCTGCACAGGGATTACATCCCACGACAGAGGGTAGAAAAAAACGAGACGCTCAGCACCATTGGAGCATAGAAAGACTTGCCTCACACTTATGATTCTCTTATTCATGTAATGGTCTGAGTGGATTGTGTGTTTTTACAAATTATTACAGTGCTTAAATTGTGAGTATAGATATGTCAAATGCATCCCCTGTCCATTCTCACATCAGGTTTGATCAAACATATCTGAGGAGCAGGAGCACTGACCTGTTGACTGAGAGAGAAGGCAAGCTGAAGCAGACCATCTGCCACCTGCCGGGTATTTATGTCCAAGGACGGCAGCGCCTTCCTGTCCTCACCGGGCGCTATGCCTTTATAAACGGTCATTAGCAGACGGGACCCGAGGGATTGGGCATAGCCCGAGTCCTTCAAGAAAGACATAAACACAAAAAAATGAATGGCCACTACCTAAGTGGAGAAAATGCGATAAGCACTCTAAGAAAAATCCATCTACCATCTACAACCGGGGTCAAATACCTGGCTGTGCAGGATGGAGCTGAGGAAGTCGGCCTTGTGGATCTGCTTACAGGAAGACAGAACCATTTCCAACTGGTCATGGTGGCTCATAGTGCCTGAATGGTAGAAGTCTAAAGCACACAGATCCTCCACACTATGGCAGTCATTAAAGAAATTTGGAAAGAAACAAACAATTGATTAGTGGTGTTAATAATGGCACTGGTATCCATGATCACGGTGGTCTCAGAGAATGCAAGTTAAGCATAAGCCTCAGCAGAAGACAATGAATATAATTTTTTTTTTTAAATTTTATTATTCGCGGCTTGACGATAATTAACAAACTTTTTGCGTGAGATCTTTGTCCGCAAGCTGCTCTCCAGAAGGCCGCTGTACGTCGAGGTCAGCAAGGCCTTCATTAGAGGAACACACACTTCTGGCAGGCTCTTCATTACCTCCACATCTGCCATGTTGAAACCAACAGTGGACGGCTCACACACCACCAATGCGGTCAACTCAAAAAAAACTTCGAGGAAAACATCTTGTTCCAGAAGCTGTGAACGAAGTTAGGACATAGTCAAAATAAAAGATACATAGGAAGAATAATGAACCTCTTTAATGTCTGAGAGGCTTAAATTCAACAATACCTTCCAGAACGCCTGGTCTCCTTTGGCAAGAACCATTGTGGCAAATTCCAAAAGGCGGACGATGATGGTGCACTTGCTGTAGTTGTACTGGTCCACCTCTCTGGGGCTGAAGTGAGAGCTACTTTCGTTGCGAGGGAAACAGCTCTCTGCCGCCGCCAGGTCATGTGTTGCCAGCTCAGTCAGAAAGAAATGTACGGCTTTAAGAAAACTCGACTCGTCTTTGGAGCCTTGGAAATGAAGGGGAAAAAGTAGCACCTATTGAGATCACTGCAGGACCAACACTGTATCGAAAGAGCTGTCGTGTTCGGGGGCTGATCAATATTGACAGAAAACTGAAAGTCAGGTTTCTTCATTTGATAAAGTTTCCATTAAAAAACAAACAAACAAACAATAAAGGGTGTGTAAAGGATGTTAAAAAGCTGGTGACCAAGCATTGGGCCTCACGGAGCAGCTGACACCAGAAAAAGCAATTTTATTCAAGTGGTTACGATATGGCAGTGTGCGTGTGATACGGGCATCCAGTTAAAAATACCAGGCAGCAACTGTCACTGGTAAAGGTTTGGCTAGAAATAAGAGTATAATTGTAACCTCTCACACAGGCTGGACTTACTAAGCATGTGCTGTGGCTTGATGATGTGCAGGCTGATGAAGGTGTTGTAGCAGTCCAGGGCAGCCAGCAGTAGGTCCATCCACTGTAGAGCGGCCCTTACACTGAAAGGGCCCGTCAGGTCCCTGAGAGTGGGCTGGGAGAGGAGACCCCCACCCTCGAAACGGGAGATCAGGAAGCTCGGGCCATGGTCCTTTAGCAAGCCGTCCAGCCACTGAGGCGGAGACTTCTTTTCTACGTTCAGTCACAGACACAGACATCAGAAATTCATTCACGTGTATCATTAATACTGTGATTATTGATGTTTTGATCACATCTACAGTTTCTGTTCTTGTCAGCACTGGAGGACGAGGCGGTGTGTAGGGTCACTCACCTGGGAGCAGAGGAACAAACTCGTAGAAGAGCTCCATGCATTTGTGGCGACACTCAGTCTGAGGACGGCCACATTGTTCTAAAAGCCACAGAACCACATCTGAGAGGCAGAGCTTCCCATCGGGCGTAAAGCCCCTGGAAGAAGGGGGGGGCCAGACATGATCACAGGAAAAATATATGAATGGTAAATTTTAATCAATTTTAATCATATAGCACCATATCATAACAGACATTATCTCAGGGCACTTTTCATATAGAGCGGGTCTAATCCAGACTGTTTATAGATGACAAAGTGGCATCCATGCGTGCAGAGGACTGACCTTGGGACACGCCTCTTCGCATTGTGCTGGTTGAGACTGGGGGCCTTGTGTCTGATGATTCTTTTCAGATGGTCAATGGCACTTCTGCACTGCTGCAGTGTACCTAAGGATGGAGGAGGGGCAGGAAAAAGCGTCACACTACGATTTTTGAAAATTAAGAGCTTAAATAAATAAAAAAGAAAGAAAGAAAATCACTGCACAAATTTCCTTTAACATGCAATGGACCCTCGATTAACCCAACGTGGGACCTTTAAAAATAATAGCAGAATGTAATGAATGTTTTGGCAGCATAACATGAAAATAAAAGAATCATGATAATGTAACTAATATATCACTGTCAAAGAAATAACTGCTTTCAAAGGTTAAATTACCACCGTTAGACACCATTTCACACCAACCCATTTATTTATTTTTTAAAAGAAGACCCTGATGATGATATGAAAACTAAAGCTCTCTGTCTAATAAAGCTGAAGTGGAAGAGCGATTACCCATAGACCGCTCATCTGAGTGTGCAAGAGCCAGGCTCTCAACAAATATCACGAGAACTTCAAAGACAAACTGCTCCACCAGTGAGTTTTCCTCCCTGTGGGGAAACATAGACAGCAGCTTTGAGCAAATGCAGTACAACAACCCTACATTTCTGTGATGTGGCACCAGTTCTTTGGAAATCGTGAACCAAATAACGGTTTATAGTTTTCTAAAAAGGCCAATAGGATTTTGAGGCCTGCAGAGGCAGAAGCAAGGTTAAAAAACAGTCACTGGTCTCATACCTGAACTGTCTGTAGATGCTGTTGAACGCTAAGGCAGCACCGAGTCTTTTGAAACCGTTGGGGTGGAGCGCCAGGCTGTAAATCCGCTTAAACAAGGACTTGATGTTAGCAGGGCTCCTCTCCTGCTGTTTAGGGGTGGTCTGTTTGATCGACCTGCACGAGAGAGAGAGAGAGAGAGAGAGAGAGAGAGAGAGAGAGAGAGAGAGAGAGAGAGAGAGAGAGAGAGAGAGAGAGAGAGAGAGAGAGAGAGAGAGAGAGAGAGAGAGAGAGAGAGAGAGAGAGAGAGAGAGAGAGAGAGAGAGAGAGAGAGAGAGAGAGAGAGAGAGAGAGAGAGAGAGAGAGAGAGAGAGAGAGAGAGAGAGAGAGAGAGAGAGAGAGAGAGAGAGAGAGAGAGAGAGAGAGAGAGAGAGAGAGAGAGAGAGAGAGAGAGAGAGAGAGAGAGAGAGAGAGAGAGAGAGAGAGAGAGAGAGAGAGAGAGAGAGAGAGAGAGAGAGAGAGAGAGAGAGAGAGAGAGAGAGAGAGAGAGAGAGAGAGAGAGAGAGAGAGAGAGAGAGAGAGAGAGAGAGAGAGAGAGAGAGAGAGAGAGAGAGAGAGAGAGAGAGAGAGAGAGAGAGAGAGAGAGAGAGAGAGAGAGAGAGAGAGAGAGAGAGAGAGAGAGAGAGAGAGAGAGAGAGAGAGAGAGAGAGAGAGAGAGAGAGAGAGAGAGAGAGAGAGAGAGAGAGAGAGAGAGAGAGAGAGAGAGAGAGAGAGAGAGAGAGAGAGAGAGAGAGAGAGAGAGAGAGAGAGAGAGAGAGAGAGAGAGAGAGAGAGAGAGAGAGAGAGAGAGAGAGAGAGAGAGAGAGAGAGAGAGAGAGAGAGAGAGAGAGAGAGAGAGAGAGAGAGAGAGAGAGAGAGAGAGAGAGAGAGAGAGAGAGAGAGAGAGAGAGAGAGAGAGAGAGAGAGAGAGAGAGAGAGAGAGAGAGAGAGAGAGAGAGAGAGAGAGAGAGAGAGAGAGAGAGAGAGAGAGAGAGAGAGAGAGAGAGAGAGAGAGAGAGAGAGAGAGAGAGAGAGAGAGAGAGAGAGAGAGAGAGAGAGAGAGAGAGAGAGAGAGAGAGAGAGAGAGAGAGAGAGAGAGAGAGAGAGAGAGAGAGAGAGAGAGAGAGAGAGAGAGAGAGAGAGAGAGAGAGAGAGAGAGAGAGAGAGAGAGAGAGAGAGAGAGAGAGAGAGAGAGAGAGAGAGAGAGAGAGAGAGAGAGAGAGAGAGAGAGAGAGAGAGAGAGAGAGAGAGAGAGAGAGAGAGAGAGAGAGAGAGAGAGAGAGAGAGAGAGAGAGAGAGAGAGAGAGAGAGAGAGAGAGAGAGAGAGAGAGAGAGAGAGAGAGAGAGAGAGAGAGAGAGAGAGAGAGAGAGAGAGAGAGAGAGAGAGAGAGAGAGAGAGAGAGAGAGAGAGAGAGAGAGAGAGAGAGAGAGAGAGAGAGAGAGAGAGAGAGAGAGAGAGAGAGAGAGAGAGAGAGAGAGAGAGAGAGAGAGAGAGAGAGAGAGAGAGAGAGAGAGAGAGAGGGAGAGAGAGAGAGAGAGAGAGAGAGAGAGAGAGAGAGAGAGAGAGAGAGAGAGAGAGAGAGAGAGAGAGAGAGAGAGAGAGAGAGAGAGAGAGAGAGAGAGAGAGAGAGAGAGAGAGAGAGAGAGACGCTTAAATCACCTTAAGGAACATAAATCTGCTTTATCATAAAACTAAAACAACCCGTAACCAACAAGAGGCTGGTGCACTGTACACAACGAGCAATAACACATTCAGAGAGTATTTTACTTTCTGAGTCAATGTTTCCATGCACTGGAAGAAGTATTGGTACTTTTACTTGAGTACTTCAAGAAAAAACATACTGCGTTGCTAGTAAAAGCCCTGCATTTTACATTAGAAAAGGTCGGAGGTATTTGTATTAAAAAAAAAAGTACCTTAAGTACCAGAAGTAAAAGTAGTCATTACGTTGGATGGCTCCATTTCACAGGAAGCGTTGTATATTTCTACTGATTAATGGGTAAGCAGCATTTTAGTACTGTCAAGATGAAGCCAATTTCAGCTACTTTATAACATGGTCTTGAACTTTAACCAATAACTAGCTTCATATTTTACATCATACATCTGCCACATAACAGTAGTGGACAGAACACTGGGCTGTAGCGGGGCAGAAGTATAAAGTAAAGTAAGAGTCTTACCTTAAAAATTGTGTTGAATAATGCTTGACTGGGCATCGTTGAGCTCTAACACTCATCTTTCCTAAAACAGATGCAGTGCGTGCTACAAAGGTTCTTTATCCTCAGATTTTAACTTGTTGGGTTTTTTTTTAAGTTTAAGGGGTAAGGAATCCAGCAAATAATTGATCTAAATGATGGAGGAGAGATGGAAACTCCCAAATCCCATGATATTTAAGGTCATGTTATGACCAAGGGGAGCCTGATCTTGATGGTGAGCACAAACCTGATCGACATCACAAGCCAGACGAAGCAGCACAGGAAACAGCCTCTTGAGCAGCTTGTACATTGGCGGCAAACTGTTCTTCCCCTCCACCATCTGAGCACTCTTCCCCACCATGTAGACCACCAGGCTGTGGAGCAGCTCACAAGCTGCTACCTGCATCGAACAGAGGGCGGGCCGGGTTACAATAGCCCCGTCTTTCTACTGGCTGATGTCAGCCTCTACCGGATGACATTTGTGAACGGCCGACCACGGGAGGAGCTCTCGGAGGTTAGATGACATACCTTGGTTTGCCTGTCACTAGCAGACAGAGCCAGCTCACTGATGCGAGGCAGGAACGGGTCCAGGTAGATGACTGGCTTCATATCGGTGAATGGCACTGCGAAACTCAGCCTTTTCTCCGAGTCCCAGGCGACAAATTTCTTCATCATCTCCTCCGATGAGACCCCTGGATGCCAAGACAGAGAGGCTCACGGTCAACTGAAACAGCCAGCACCTCTATTCGCTGCCACGAGTCTTGTCTACATGTTCTTGGAACATCCATCCGGAGCCTGAACTGAATACGCAAAAATGTCCTTGTGAAATACATCGAGCTGGTTGGTTGTGCGAGTTCTTACCAGCTACAAGGTTCCTGTTGAGCTTTCCTCCCAGGTGACCGAGCAGTTTCACCACCCTCAGCCTCACCGCGACAAGAGGAGCGTCTTCCTGAAATCATATGCAGGCAATAAACCAGCTGAAAACACAGGACCCAAATTTTCTCACATAGGGAGCTACTGCTCTAAGATCAGATTCTGGACTGGACAGTAACAGGTACTTCATTAACAGGTGTCCAGAAGAAAAATTCAGCTTTATAAGGGATTACCTCTTTATCAGTGTTTCCACTTTACTCTATGGACTAAAGTGAATACAGCACTTTATCCTTGATGCACTCAAACTGTGATAGATTACAAAAGAGGGTAACCCCCCCAATATATTACTTGATTAAGCTCCATCCTCAGTAAAGTACAGACAAAATTTTGTTGTTGTCACAAAACCCATAAATTGCTCCCCTTTAAACCTGCTATGCATCACCGCATTGAGGGGAAAACAGAATTCGAAGCGCCTCACTACAGCCTCCTTCAGCTCTTGTTGTGGGGTCTCTCTCACTTGAGCCCTATGCTGACGCTTCCCGAATCTCTCCTGCCCTTTCTATTAATCTAGAAGTGGGCCTGATTTATGGAAAATCAACCAGGTAAAACGGAACTGAGAAAACGATTCCCCCAGTGTTTTCCCATTCCCCCCTCCACTACCATTGAGAGCTGGTTGGATTGCTTCAGAAGCCTGGTCAACACTCTGCTGTATCCTCGGTCACTTCGCGAAGACGAAGAAGACATCACCTCCCAGCTGCTGTCGTCCTTGCCTGAGGTCAACAGCACGTCATTTAGACTTTTTATTAACATGGCTGGTATCTCCATTTACTATACGACACCATTTCAAATTGAACAAAAGTGTCCATCACCACCTAGCGTGTCTTACTGTTGCTGGAGGTGGTTTTCAGGTATCCGTCCAGAAGAGGAAGGATGCTGCTGTAGCAGGGCCGCATGGTCTCTGAGGGAATGTGAGAGGACCAGTCCTCAAGAGCGTCCAGGGCCGCGTTGGCCAAAGGAACATGGCTCAGACCCAGTTTCAGAGCGGCCTGGACAGACAGACAGACAGACAGACAGAAAGACACACACACGTCTAAGAAGTCCGGTACCAAACAGTTGGAAATCTACGCAGATCGGATCCAATAAACCTTCCTCCAACAGCCTTGACGCTGCTAGATACATGATGAAACAAATAAACAACGCCCACCTCGAGAGCAGGACAGTAGGCCTTGATGTCCAGAGCCACCATGCTGTGGTGCAGCGAGAGGACAAATGTCAAGCAGGATGACAGCAGCTCGTCTTTGTACTGCTTCATTCTCACACACACCTGGTGGGAAACCACACATCACTCATATCCTCTATGCATTAACCCCCCCCCCCCCCCCCATTCCCCTGGAGTACGAGAGAAGCTACCTCTTTTCCAAACTTTGAGAAGAGTGCAAAACAGGCACTTTTGGCTGTGTTGCTCTCGGGGGACGTGGAGCTTCTCAAGCCAACTCCCTGTTCAAAAGCAGATTTGTACCATTTTATTATGAGCACATTCATTGTGAGGAGTGCACAGCATGACATTGATACTTTTCCTCCAACTCTGCAGTTACCCTGCACCGCTCGTGTCTGAGCGTATAAGATTCAACAGTCTCGATGTAACTTTCCTTTTCTGTGACGCTCATTTTCTCATTAAATGACAAGTTGAAAACACAATCTGATACATTTCCTTTGTGACAACAGTCAGCGAACACAGTGCCAGGTTCCTGTCATTTCGAAACGGGTTCTGTCTGGATTGAACCGAGTGTGACCGCCATGACAACAATCTGGATGACACAGAAAAAGCTCGGCAACAGTGGCGGTGTAACCTGGTAGAACTTGATCCTCTTGGCAATTTTCATAGCGACAGTGAGCAGCTTGTAAAAGCCGCTGATGAGTGGATTTTGTATGGAGTGGAGGATCAGTTCGTGGCTTAAGGGAAACATCCAGACCTGGAAATACTCCACATGTTTGGTCAGCAACAACTCGCTGTGGAGGCGGGAGAAAAGAGGAAAGTGTTGACCTGAGGCCATTTTTCATGGCTGTGAATGTGCAAGTTCCAGTGTGTGTCCATCACCTGCAGAAGTCAACCAGGTTGATAAAGGCGGTGAAGTCTTTGGTCTTGTTGGGCAGCAGATGAGCTGTGGGGTCAGAGGAGGGCAGGATGTGGGCTGTGTTGTCTGAAACCTGACAGACAGACAGACAGACAGAAGGGCTTCAGAAGATTGCCTGAAATATGTTTATACTGATTCTGCCATGAACAAGCATGCAAACCCTTTTTCATTCTCAGAACACACAAAAGAATCTTATCGCACACCATAAAAACAACTGAGGGAAAGGTACGTAAACAGTGTCCACATGTCTTCTGCACTAGCCAATCAGACGTTGTGCATGACGTTGGGTTGGCCCTGAGACTGAGACCTCACCTCCTCTCCTGGTGTCACTTTCTGTACAGACAGGTCAAGTTTTTCCACAATCCTGAAAATTGATTTCACCAACTCATCGTAGAGGAGGCGGCTCAAGGACACGAGAGCAGCGTTGTGACATTCAAAGGCACCATTCAAAAATCCCGAATCCTGCCAAGGAAAACACAACGGGAAGCAACATGAAATGCACTGACAAGAAGTCAGGATTTTCACTTGTTTATCTGGAAACAATGAAATCCGTGGCGCAAACAGCATCAGCGATTGTACATGTGGCACACTACAAGTAATTTTACAGTATTTCAATTACGTATTTTGAAAACACATTAACTCCATCTTCCTGTGGGTTGCTAAACGGTTAAAGGAACAGTACTAATGAGCATCATACATCAGACTATGCCATACACACTGCCAAAATTAGACTCTCTTGCCAATGGGCTGATGAAACTTTCCACAGAACACGGCTGTACCTTCAGCTGGTCGCAGTCTAAGAGTCCTTTAAACAGTCCCAGGTAGTCGGGACTAGATGGAACTTTCCACTTCCCAGTTCGAGCTTGGGAAGACTGAGAGGGATCATTTCCACTGTCTTTGTTCTGGGGGGGGCAGAAGGCACAATACTTCAAATCAATCACATCACAGTTAAAAAAAAAAAAAACACAAACAACTTTTTGATTTAAGGAACCAGATGTTCTCTGCAAACAAATCCTTAAGTTAAGTAAATATATATGTGTGCATTCATTCCTTTATGAACACAACACATGAAAACATGCATCTGACCTCAGAAAGCATGACGGGCTTTGAACAGACTCGAATCAAGCCCTGGTGCACTGAAAAAGAAAAGTGAATCTGTCAGCAGATGTTATGTGTCATCTGACCTCTGGGTAACAGTCAGACAAAAGCACAATACCGACATAATCAGATCTGAAATTAATTCTAGTTATACTATATTTCAGGAGCTCTTTAGCACTACTGCAGGGTCATCAGGGGTGGGGGCACGAGTGCACACCCCAGTTCCACATCAACATGCAGTCTTACTAGGTACTGCTAAAAACAGTGGCTGATAAAGGGCAGTGTTTTGCCGTCAGACGTTGGGACTCAGGATCAACGTACCCACAGAGCTGATGAAACTCCACAGTATGGGTCCTTTAGAGGCGACGGCCACCAGCACCTTCAAGATGGACCTACAGCAAGTGGTCTGCATCCTCTCACTGTACTGAGGGAAACTGTCAATCTGCACCACAAGGAGCCGCTCCAGGAGCGGTGTGTACACCTCTGGAACCTGAGGCCATGGACACGAATCACAAGTTCAAGTCGGATTCGGCAAGTTATATAGCGCTGTATGCAGGCACACCGAGAGCGCCGCTGAGAGGAGACCGGCTCTAGAGTACTGTTGATATTCAGCGTTTGGTTGGCGCGAACGATGGACCGTAAGTCTGTTACCTTGTCCAGGTGGATCAGGACACTGGCTATAGAGTCCAGGAAGCTTGGCAGCTGGTAGAAGACGTCGTCCTCCCCATCAGGCTCGGTCAGGTACATCTGCTTACAGCGCTGAATCAGCTCCGTGTACATTAGGTCCACATTTTCAGGAAAAACTTTCTTGCATGGCTACAGAGGGAAAATATATGTCTTGTGTTTGGCACTAAAAAGTCTAGACTGTACATGAACAACAACAGAAGCTGAGAGAGTAAACTTAAGGATTTTCCGCTGGCTTGAACAGGAAACCAAATGAGAAACAACTCAAACGCACAGTTCTGCGCGCAAGCAGCTGATGGAGCTGTAGATCACAACGAATCCATTACTTTATGTGCATAAACCTTTACATTTCACAAGCATACACAAGCAACTGCAGTCAGAGCAAACAAAGAAGTAAACATACGGCTGCAAAGAATCCGTATCCTCGTATGGCAATGGACAGCTCTTTGTGTGTCGAGTGCATGGTCCTGATGATGTCACAGAACTTCTTCATGAAGAAGCTCAGTTTTGTTTTGTGCTCCTCAATATTTTCCGCCACCAGCATGGCAACCTTAGAGATGATCATAAAAGCACTGCTCAGCAAGTGGCACTGGAATTCAGGATCACTTTGACTCCTAAACTCTGTCAGCTTCATGACAAACTGCTCGGGGCTGTTCCACCCATTATTAAATTTCATTTTAAGTCCGATGTTTTGCATGGTGTCTGTGTTTGTACTGATGGAAACAAGTATTTACCTGTTTGAGAAAGGCCTCGAGTGCAGAGTAGCTCGTCTTCCTCATCTCAGGGTTGATGTGTCCACAGAGCTTGGACATGACCTCAAACAGACCACTGTAGTGCTCCATCAGGCAGCTGCCGAACTGGGAAGCGTGTCTGGTGAGTAGTCGAAGCCCAGCTGTTTAACACAGACACAGAGTCACAGATACAGCTGTTTTCCAAAAGGTGTGTGTGTGTTTGTGTGTGTGTGGGGGGTGTCTTCATGTTGCTACAGAAACAACAGTCCTTACCACAAGTGACAGCATAGCGACTCATTTCCATCTGCAACAAAAATGGGCAAAAAAACCAAAAATAAAAACTAGCTGTCATGGTCGCGTCACATGATATCACATTTAACGTAAAATGCAGGGGACACAGTCCACCCAAACACGAGAGTCAATATGAAAATATTTCAGGGACGCTTACCTGGGGACTGACTGACTTCAGGGTGAACCGAAAAATCTCCTTGGACGTCACTGGATCTGCAAGTCGGAAACACACACTGACCCGCTAGTCACACAGGCTTGGAAACAGAACTGAGGACTTTATGTCATAATGTGGAATACACACACACACACACACACACACACACTCTCACACACTCACACACTCACACACTCACACACTCACACTCACACACTCACACTCACACACACACCTTCTTCCATAGTCTTAGTGAAGTTGACCATTAGAGCAGTGATTCCTCTCAAACATCCAGCAACAACAAAAAGTTTTGGTTCCCTTGTTGAAGAAGTCATCTGGAAAAAAGAAAAACAACTTTGAAAAACACAACCGAACACACACACACACACACACACAGGCAGGAAACCAGGTTATCTTGCCCAAACACTTTGCACCAGCCAGAGAATAAATGGCGATCACTCATCTGTAAAACCCACCTGCTCTTTCAGCTCCCCCAGAAAGGCTCTGTAGAGTTTATCAGAGTTGTTGACCATCTCACTGGGATGAAGCTCTGCGAGCACCCCCAGCAACTCATAGATTTTGCCGAGTACTATTCCGAGTGTACAAAAATAAAAGAGGAAATGTTTCAGTGATTTACATTTTCACTTCCTGAAAAAACAAAACAAACAAACAAACAAACAAACAAACAAACAAACAAACTCTTTACATGAGGAGCATCAGGCTCACCAGAATCGGGCAGTCTGCTCTTCTGACAAAGCTCGCTGTAGTATCTGTTGAATATTTCGCAGATTTTAAAGTCAGCAGCGACACTGGAAGCCTTCGTTTTTTGGAGAACCTACGGAGAGGGTTTTACAATAAGCTCTGTCCAGCCACATGTACAAGTTAACTGCTGGAAGGTGCAGCTTAGGAAAAGGCTGTGACATCAAGAACACACCGGCTGCCGACGGGAACCAACCTTAATGAGGAGCTCCAGCACTTGGGTCCTACATTTAGCCACTTTGTCCTTGGTGTACACAACCATACACGTGTCCTGCCCAGAGACACACGAGAGAATGAGACACACTCTTAATCTGTGGAACTGAGTGTACACATGTTGGCGCTGTTGGTTTGTGGTGCCACCGAAGTGTCATGTGTTATACTGAGGGATGTTTCTAACTATTGATATGAGCGGGCAGAACACCAGGGCTACTTGGTGTCAGTCCCGGCTTCGGTCGGACCCTGAATGACACCGCTTTGAGCATGCAGACGCATCTTTACGAAGGAAGACGTTTCCTCTGCTGTCATTGTCATCAGGGCGATACTCTCCCTGTCCTAGAGTGGTCGTCACACACAGGCACACGTGTAAAAAGCAGGTGTTCCATCCGTGTAAAACCGGAGAACTTACTCTGATGTCAGTGGCATAAGTCCTCTCCCAACCTTTGAGCCTGGGTGAGATCCTGTCCAGGAATGTCTCCAAAAAATACAGGATTTTAATTCGAGCTTCCCGGAACTGTAAAACAGATGTTTGTGTCAACGTAAGAGCTTTTTTTCTGTTTACCGCATGGCTGTTCACCAGATGTTCTGTCATACCAACCTCATCCGAGGACAGGGACTTCCTGAGGAAGCTGAGCAGTCCGTAGTCCCTGGAGAACAATAAGGACGTCTGTAGAACTGTGGGACAAATATGTGGGATTGAAACTTTTCTCATTAACAGCTGTTTAGATAACTGACTGATCGTTTCTCAAATCTCAGACCTGAGCATTTTCTTGTGTTCTGTGTCACAAATGAAAGCTGTTCACACACAACACTATATGGAGGCGGCGGTGGGCTTGGAGAGATTGCCACGGCACTTTAACACTTTTTGTCGTCTTAACAGCCAATCAAGAAAAAAAAACCTGGCGGATTAAACGTCAACAAATGGGAATAATCACAAGTTGCTGCCTTACTCTTTGCAGTCGGCGCATCTCAGTGCCAACAAACACCTTGAAATTTAAAGTATGTGTGCAGTTTTTCGGGAGGATCTGGGCTTAGACCCTGTCCCCGGCTCTGGTACCAGGATTCTGAGCCCAGAGAGAGACCGGACCTGGGCCGTGGGTCCGTGTGTGCGTGTGTGGGTGTCAGGGGATGATACGAGCGGATGCTCTGCGCTGCACGTTGTGGACCGAGGAGTGAATCGCACCGAGCGACGAGGACGCAGCGGACCCCCGGACCCTGCAGCGGACCCCCGGGCCCTGCAGCGGACCCCCGGACCCTGCAGCGGACCCCCGGGCCCTGCAGCGGACCCCCGGACCCCCGGACCCTGCAGCGGACCCCCGGGCCCTGCAGCGGACCCGCTGCAGAGCGTTTTCCACGCCCCGGGCTTGTTGTGGACGCCGCTCGCTTCCAGCGGAGCCCCGGCGGTGAAAGGCTCTGATTGGATCGTCAGAGTCACATGGCCGCAAAAACCTGTTAGGACCGAGCGTTGCCGCCCACCACTGAGTTTTGGCGGAAGATGCCGATATGATACGGGGAAACATGTATGTAAAAGAAGTTGTCGAAGTTGTCGGGATATTTTCTGCACGACGAAGTGATTAGCGGCTTCTAAAAGTCCCCGCCGTGTCTTATCCTGCCCCCTGTTTATCGCTCAGCAGCGACTGAAGCGTTGTTGTCTACAATTGCCAGATTGTTAAGGGAGTTTGGCGCGGACTCAAGCCGCTTCACGGACGGACCTCACCGTCTTACCCAGGTCATTCTCGGTCGGTGTCAGCAGAGACTCGTGCCCCAGGTCACCGACTATATCGTTGCATTTAAGAGCCGCAGATCGGGCGTCTTCGTCCGAAAGTGATTCGTGGAGTTGGAGGAGGAGCCCGTGAATCCCTCCGGGGGCTCCGTCGCGGGAAGACATCACCGCAACGCTCGCCTAAGCTCCCGCCGGCTTCACGCTCGCCCTACGGCGGTACCGGCGCTCTCAAGCCGCAGAAGGACGACGCTCGCCCGGCGGATGAACCAGCAACGCGCCGGAGCACAGTCACTCCGCCTCAGGTCGGCGGCAGGCAGGGTACGCGCCGACCGAGTTTTCAAAATAAAACGCACGGGCACTTCCGTCAGCCTGTCAAAATAAAACGATTCCGTTTCAATTGGATTTATCATTTTAAATGTTTTTAAAAAGCGGATGCATGTTGAATAATAACAAAGTGTACATGATTAATACAGAATCAATGCATTGGTTTGAGACAGCATTAGCGACATGTAGAGGTAGTTGTACAGGACTATCAACACCGTAACTGCTACCGCTAAAGAGTATAAACAATCGTGCAAATCAGTACATCAAGTATAGTAAATATCAATGTCTGTGTTGTCATTGTTCATTATGGTCACTGTTATTGTGAGAATATTAACCGGTTGTGTTAACTTTGCTATTATTTCTGCGATATGCTACTTTACTGTATTTAATGTGTTGCGATTCGTGCTTTAGGATAATAGAAACCAAAAGTTCAGCCAAAAAAAACAATACAAAGCAGAAATAAGTAACACGAGCAGTTATAATGACTCTATTCTGTTAACAAAGCTTCAACCTTTATTTTTTAATTCATTTATTTTTAGTTTTCAGCCGTAATATTCTCCTGTGTCATGATCATGATGATCATGATCTGTACTTCCCTCTAATGGTCAAAGTGATGAAACCCCAACTGTATATTCCACTAGCATGAAGCTAGCCACAAAGGTACAGTCGTACTTCCGGGGAAAACTTTCTAAATAAGCGTCAAGGTGACACTTCCGGCCATGCTGTCAACATACAATGTAATCAAATAATGAAAAGTATGAATAGAATTCTTGTTATCCACCTGTAGTAACCATAGTAGCCCCCATATCCACCTGCAATAACCACGGTAAAAGTCTCTCTCTGCAGCAGGTGTGTATCAGCCGGCTGTTTACCATTGGCAAGACAACACTGAGTTTGAGGCCACTGATAACAGTGTCTCTGAGAAGGTGCGTTCAGGTGTGTGTGAATCTCGGCGCTCTCTGCTATATTTAAAACACTGCAGGTCACCCTAATAAGCCCCCCCCCTTCCTCCCTCTCTGCTTCCGTGAACTACTGCTTCAACGTGGAGTACGACATCAAGCGAAACTACTTACAGCTGCCGGGGATACTATGAGGTCACGCGGTCGATGTGACATCATAGCGGCTACACCATGTCATAGCAGCAATGTGACTGGTTTAGAGTTTGAGTGTCGAGTTGAAAATTTAACACAGTTGAAATCATGAAAAACCACCTTAAAGTCATAGTTTGCGGGATTTAAATGTATGAATGCTACCGATACACATTAAACCCTTACACAGGCTGCAGCCTGTGGTGGGCCTGCGGCCTCCTGTTCTTGCTGATGGAGGGTGGAACCCACTTCTACTGCCGGAGTCAGTCTAGTCGGCGGTTCCACGTGTTCTGTGTCCAGAGCTGCTGTTTTGTAGGGTTCTGTTGTAGCGCCTGTTTCTCTGAGCTGTTGTCTCCCTCCGGTCGGCATGAACCGGCCCGTCCCTTCTCCTTTGACCTCCCTCATTAAGACGACCTGATGCTGACTGGACGGTTTCTGTTCCTCCAGACCATTGGAGTGAAAATCAAGATCGGCGATTTCTCAGATCTTCAAACCACTGACAATCAATCCTCAGTCAGAGTAACTTGTTCCCCATGTTGATGATTGGAGTGATGTCGCTGCTACGCGATTGGCTTATGAGATACAGTCTATTGACACCCCTGAATTTCAAGTGCAGAATTTAGAAAATCCACATAAATAAATGCAGCTTAAGAAATTTTGAATAATCATAATATTTTAACGGAATGTCCAAAGTAAATGAACATCATCCAAAACTGTTTTCATATGGTGAAATAATAAACCGACAAAAATGCAGACTTGACAATTATTGCCACCTTTTAGTGAATTTAAATTAATTCCTCGAAAAAATACTCAACTGTGCTTAATTGTTATTGTTCACATGACTCGAATTAACCAATGAATGATGGTTTTACTGCAAAAAAAGAAGCTGATTGTTTCCAAGAGAACTGTCTGAGACCACTCCTTCCATTTCTAGAGACAAGGAGACAGACAACAGAGGCGATAAATCAGGGTTTCCAGAGACTACCTTTATCAGCTGTCATTTAGGACAAAGAGCAGCAGGGACTTGAGTTCAGCTCAGACAGAAGTGGAGCAGTGGTGCAGCATAGCCAGTTTTCTGTCAGCTCTCGTGTTGACCTACAGCAGTGAACACACTGAGCATGAACCTACAGACATTCAGAGACTTTTGGCATCAAATCTGTTTCCTCTACACACATTGCACTCCGGTCCTCAGGGGAAACAAACTCCTGAGAGTCACAGACAGTTGAGTAGATGGATTTACTGCTGTTATCTGTGAACTAATGCTACAGGTAAAAGTAACTGTGTCTGTGGAATCTGACCATCCAATTGTTTTTTTATATGTAAGTACAATAAGGAGAGATTATATTACTGAAAATTATTGAAAATATGTAAACTAAAGATTTTATGGACAGACAGATGTTAAAGGTCCTACTTGTTTGGAAAAAGATTGTCCAATCATGAGTCACAGCTCACACAGTTTACCCTGGTGACTGGTAAAACAAATCTTCCACTGCTCAAAGAGGCCGAGTTATCTGCTCAACCTGCTGTGCTGCGAAGCAGCATCCAGCATCCTTGAACTAGTAATTTTCTGCCAGTGATGCCAGCTATATTTCTGGTTATTGGAGGGAAGAAAGCAAAAAATTCCTGACTAAATATAATCCCAGGGAAAATTAGACAAAAAGCAACAAAAAACCTGGGGCATATGGTAGAATTAGGGTTAATGACACAGTGTGCTCTTATTGTGTAAGGCAGTGATTTGGACAGGAAGCAGTTCCCTTTGGTAGATTTACACTGGTGTTCAGTAATGAAGACTGGCTGTGGATGTAACCTTCAGTTTGTGGTCTTCATATGGGCTGATGAAGGCTGAAGGGGAGAGCAACCGTGTTTAGTACAATACAGCTGAAAGCAGCGTGGACTGACTCCAACGCTCTACTGACCTCAGAGTCTCCAGTCGACAGTCTGGACTCTTCACTAGATCAGACAGATCCTTCAGGTCTGAATCCTCAGGCTGTTGACACTCAGCTCCAGTTCTTTCAAGTGGGAGGGGTTGGACTTCAGAGCTGAAGCAAGAGAAGCAAAGCCATCCTTTGATAAACATCACCAACTCAACCTGAATAAAGAATAAAAGATGTGACATTAGAGACAAAGTTCCTGCTTGAAACTGTTCAGTGTTTCATCATCTGTTTAGAGCTAAAGAAAGTTTAGAAAGTAGAAGTTTAGAAAATGGAAACTCAAACACCTGAACCTAAGAGGAAGCAGGTTAACAACAGTCAAATCCAACATTAATGTTAATGACAACATGCTGCTTCTTCAATAAAGATGTAGTGACTTCAATTCTTCAAAAAAAGAATAAAGATCCTCATTTTTAAAGATACAGAATATATCAGAATGAACTTTGGAGGAAATGTGAACAATCATGTATATAATTCACCACCGTATGAAATGGCAGAACCAGGAAAAAAAATGAACTGAGGTAAAATATTTAATGTATTAAAACTTATTTAAAGTGTTGAAACATACTGATACAGAACTTGTAATTTTACCATCTTGGGTCTGAATATTTCAGTCAGTACAAACATTACAGAGCCTCATTGAAGTGCTAGAACCATCAGCTACTTATCATATGTTTATTATTGTCTGAAAGATTAAATGTCTTTTTGTTGTTACTCTAAAAACTCATGAAAGAAATTTTAAGAGAAAAACAGTAACTAGAAAAAAAAACAACTGAAGAAGAAATCCAACTTTACCATGAAGATACTCAGTATGGATCAGTATGATATCAGTATCATGTCTGCAGTTTAGTGTCAACACAACTTTCACATCATTTTGATCTCAGTACAGAGCTGAAACATGGTGTCTGACCTCAGAGTCTCCAGTCGACAGTCTGGACTCTCCAGAAAACCACACAGTCCCTTCACTCCTGAATCCTGCAGGTTCTCATTGTTGCTCAGGTCCAGATCAATACCAGATGAACAGACAATTAAAATAGGTGTAATACAGAGCCCTAGGTGTCATTATAATGTACATTCACCTGAAAATCTACTTTGAAAGGGATAAAATGAAACTAAAATGAAGGGAGTGACACCTCAGCAGAAATCGCACAGGAAAATCTGTGACCGTTCAAGCTCCACTTGCCTATTCTGCAGCTTTCAACCATTTCAGACCAGTTGTCTCTGTTGCTGCTGAATTTAAACATCCAGGATGAGCTTTGACTGAGACGCGCTCTAAGTTCCTTAGCAACTGTTGTGAATTGATCGATGTACTTTTTTACTCAAAAAGCCAAACTTCCTCTGTTGTCAGATTTCCTGTTGTTCTGTGTTTTACACCTGATTGAACTGGATCTCTCTGAGTTCTGGACCATTGGTTGGACTAAACGAGGCATGTGAAGACATCAACAAGGAATCTGAGAAACTGTGACAGGTGTTTCACTCCTTTATGACATTAATTATAGACCAAATGATCAATTGATTAGATTAGATTAGATTAGATAAGGGAGAATAATCAACTGATGAAACTGTAATAAGAAGACTCATTAGTTTCGGCTCTGGTTTACAGCTGCAGAAAAGCGAGTAAGTGGAGCTTGAGTTGAGATTGTTTGTCAGAACGGACTGGGGTGTGTATCAGATGGTGAACCAGAGGGCTTCTACAGATTTCACTTTTCCAAACAAAAAACAGTTTTAAATGTATTTCCACGTCGCCTGCTCTGGCCCCAGGAAATATTTAACAATGGTAACTTCAACTGTGTCAAAACAGAGCTGCCAATAAACAGAGATTGTTTCTCAGTGATTTAATGGTTTTGTTTTTTTTTATTTATTAAAAATCTGATTCATACTGATTAATCATAAAGTGTACATTATTAAAACAAAATCAATACATTAATTTTACACAGCATTAGTGGCATGTAGTGCTAGTTGTACAGGACTATAACATCATAACTTCTACCTCTACAGAGTATAAATGCTGATAAAAATTAGTAAACAAGAGACAGAAAACCAGAGACAGCAGCGGGAGATGGTGTTGAATCCAGGCCTATGCCCCGTGTTGGAGAAGCTGTATTTACCCAGCTACCAGGTGACTGTGTCCGTCTGGAGGGAGAGAAAGCTGAACCCACCCAACCTGGCCAGTCACATCCCTAGAAAACTCAGATTTATCGATCAGTTGTTTGTTAAAAACTAATCACACGTCTGACTTTCAGGAGTCACTGTAACAGATGACAGCATGACGGAGAGATGTGTCAAACATTTCTTCAAGACAATTGCAAGGGCTTTTATCTGCTGCTTCAACCTTGAGGATAATCTTCTGTGACTAACAAACCTTTTAGTCATCTTATTATTTTTCTTGTTATTTTACTTATTTTAAGTATTATTACTTATTATTGTACTCATTATTTCTCAGTATTTTACTCGTTAATTTCTTATCATTTTTAAGTAGTAAACATTCCATGTAACTTCATGTTTTGGTTGCTGCAGTTCTGTAGTGTACCATAACAAAGTTCAAAGGAAACTAAACTAAAATATGGAGTTGTTCAGCACGTGTAATTTATTGTATGGTCTAACAGAGGAGGCCGTGTGTTTAGTTTACAGTGAATATATTCTGACATGGAATCAGAAAGTCTGGCCTGATCCTACATGTTTTCAGGCCTTTTCAGCCTCCAAAAGAAATTAGTGATTATTTGACTGGCTATGTGTGTAATGAGTTTCTATCAGAGCTGAATGGCAGCTGAATGAACAGGCTGATACCATCTGGATTTTTGATACAGTGGGAAAATTTCGATTTTTTTTTTCCCTGGAAAGCAAAACGGCAGCAAAATGTCCCTCGGATCTACACTGGTTAATCATGCAACTCCTCCACCATGTTCCCCAATGACAACCATGCTTTTTTATCAATACTGATTTATTTACTTAGGGAATTATTGAATCTGGTTTCTTTGGCTGCACTACGTTAATGTTACCAGCAGATGTCAATAATATGCAGTGTTTCAGGTGAGGTCTCCAGCAGTGGATCTGTACTCAGTGCTACCTCAGGGGCTCTAGGGTCAAGGGTCGAGGAGCTTAGTTACCCCCCCCCCCCTCGATACAAGGCATGGGTCAGTATTTTGTGTGGTGGAAATGAAACATCAGAAAAAAACCCTTAGTTTTAGAGTAAAAGAGAGGGAAACCTTTGGTTTTTAGTGGTGGAGCACTTTGTTCTTTAGAGGGACAGACACTGGTGTATCTGTCTTGGGAGGGGGGGGGGTCCATGTCCATAGGTTTCCTGCCCCAAGAAAAACACCCAGCAGATGGCAGAGTAGAGCAGGCTGGACGTGTCTGCATCACCGACGAGCCCTTCACGCAGGCCCGTGTGTGAACTGCAGGGATTTACAACCAAGGCAAACGGGGTGAAGGGCTGCTTACGGTGGGGCCGGTTCAAAGGTCAAGCCCAGCAGGCTGTCACCGGAAGTGGGGACATTTTGTGTTCAGAATAAAAGTTAAACGCGTGTAGTTCTAATAATCCTCCGCCTGGATGCAGGAGCTTTTAACCCGAGTGGTTTATGAAAGACTTCGCATTACGACTCACGTTGTGTGATTCAGGGTCCCGGTTTGATACCTGAACATTTCAGAATGCAGGTCTGACACTGGCCCTGTGATTTTAAGTCGTAAATGTAATTTGAGTTGATGAGATCACCTCTTTTATTCATTTACAAATTTTAGTTTGGATTTAAATTTTTTCAACTTCCAAAGCAACAACACTACATTGACACAGCAGGTTGGGAATTCTTATCTAGAAAATTTATTTTGGAAGCGTTAACAGGAAGTCGATCGTTTTATTGTGGAATACTTGTAACTTTAAAAGCCCAGACACCTGTTGTTAAAGGAGGACTCCACACACACACACACACACACACACACACAGAGCTGATCACAGAATAGAACCAACAACCCACGGAGAGAGGAGGCGACTCGGCAGCGTGGAGCGGAGCCGGACGGAGACGGTCCTGGATCATCCGTGGACGACGCGGACAGCGCTGTGCGTGTGTGGATTAATCCGTCTTTCCGTCACTTTCCTCGGCTGCGATGTTTCAGAACCCGGCGACAGGTGCGTGTGTGTGTGTGTGTGTGTGTGTGTGTGAGAGCAAACTGCGGCCGTTACCCGGCGTTTTAACGGAGCGGCGGAGCGGGACACGACGTAGCTCCGTCCGGGTCTGAGGTGCCCGGCTCGGTCGCTCCGGTCGCCTCGGATCCGCGCCCGGCCCGAACCACATGCATTGCTCCGTTAGCGTAGTGGGTCTGACTTCACTGACACCAGTCATTTCAGACCTTTTCCTCGAGTTACTCCCCGACCAGCACAATAACCGCGGCCGCATCCTGGCTGTGACGACCGGACCCAAAGGTCCAGATTAAAACAAAAAGGCAGAATGTAACTGAAGCCGAATTAACTAGTCGACCGTAACGATCCGGTGGGTAAAACTCCTCTTATTCTACTTAGCACTAATCGATAAATAATCACATTTTGGGCTTTTTGAAGAGAATTGTGGCGGTGTTCTGGGCGACGCGGTTCGACGCACCGCTGATGGGGAACCACTGGCGATCACTGTCTCGAAGCTGTGATTCCCTCCACCTCAGGTGAATTTAATGTTTACTCTCATATCACCCGAGTGCAGAACATGTGAACTTGCATCAGACACGCCGGCTCCAGGCCTCTGTAGAGGATAGAGGACGAGGTGTGAGATGCTACTTGATTCAACAACCTCCCAAAGTTCTTGTTAGACGCTGCACTGTTCGGGAACTGTCCAACCACACACCACGTTCTCATTGTTGCTGTTGGCGTGTGTGCCCTGCTACAGATTTCACACATGTGAAACCATCAGGGATGTCCTGTTAGTGCAGCTGTCTCTTGTCAGTATTAAGGGTCTTCTCTCTCCTTGGCAGTATCCTCCATCCCTGGTGTGGTGCAGTGCCGGGCCTAAGAACGGAGCTGAAAAGCGGGGCAGCAGTCACCGGGCCCGAGGGCCACTAGACCAACGAGACATGCTGGCTGCCATGCTGCGCCAGAGTACAGGAAGTGGAGGAGGAGGAGGAGGAGGTGGTGGTGGTGGTGGTGGTGGTGGTGGTGGAGGAACCAGACTCTCTCTAGGCATCTCCCGCCTCTCTGGCTCTGTCTCCAGCTTGGGTTCGGGAGGCCCTGCCAGGGTCTCCAAGAGTGGCTCGGCGAGCTCGGAAAGCCCGGAGGTCCCGGCCTCTGACCCAAACTACATCATGCAGCTCGTCAATGACGTGCGCAAGTTTGCCGATGTGCTCCTGCAGCTCAAAGAAGTTTTCAACTCCAAAGGTATGTTTGGAGAGAGCGGACGTTGGCATCGAGGGGAAAATACAAAAGTGCACACTGTGTTTTGTAGTGTTCTGCTGTCAGTTGCTTTTTCTGCTGATGATAGAAAGTGGAGAGCACAACTTCTAGCTAGAACAATAAGTTTTTGAGCTACTGATGTCTCACACCTTTCCTGAAAAATCCTATCCTTCTATTGGTTGTTACCTGTTAACGATTGGTCGGAATGACAGCTGACCCTCATGGATGTCGTCTTTTTAGGTAGTTGCAAATGTGAGTGCCGCCACATATCGGCCATGTTATCCAGTTCCCCTGTTTCATGTCATGACTTGAACACAGCAATCTTTTGGCTCATAAAAAAGATGTGTACTTCCTTTTTAAAATCTGAACTTCTGGCAGTGTAGAGGGGGGAAAACAGTGGAATACTGAAAGCATGGCAAAAGGGATTTATAATGGAATGTAGCTGCCAGTCAACTCCACCAGTCAACTCACACACACACACACACACACACACACACACACACACACACACACACACACACACACACACACTGTTGCTTTCACCACAGTGTACACAGTGCCAGACCTATCTACCTGTTTTTTCCTGCTGTGGCCTTGGCTGCACGGTCAGTCAACTGGCCTTATCTCTGTCTGTCTCTAGTTCAGTTCTCAAACTACCTGTTTGCTCCTGTAAAGTAGAAAATAATGTGCATTCAGTAGTTTTCTTTAACTGTCTTTCTAATGACGAATTTCTGACAGCAGCTGCAGCGTTCCATGAGGAACGCTTGGTACTCAGGCTTTCGAAACACAACAAAACACTCAGTAAGCCACTAATTAACAGGTTTCACTTTGTCAGTGATAAAATGGACAGTTTCCAAACCACAGGGAAGTGTAGAGACAGGGCTGAGACAGACTGCTGTCTGTGTGACTGTGTGTATTAGCGTGGGTGGCTATGACATTCCCGACTTGGTATGTTCGGCGTTGGCTTTTGTATCAGTTCCAGATTTATTAATGACCAGGGCCGGTAAGGGTGGTCTAAGGTGGTGGTGCGTGTGGTGAGCCATTCAGTGGTGCTGATGCTACCTGTCACCGTGTCACAGACCAATACAGTAAATCGTCATGCACAAGAGGTCGTTGTCTGTAACTTCACGCAGCAGGAAAAGATGGGATTTAAATCAGAAATATACTTTGAGTTTTTCTGTAGTTCTACACTTACATTGTCCGGCAAAGTGTGTAATCAAAGAAATTCAGCATGCACATACACGTTCTTGCTATGTGATGAGGTGGCATAGCTTTCATACTAGACATGTTGCTCTTGTTGCTTGTCATTAAGAAACCGGTTTATTGTCCTTGTTTTTCACAAAATATATAGTTGCATAGACTACGTTTAGGAGAAATATAATATGTTAAATAGGCTTCAAACCAAACCCACGAAGAACATAATTCACTAACTATCAGCCCATTCTGCTGCTAATGTAACTGCACATAATTTAAAGGTCCAGTGGGCACAGGCTCAGTTATTCAAATCCACTCACTGGGCTGCCAACACGTGACTGACAGAGTATTCCCATCAGAGGGCTCATTTTGGCTAAATACAGGAAGGGGCAGATTTGGGAAACCAGGCTAAATGCGAATTTGAAAACCGATCAGTTGACTGTTTAGGAAAGTAGTAAATAGACCACTGTGTCCCAGAGTAATTTCAAACTCCTGGAAAAGTCTGACTGTTTTTCTCACTTGTTATTCTGCTGCTCAGTCAAAAAAGATATGACTAAACTCTCACAGGCCCACCAAGTTTGGTCATATGTAATGGAGGCAGGAAACCAGCTTTCATTTTGTTATTCTTACCTGGCCGGTTGTCTGTAAACCTCTTCGGCACGTCATTGTTGAGGTTTAGCACTCGAAGACCTAAGCACAGCGTGTTAACTGATTGTTTTTGTTTTTTTTTTTTTTGGGGGGGGGGCACTGACTTTTAGTCTGAATTACGGCCGCTTTGTCTCTGCAGTGCTACTTCACAATGGTTCAGACCTCTCATTACCCTGGCCACTCACTGACACCAAAGGAAGGCCCCCCTTTTTTTCTTTTTACCACGCAGGGCCAATGGTCAGGAGCAATATTCAGCCCGGAGCCCTGTGCCCCTCTCAACATGGCCTGCATTCACAGTCAACGATGTGAGTCTGACACCCATTGTCCCAGGAGGCATCTCCAGACCAGTATGCTGCTGCTAACTGGCTGCTTTTACAGAAATGAGCCTTTCCCAAGTCAAGAATAGCTGTGGCCTGTGGGATTTGTCCCTTGGGGACTTTAAAATGTTTTATGTTTAAAAAAAAAAAAAAAGTTTATTATTTCTTGCGATGCGCATCAACCTAAAATGGTAATTATTGTGAGGTGGCTCTCCAGCTGTGGTCACAGTCAATGACGCATGACTGAATTTTTGTTTTTTACGAGTGCCTGAGGAAAAAACCTGTTTATACGCCTTCAGTATAGTGAGGTCCGCATTGAGGACCTGTCACAGCATCTCCACATTGTGACAGATATTTACCTCCTTTACTGAGGTATTAACCTTGTCCAGTAGCTACTTGTGAAGGACATGTGAGCGACTGGAGGAGGCTGTTATCCCGACGGTTGATCTCAACTGGGGTTACTGAGGACGTTTTGGAGACGAGACGAGATGAGCTGTGGAGCTTGGTCCCTGTGGCTTTTGTGTTTGATGGTGAGTGGGGCCCCCCAATCATAGTATTAGTATAACAAACATTTGGCCCCCAGCTGACTTTATTCTCCAAACTCTGCGGTAGAATGCCGTGCATCTCGTCATCTGTTTTAGGAGTGAGGCTACATCACTGTGGTTGCCTGTGTGACTAGAACAGGTGTGTCATTGGTGTTTACATGCTCTGGCCCTGCCAAGCAGATTGATGGCCAATTTATGCGTCAGCTGCTTAAGAATGAAAACTGCACCAGTAAGCAAATCAGTCAGTGAAGTGGAGCAGAACAGGTTGTACCATGAAAGCTTTTTAAATTTGAACTTTACATGTCATATATACAGGCAAAAATAATATTAATCTATAGTGTCTGGATCCGTCTTCTGTAATTACAGAAGGTTGATCTAATGTTTAAGGAGGAGAGACGATTGTTGGGTTTTTCAGTTTGATAACTTAATGCTGTTTCCTGTTCAGTAGCCCTGGAACTGCCTGTGTGTTCATGTATCAGCTCCCCGTTAATTTGCGCTTGTCAGAGTTCTGATCTGCATGCACAGCCACCCCGGTTTCATTGCCCCGCCACCTGTGCAGCTGAGTGTTCCTACAGAACATCCAGCAGTTGCTTAACAGCCTCCAGGTCAGCAGTTATGAACTCAGTCTTTAATTTGTCAGTGTTAATGGATGACCGCATGACTGTAAGCCCCCCCCCCCCCGGTATGTTTTGCTTGGTGTCATAAGCACTGAGTCATAAGTGTCCTCAGTTAATCAATGTGGCTTTTGGAGTCCCTCTTCCTGCAGTGAATATGTGGTTCTAAGTTTAATAATTAACAGGTACCCACTAAAAATGTTCCATAGGTGTTGTGTAATGGGCAATGATGCACTGTAACGCACCTGAACCTTCTGTGGGTAACAGTTCTGTAGTAGGGAACCAAAAACATTTTTACAGAAACTCTTTCCCTTGAAATCCCTCTTCTAAACCAAAAGGATGCAGTTGTTGCATCAACGTTAAACTTAACTTTACCGAGTTTCCTTTTAGCGCTAAGTTTGTGCCTTTAGTTGAGATGCTTTAGAGATGTGAGGAAATTAAAGTCTGTTGTACATGACGCTAAAGCTTTGTGGGAAAGTGATTTTGGTCTGGGTCCTCAGAGAAAGCCTAAATGCTATTTTAGTGATTTATATTCTAAATCACCCCTTGTGAAATACCAGCCTAAAATTAGCCCTACTTGGGCTTCTCACTAGCCATTCCAGAGTTTCCTAATAGCTGTAACTGTGCTCTGTTTAGACAGTCTATCCCACTGGGTCTGGGATCCACTGTAAAGCATTGCAAGCGGTTTCTTGCCCCCAGAAAGTTCCTTTTATGGTTCTGGTTCTTTTACTCTGCCCATATTTAAAGCCACTGTAAATTATCCTGAGCACAAGACTACTAGCCTTCCTTACTTTTAATTTAGTCTCTTGAAGATCAAGTTCCATTCGTGGTTTTGGAGCCTGGTCCCTGAATTAAATTTTCCAAAGATTTCAATTTAATACTGTACTTATCTTGCCAACTAAGCCGCCTTATAGGGATTTATTACATTACCTTAATTGTTTTGGGTGCTCCTTGTTCAATAGCACAGACATTGTCTTGGTATTAGTTGACATGCTGGGGTCAGATCTTTGGATTGTTACCCAACAGGATTAAAGTGCAGAGTGCTGTGACATATGGTTGGTCCATTTTATATCCTCTGCCATCGGCTGAAAATCTGTCCTTTTGGCAAAGCACAAAGCACCTGTGTACAGGTGGCAAAATAATGCTGCCTCGTCATTTTTACCGGCCTGAATGCGCTTAGAGATTTGTACGTTGTTTTTAAGGTGGAACCAAAGGGAGCGCCCTCTCCTTCCTTCCCTCTGAAAAGATTTATGGTTATGGGCACTGTTTCTGCTGGGGAAGCTTTGTTCAGGAGGCTGTTGATGTTTGCCACACACTAAGACAGAGCTCCAGGATTCCCACACTGCACATGAGAAGCTAAGGGTTGTGGGCTGTGATTAGGGGCTGGACTGGAGAAACCCAGTGCTCTTGAGTCTTTTTATTTACAAAGCTGAAGCTTTTTGTTCAACCGTAAAACAGTAGCGATGCTAGTGCAAGGTCTTGTCCACACATTTGTTCTCTTATAGTCATGTGCAAAAAATGGAACTTGACACAACATACCAATGTCATATTGTTTTTACTTAGAGGGAAGATGGCAGATTTAATCACGGCCCCCCCCCCACCTTTTTTGTGATGAGAAGAACTCCCATCGCCTCTCTTAGATTAAAGCTTTAAAACAAAGATGGCAAATTTATCCCCTGAATAAGATTAAGTAGCTCCTGAGTCTGTGGCTTCTATCCTTGCATTGGATTAAAATAATACAGAATTAGGCAAGGCAGCATTCATTTGAAATCCTGCACTTTTACACAGTTCAAATTATTCATCCATTGATAAAGTCATTTAACTCAGACATATCAACTAGCAGGGCTACAAAATGTAGTAAATTTTCTTCAGTTAATTTTCGGCCATGGTTGTAATCAATATCCATTTATTATCCATAACTCATAAAACACAAAATGTGCTTTTTTGTGATGATGTTTGATTTTTGTATTATATTGGTTACAGTATATAAATCATTGATTAAATAAATTCAAATTTATTGTTACTCAAAAACTGGCCAAAAAAGGATTAAATACAATGATTTTGTGGAAAAGGTTTTTGTCGAGGATAAAAATAGGATGACATTAAACATTCGTGGCACTTAGAGCCTGAATTATAATAAAGAGGCAGGATAACACCAAACGCCAATCGCCTGCCCTGATTCACGTTTTCGTGCTTATTATTTAAGACTAAATCTGAACTGGTTAGATGCCGCAGGTGACAGTTGCTTTTTTCAATTACAGCATGTCATCAAGACGAGTATTGGCTTTTACAGTGATGTTCTTTTTACCTGGAAATCCCCCCTGGACATGGATCGGGGCTGCTCGTGGCATGGCGCAGGTACCACAGCCTCATGGTTCACTAGTCTGAATCATCAATTCATCACTGAATAATCACTCATCACTAACTCTTGTCAACTTCTTGCGTACAGTATTTTTTTGGAGTTTCCTGTGTAGCAGGGCTCTATTCAGCTTATGTGGCCTTGTTTCTCTGCCAGAGCCAACCTTAGTGCAAACCTGCATGTGACTGGGTCACCCCCCTGCCAGGTAGAGCTCATAATGTTAAAGGGCAATGGAGCTGATGGGAGAGAGAAGGACAACCAGCTGTTGACTTTGTCTGCAACAGTCTATAAGTTTAAGAACTCATAGCCGTGCCCAGTGAAAGGAAGAGAGCCCCTCTTTGGTGTGGAGGCTGAGTGTGGAGCATAGTCAGGACCAATAGGGTCTCTCCTGTCTGAGGAGACTCAAATTAGGTCCCATCGGGGCAGTAGGTGTAGAGAGGGCAACGGAGGAAAGTGGAGCTAAGAGGCCGGATTGAATTTGCCAAAGTACACGGCACACAAGTAGCAGTTCCCGTATCTGTTCTGAATTGGCTTCATAGAACAAATAGTCTCTTTTCATCTCACCAGTTGTTAGGACAGAAATCAGGAGCCTCTAAATCTGCATGTTTCATTGCAGGGCTGATTAATGCAGGAGGCTCCTTGGCATTAAAATGTTGAGTATCTTTGATAAGATGTAGATCAGCATCGCCTCCACAGCCTTGAATACCTTCACCCCCCTGAAAGGCCTGTGTCTGCTCAAGCTGTGATTTGTAACCAGGTCTAACAAGAAAAAACAAAACAAATAGTAGTAGTTCTTTTTATTGAACTCTTGAGATGTTTTCCTTATCCTCCGACTGAACATGTTCTTGAAATGCTAGTACATTTGTCCCAGTTCCGTTTTATAACCTGCATTATAACAACGCCCCTCCCTCAAACTCTTGATGTTACCTCAAGCTACTCGGATGTAGAAAAAGTTGTTGTATTTAGTGAATTTGAGTCAATTAAATGCCTGGACAGTTATGAGAATAATTGTGTGTTGAGGGTCTCTTTGCAAGCTCTCAGGAGCACAAAGCCCATTCTGTCAGGATTAGGATCCAAGTAAAGCTGAACAGTGTCCTCTTGTCCTCAACGCTGTGTTTGCCCTGCAGCCTCAGCCCCCTCAAATCCTACCTCTGCTCTTTTTGACAGGTGTAGTAAAGGGGCCTGTCTTTGCCCTTTTTGGAAAGATCTTCCAACTCCCTGGCCTACTGGTATTTCTTTGCCTACATTACACAGCTTGGGGGGCAACTGCAACTGCAGCGAATGCATGGTGGGGAGATTTGTAGTTTCCATTAAAGAGAGCATAGTTGAAATGCCAGAATTCAGAGCTTTGCATCAACAGTAGGTGGTGGCAGTGGAGGCGTTGGAGGTGACGTGGGAGGAGAGAGAGACGGGTTGCCTGTCTGTCCTCACTGTGACACAGCTCCAAAGAGAAGTGAAAGCGGAGGAAAGAACAAATTCTTCATTCCATCTACTTTATATGCAAATCACTAAAGAGAGAAATATACAAGGGCAGACCCGTCTGTTGACTAGAGAGATGTTGGAACATTTTACCACTTCACCCTTGGATTGTAGGGTAATTGTCAGCCTCTTACAGGGTGTATTTTTTATTACTAAGGTTGGAATATGTGGTTGTATCATGTGGTCTTCTCTGTTAGTCAAACTTAATGTCAGGCATTTCCTGTCATCAGCCTTCACTGAGCACATTTTTATTGGCCTTTGTTTTCCTGAGCTAACAGCTAACAAGCTTGACAAAGGCTGTTGCCCGAAGAATGAGGACATAAAAGCCCCCCACCTAGGTGGAAGGTGCTGTGTGTCTTGCCTAGGGCTCTTTTTTAAATGCAAGCTCTTTGTGCCTGCAGTCATGGGAGGAAAAAAAGCTTCAAAGGTAAATTGACAGGGAATTCCTTGGTATGAGCGTAGGAGTCTGGGAAGGCGAAGTTTCCCTGCCTTTTACCAGCTGCATGTAATCTGCTAATCCTAGAGTGGATCGCCGGTGGTCCGTTGACGGAGGTAGACCAGGGCCACTGACCACGGGAAGTATGTCAAGGAGAGGGATATCAAGAGGGATGTATGGGCCACCCATTGCAGTGACCCTGGCCAAGTGTTAAAGGTTAAGTGGACCCATTTTCCAACATTCCAACTATTTATTTGTTCAAATAGTTTGGAATTTGGATTGAAAACAACAGGGTCATTTTCAGCTGTGAGATGTCACACCAGTGACGGGGAAATTTGAAAGAATTTAGCGATTTCCCCCCGGCCAAATAAAAGAATCCGGTTAATGAGTCACACAGTGATTGATTATCGGACCTATATTTGGTAGCTTGTCTTTTGAAGAGGGTCTCAAAGGACCCCTTGAAGCCTGGCCGTACCACAGCTTTTGATGAATGCACAATTTTCATAAAAACAACTGCGGTGAGTCCTAGTTGGTCATTTAGTTGCTGAGTGGCTGCAATGTCCAGCTGTGGTCTGACTTAATAGGATGCGCTGACAGATTTTGATTGACATTAGTCACGGCTAGCCCGTCCAACATCCTACACAGCCCCCTCTGCCATGAACTGCTTCCGTTTGATCGGGCCTCTTCAGACCCGGTTGTGACATGTTTAGTGGTTTCACACTTGCTTTGTGGCAATGTGGACCCCTCCGTTTTCTCAGATGTTTTGAAGCATTAATAATACATTGCTCCCGTGATTTGCAACGCATGACCGAGCATACCATGGTCACAACTAAAGGAATGTTGCCAAGTCATATTGTGTCAGGCCCCAGTGGAAGTTTTTAGCCTCCAAGAGTCAAGATAAGCCCCACAAGTAAGGGAGGGGGGGGTTAACCTTCTGGTATACTTCAAGAAAAAGCATCATTATGTAGCACCGTGAATCTTCAATTATGTTGATTCCTCAGAAATGGCTGGCTTTGGGTTCTAACAAAAAGTTCCTTCGGTCTTTTATATTTTTATTTTTTTTATATATATATTCATTTTATTTTATTTTTTTTAATAAATATGCTTCATTTTTCTTGCACAATATTTGGGTATATTAAAAGTCGGAGTGAAACGGCCTCTCGTCGAGACTGTTACAATATGTGTTGTGTAATATCAGTGGATCCAACTCTGTGTTAAACACTGGTCAAATAACCAAGCTTGACCATTGTATCAACCCTGCAGTAGGGGCTTGTACTTTGCTGGGTTACTAAAGAAATCATTCCACATTTTAAAAAAAACAAAACTGGAAGGTTCTTGCAGTATGAGATCTTCACGAAAAGAAATGTTATCAGTCGGGGTCTATATCCTTGTGTCTGCATTTTTTGTGGGTCTGAGGCGTGTAAATGTGGGAGAGTCTTTGCTCCAGAGCAGCTTCAGATTGTTTTGTTATTGAGGTGTCATCTCGATGGTGAACAATCTGACAATGTTTTCATTATGGATCCCCCTCCACCCCTCATTGCTCCAACTCCCGTCCCAACTCCCAAACAAGAGGCTGGAATGTTGGGTTTCCATGACGCTAATGAAGTAAAAACCTGGCAATGTGTAGCTGGCAGCCCCTGAGCAGCTCCTGATCTGTGACCTCCTTCTCTTCAGGATCAGAGTCTGATCCCCCTGTTGCCTTCATTCAACGGGGCTTATTATGCCCAGGAATGTCTCCCACTTTCTCCTCCTCTCATAACCCGCTCTGAAGCAGGGATGTGGGGTGCAGGGGTAAATTTGGGACAAATCCCAAGGGAGAGTACTACCCCAAATCACACACAAACCCCTTCCTCACCCCCTTCTTTTTTTACTCCCATACTCACCAAACTCCTCCCTACCATGTGCACACTCACTCACTCACTCACTCACTCACTCACTCACTCACTCACTCACTCACCCACTCACCCACTCACTCACTCACTCACTCACTCCAGACCTTTCCCGTGAAAAGTGAAAACCTGCTGTTGTGATTTATTGTTCCATAAATACTTAATGTGGCAGGTTCATGAGGCAACTAGTCCCACTGTTGGCTAGTGGCCCCAGGGACAATAGTGAGTTTTCAGCACTCAAACAAATCCTCAATCAAAACTCTGTGGTCTTCCCTGGGGTAAAACAGAATGGGCATCCCAGAAGCTTGCTTGTTTTTGCCAGTCTTCAGATGGCCTTGGACTAATATTTTCGAACTGAAACATCTTCCGTCATTGCAGCTTTTCTCTAAAAAAGCCCTTTCCTAACTGTCCCTCTTGTCTTTAAATATGGCACCTGTTGAAACAAAATGCCATACTCCGATGTTCCTCTAAACTGCCCTCTGTGGTGGGAACGAGTCTTCTTCCCTTTGTCTCTTGCCCAGAATGGCAGTTGGGGGGTTAAATAATCAGTCTCTGTACATTATCCTGTGTCCTGCCAGGCTGGTGGATGCAGCCATAATGTCTTGCTAATTAGCCTCCATTTAGGATGGTCCAATAGGCCACACAGCTGCCATTGAAGACTAAAGCTTCAATGGAGATTTGCAAAGGAAGACTCTGTCTCGTGGACATTCACGGTGTGGGTTCGTCCTTAATAAACCTCTGGCTTGCCTGGGCTTGATGCCTCCAGGACTCAGGATTCAGTTACTCAGTCAGTGAATGGGGTGTATAGCCTGTGAGCAGATGATTTAAGCCATTGTGTGTATTTTTGTCATTCAACACATGACATCCATAAATGGGACCTAAACTGACCAGGACCAATTAAGGGCTTAAGGGGTGAAGAAACTTGTTGTAAACTTTGACCCTTATCAAATCATTATGGGTTGGGTCCCCCATGTGAGCCTGAGAGAGAAAGGGTTTTTAGGAAGACTAAGCTCTGTTAACAGTAAAATATAATACAATATTATTTTTTATCTTAATATGGATTTTTTTGATAAATATTTTTTTATTTTATTTTTAGTTATCAAAAAAGCTCTTATGTGTTTTTTCTTTAAATGAAAACTTCCCTTTTAAGTATTTTACTTTTGAGCTTTTGTTTATAAAGAGCTTGTGGAAATGATTTGTGGTGGGAGCTTAATAGGAGCGTACATGCCAAGCCTATACACAATCTGAAAGTTGCACCATTTTTCTTTTGTGCGGTTTTTAGTCATTTTTCAAATGACAAAATAATTCAGGCTACCATTATTGAGGGCAGCCCTCTCCAGACACCCATGTGCATTGATTGTATAGAAGTATTGAGTCTGGGTTTGATGTGTGGTTGTGCCAGAAGCACACTGCTGGCCATTTTCCTGCCTCATGGGGAGCCGGGCAGCTGAAACAAAGGGACAGGAGCCTTTCATCATCAAAAACCACCAGGTCCTTGCTACTGGAAGGGGCTGTGCATGACATGTGATGAAGATGGATGAAGATGGTTGCTATGGAAAAGGACGGGTCTCTCCAGGTCCTGCGGAGAAGCTTTTAGTGAGCAAGAGGCAACAGGGCACGTCGGCACGGAGTAGTTCAAGGGGTAGTGGAACAGCCTGGAATTTGTGCTAGCCTTATGTAATCTTTTTGGGGTGTCCCGTGTTTTTAAGCAGTCTTTTTATTTATTTTTTCCCCACTTCACACTGGTTCTTCATAGATATTGTTGTGATGTTGTGACCTGTTGGTCAATGTGAACTTGTCACCTGCTGGTCAGTTGGCTGGATTTCCGGGTCAGGCCTCAGCTAGCATTGTCATGGCAGCCAAACAGACCCAGCATTATTAGCCCCACTGGCGGTACTGTTTGTCCCACTCCAAAAAAGAGGGCTAACGAATAAAAGCAAAAATGGGAGACAGCTAAAGTCTTTCTGATCCCCTCTTCCATGAAGGGGTAATCCAGGGGTGATCGTCAGCACAAAATGTGGCTTTGCCTGCCTGTATTCATTCGCTGTGTTTGTGTGTGTTTGTGTTTTTGTACGTGTGCATTTCTTTTATTTTTTATACTTTTGTTTTTACTTGCAAGCAAGGGGATATGACGCAGAAACTCCTATTATAATTAATCAGACAACAACCCATTTAAAACATGAAATGGAAAAAACCTGTTAAGCAGCCCACTGAATAGTTTGTGTGATTACAGCCTTAGACTGGAACATATTTTAGTCACAATGGCAATTCTGTTTGTAAAGTGTGTGTCCATGTTGTATTTGTGTGAGAGGAAAAAGAGGCGACAGGGAGGTTGGTGCCCCTCTGCCGCCTCGTCTCCCTCTTGTTACAGTCACCTTTGAGGAAGCCATCCATGCCAGCTGTGCCCGACCTCAGTCACGCTTCCCTGTTGCACTCAGTGGACTATGTTTTATAATAAGTGGTGAAAACACCAGAAATGAAGCACAGTAACAAAAAGGGGGGGGGCAGAGACCCTAAATTGTACTAATTTATGTTTTCTCATTCCTCTACCATGCCACAAGCAAATTATTAAGGTTACCTGATAGCAAATCACATATTGGCCTTTGTAAGTTGGTGATGACTCACTGTTAGTAAAGTCCTATCTAGTACACAGAGCCACATACCTGAGATGCCACGTTCTCTTTGCTTAAGGGAGCTTTATGTATGTTTTGCTATTGCTACATAGCCAACGTTAGCATTAAGAGCTGTTTACTCACCAGTCTTGGAACAAAACCAGTGTGAACTCAGTATCAAGACTTTATTTCTTTACTCACTAGGATGTGTCTACCATGGTGGAAAGCAACGCCAATGTTAACTCTCCATCTGCTTCCATTTCTATAGTTTCTTTTCTTCTATTAAAGGTAGCATGCTAACAGCTAGCCCCGGCCCAGCTCATCTCATAATACCACTGTAGCATCCAGTCTGTCCTTGGTCCAAAACGGATGAAGTAGCTCTGCCCAGAGGAGGGGTTCTAACCTCCGGCTTTGTAAACACAGCGGTGGCTGAAGCTTGTGGAAAAATAAACAGCTTTTAATGCTAATACTAGCGTTTGCTATGTAGCGATAGCTAATAAACAAACCATAGCAGCGTTAGGTGACAAGTTAACTGAAAATGCATACTAGGAAATGTTTGTTTATGCACTGTGGTGTTGGGTCAGCACTATTTTAGCCCTCTGTGGAGGTTTGTAGGTTTTATAGGTTGTGTGCAGTTCCTCTTCCGCCTCTGCTAACTGGACATGACATTAGCCGCCACAGTGTTGACTAGAACTGCTGTGAATGGACCCCACTGGTCTGACATGG
Source organism: Istiophorus platypterus (assembly GCA_016859345.1). NCBI lineage: Eukaryota > Metazoa > Chordata > Actinopteri > Istiophoriformes > Istiophoridae > Istiophorus > Istiophorus platypterus. The sequence goes on along the minus strand of CM029125.1, from coordinate 1,116,968 downwards.
CTGCTACGGCCGGCCTCTAAAGCAACAAAGCTGGAATGTCATGTGGTAATCCTGTTGACAGTGAGGTTGCACCATTCATTTAAAGCGTGGACGTTTGTACCCAGAACCCAGCTATTTACAATCGGCACAGAATTTCTAGCGCACTATAAATTATTAATTGTTTGGTGTTATAATTCAGTACAATTTATGTTTATTGAGGCATTTTATAGACTGACGTCATGACTCATAAAATAGTACCTTTAAAAAGCCATATTTCCCAGCTTCTACATAGCATTTGCTCTAGCATAACAAAACTTGTTAAAACAAGCAGTGACCCATTCATCACTGTGACAGCGCATTGCTGGAGTACTGATGATAACACTGACAGCACTGACAGTCAAAGGTGAACAAGGCTGTTGGATAATGTAGTAGCTGCCAATGAGATCTGTAGGGTTTGATAGTGAAATGTTCCAAAATGGAGAGTGGACTACTGCATGTAATGAGAAATACTGTGGACAGCTTGGACTTATGTTGATGCCGATTGATGATGTTTCAGTCTTTACCAATGTTATTATTTAGAATGGTGGTTGATGGGGGTAAAACTTTCAAAATCCCAGTATGACGCGATAGTGAAGGCTAAGAAGTTCTAAAGCTAGTTTAATTGCCTTCTCTAAAAGTTGTTCCTTGAATTGCTTGGAACATTGAACTTAAATGTGTACGTATACGTATGTATACATATGTACATTTGTATGTTGATCTGCTGAGACACAGTCCTTATTTATTTTAACCTGAGAAATTCAAGTGCATGTCTAGCCCATAATCCATATGCAGGATTCATATTTGCAGTGGTATCTACTGTAAGAACTTAGCCTAAGTAGTAACTGATATCCTAAGTCAAAACCACAAGGCTTTACCAAACTTGCCTTTGTTATCTATCAGCTGCCGGCAGGATAATACATGTAGTTTACTGACCTATCCGAGAGATTCCTTAACCCCACAATCAATTCAAAAAAAATATTGCAAGGTTGACTGAACACTACTGAAATGATCATAATGATTTTATGAGTGGGGGTAGTTAAGCCTACGTTAGAACTGTCCGAATCTCCTTGCAGAGCACCAGGACTGCCTCCACCACGTGGTCCATGAGCGACTCGGGGAGCTGCTGCGAGTCCTGAAGGCCATTATCAGCAAACACCAGAGCCTCAACTCGGTGGACATCCTCAGTACAGCTGGAACCGTCATCGCCACGGTCAAAGGTGAGCCATGATGACCAGCTCTCCCTTAAAGACAGGCACAGCTCTCCTGCTGAATTCCAGCTACTCCTCCACTCTTCCTTTAGTCTGTTTTCTGTCTCTGCTTATCTAATCCACCCCCCGACATTTTTCTCTCCTGGGCATTCATGATTACTGTGTCCTCCCTCTCACACTGTCTTCCCCTTTAGTCTTTAAAAAGATCTTCCCAGGGAATTTTTTTTAAGGAGCTTCTCTTATGGCTTCAAAACAATGCAGCTGTTCAGAAGTCACTCAAGTGCCCAGAATGCATCAGCATGTGTTTCCAACCCCATACAGAGTAAGAAAATAATATTTGGGAGTCAGATACGTGATTCAAGAGGCTGAGAGAGGCGGGTGTCCTTTGTACTTTGTCTGCCAGTCCAGAGGGAACTACACTGAGGAATCCTTTTCAGTTTCTCATTCTCTGAGATTAAGATCTGGCATGTGGGTCAATTCTTAACTTGGCTGCTGCACAAAAATCCCCTGAGTATACCTCGCCTCAATTTGCATTGCAAAGAGGGACATCGAGTGGCTGCAAAGGCCTTACTTTCTTTTTTTTTTTGTTACGGTTTTACTTAATAAGAAATGAGGAACTGTAGTCTGCATATGAATGTAGCATACCTTCACTCAAATATTTGGAAGGAGTCCACATACTTATGGGCATTTGTGCCATAAAGTAAATTAGTAGACGCATGCATCTTTCGTTCCATCTTTCGTGTGGGGAACCTAACTATTAATGTGGCATTTGAATATTTAGATGCACGACAGAGCCACACAGGGGAGGACATTTTTGATGAGGAAGCCTTAGATTTGATTGATATGTAGTTGTTCTATAGAGGATTGTGAGTTCACTGTAAAGTGTCTGTGGTCTTTCACATGTATGTGCAGTGAAGCATGCTGTAGCCTTTTCTGCCACTAGGTGGACAGAATTGTTCAGTGCTCAACCCCAACACAGTTACAAGGTGTAATCAGCTGCACACTACTGTACCACTAATGTTCACCACAAAATCTCAAAGCGTCTGATGTCACATGACAATGTCCTATGCTGACCTTACTTTTACTGGTAGAAAAAGATTAAATATGTAGAGTTTGACAGTAAGGCAGAGGGAATGGGGAATCTGTGAATCTTTCCAGTGTAGCTGGTGTTACATTTCTACTTCATCGTCTTCTAAAGATAAATATTGCTCGTACAGATTTTTATCACTTTCTCCATCCTGTGACACTTCACAGCCAATGGCAGGCCTTGCTACATCTACGTATAACTCTTTATTGGAAGACTAATTCCTCCTAGATCTGAATCCTGCATAGGACTTTGCAGCTGATGAGTGTTTCGAGTGTTGTGCTTTTCCAGTGAAACAATACCATTTTTCTCCGATGATGTAACTTCCATGTTTGGCCCACTGGTTGGGGCCTGAGCGAGTACTGGCATTGTATTCCAGCAAGCCTCAGGATGTCCTGTTGGGGGTAGGGGTTGGACAGGAGAGGAGGAGATGCAACAGCATTAGAGAGTAGTGCGCTTTGAATGGTGGTGGCTACAGTAGCTGCACTGCACTGACAAGACTCTCCGGGGGCCCCATGGACATCGGCCCAATCAAAACGCTTTTTTTGCACCCTTCCGAGAAAGCCTTAACACTTCCTGTGCCTGTATCAGGGAGAAGAACTTTTGTGTTGGATTTATTCCTGTCATTTTTTTTTCCTTTTGCTGGATAGAGAAACATTTCGCTGCACCCCATAAAGAAAAGCAATTGTTTAGGCTGTTTGGACAGAGGATTTGCCTTTCAGTCACCTCCAGGTAGTAGTTACCAGTCGGGAAGTCTTACTTCTGACAGGAGAGGAAGAAAAGCTTGCTTTGAGGTGGGTAATGGTAGTTTTGTTGTAGAGTATGCTTCTTTGTCAACACTTGCCAAAGAGAACCAGGATGTAATGTGTGATAGCTACCCAGGAAACTTCTTGTTATTAAATTGGTGGGTGTGATTGTGCTGCTATTTTCACGGTCCTGCATGGACTCTGAACGGCCTGGCAAAAGACATAGGACTGTAAGTGGAAATAGCTTCTTCTCTGCCTGTGGAAAAAGAAGGAGAAGAGGCTGAGGGAACCGTGGAGAGGAGAAAGGAAGGAGAAGAGGCTGAGGGAACGGTGGAGGAAGCAGAGAGAGCAGTGCATTAACATCATTGATATACTGCTTGGTGTTGGGTCTCATTTTCTGAACACCCCCCCCCCCGTTTATTTTCTCTCTGCTCAGTCGAGACAGGAAGTTTATTGTGAAGACTGATTACAGCCCTATTTACACTGGTGTTTTTCCTCCCACTCTGTCCTCAGTCATCACTGTGTTTAGAACCACAGCAGGAAACTACTGCTTTTCCAGATTACAGCCAAATATACACAGTGGCAATCTTTGCTTATCTTTTCTGATTTAAGGTGCCCATTTGCTTTTGGATGCTTCTGAGGGACTTTTCAATTTTCAAAATCTCTGCAAATCTGAGATATGAAGTGACCAGTTCCTCAGCTCTCAGTGCGATTTGCGGGGTAAAGCATGACTCAGAAGAGACTTTCATTGACTCCCGTATTTGACGTCAGGCACAGGATGATGAATCATGCCGGGGGCATCATGCCTCAATCACAGGATGTCTCCAGTATGCAGGGTTTAAGTTTGCTACCAAAACTTGACTCTGTGCTACTTCATCACCATTTGACAGGAGTGAACTTCAAGGAAGTGAACGAAGAGAACAAACAGACACTTTTCAGAGAGATCTACGCCGCTATCGACACATTGGCGTTCACATTTGGCAATGTGTAAGTATGATGTCATCACCGAGATTGCTATAGATCGCCCGTTAGTGATTGCATTATTCTTTTTTGTTTTTTTTGTTGTTTTTTTTTTGGGAGAGAAACCATATTTACTCCCTGCCATTTCTAATAAATCAATAAATTCGGTAACATAGACAATAAATTAACAATAGCCACAAAAACAATGGGGGTAATTTGGAAAAAAGATGAAATTAAGCCTTCAAATGAAAAAAAAGTGAAGGGGAAAAAAAAATTAAATGAAAAATGAAACTGGATCTGGGGATTTTGGAAATGGTGGGCATGTGGGCACATAGGTGCCAGAGGGAAAGTCTAATAAAAGACACTGCTGAGCATTGTGGGAACTGTCAGATCTGATGTTCTTTGAGCTTGACCTATGTGAGAGACAAGATATATTGGCCTTTGGTGCATCTATTGTGAGCATCCTTTTTAAAACTCTTTTTCCTACGGGTCCTCTAACTTTGAGGAGGTGCACCACTAAAGAAGTGGCCCTTTAAAAGCCATTGTACATAATGCAATGATGATGTGAGTCATGTTTTAAACAGACAGTTTCATCTGATCATTTTCGCCCCATCTCCACCCAGTCTAATGCTTTGTTTCTGTTTTCCCTCAGTGTGTCTGACTTCCTTATGGGAGATGTAGAGAATGGATCGGTGTTGGGGCTCCCCCTGACTAAAAGAAGCAGGGTAAGAAAAGTGTAATGTTTTATTTTCTGTTGTTCCGTCCATCACAATTAAACAGATGATCCAATTAATTCAGCACGAGTGAGGCATCAAATTGCTCCTCAACATGTTCCATAGCTGAGGCTGATACTTAGTATATTCATGTGACCCCTGTTCTCATAAACCCATTATCATTAGTTCATTCACTGTCCTGTAAACACCAGGATGTGGTCCACCGCCCATGAATTCTCAAGCAAAAGATATGAAATGTTGACCAGCAGAGTGCAGAGTTCAGGGGTTAATTGAGTGCTTGCAGGTTGACGCATGTTCCTGAAGTGGTCTCTGCAAATTAATTCTGTGTATTGTTGTTTTCCTGAGGCGGGTTTTATAAGTTGTCAAAGAGGAAGTCAAGGTTCTGATAAGCTCTGTTTTAAGCGGGTTTGTGGTGCGTATCGTGCTTCGAGTGGGAAATTCATCTGGCCTGTTTGCAGTATTTTTTTCCGCTTGTCTGTTTTTCAGTCTTTTGAGAACCTCTCCGTGGAATCTGGAGGATCCGGTCCTGAGAAAGATGATCCGCCAGGTAAGATGGACCACTTTAACACGCAGCCACTGTATTCTGGTGTTGCTCTGTGAAAGGGTGGGGGGGGGGTCCTTCTGATTTGATTTGGCAGAGGAAAAAAAACATTCATAAATCATCCTCAAGCTGATGTATTGTTGCTGGTTCATTGTTCTGGGTTATGGCCTTGTTTGTGCTGTATCACTGCCATTGCAGGCCGACCCAGAGCACTGTCTGTAGGGTTATCTGGGGTAAGAGCACTGTAGGCTCTCAGGTCTTGATGACCAGGCTTCCTAACCACTTATTAATACATCCAGCATTTAGACTTTCATCAGCGTTACTTACATCAAATGGTATTAGCCCATATCACACTCACATAAGGTCAGCGTGGGCTTTTCTCACCGACTCACCGTCACAGATGTTGTTACACAAACACATATGTGACACATCCGGCAGTGGTGAGAGGTATGTTGGATGGTGGTTGGTTGCTGCCAGTCATTTGCAAGCCCATCTTTTACACCCTCCCTGGTGGGATATTCCATGGTTGTTGCAGGACCATGTTCGCCGGTTCGGGCCGAAGAGGTGGACAGGACGCTGCAGCAGCAGGATGGCGGGGTGGAGTCGGCACTGCTGTACGCCAAGGCCTGGTCCAAGTACACCAAAGAGCTGCTGGCGTGGGTGGAAAAACGTCTCAGCATGGGTGAGTGAGGCCACAGGTGGTGGGATTAACACAAGTGTATTTCTGTTATTTGGCAGCAAAGTAGCACCTATCATGATGAAGTAGAAAAGTCAGCTGTCATGTGTTAGCATCACAGACCATGTACTTAACTTAAGTATTTCATTACATACTCAAGCAAGTGTGGTTAGTCATGTCAGGTTATCATTATGAGATGTTTTCACGTTGAACACTTGTTTTTTTGTGCCTAATAAAGGCAATCAACTCCTCCAGATGTGTTCAAAGACGTATAAAAGTACTCTGTTATGAATGATGTTTTATTTTTCCACAGAAAAAGTTCAGTTACTTCGTGAAACAAATCAATAGCATCTGTACCTTGTATTACTGAAAAATCAGTTCTTATCTAGGATTTCTTATCTAGGATTTATTTAGGAAAAACCTCTTGGACAAACTGTTTGGAATCAAATGAATTTCCTGATGACTTTTTACTTCTAATGCCCCTTTATAGTGAGAGATTTTTTTCATAAACTTTTTATGGAAGGAAAGAATATTTTTACATTTTCATATTTCTTTTTACTTACTCCACATATTGTCTTTTTGGAGAATTTATCACAAGCACACATGTGGGTATTAATTCAGGGCCAGTTTCCAGAGAAATTTTACTCAATCACCTGAACTGAACTGAAAACAATGGAGTCTTATTCAGGCTCAAGGTTGAATGTGCCGTGTGAGAGCCTTTGTTGGTGCGCTGGTTAATGAATGGTCTCAGTGTAATGCTCAGTCACTTTTCCAGTCAACACAGTGACACAAAGAACCCAGTCAGGTTGTACAGTACATTTGTTATCGGGCAAACAGTTTGTTCAACACATCCACTTTTGCTAATGCTTTTGTTTAGTGATAAATTTAATAGATTTGTCTGATGACTCAATGACATTGTATTACTTAAACAGAAAAAATGCTTGGTTTTCAGTCAGTTGTGTATTTAAAGAAGTTCTAACTGTTAATACAAAAGGTTTGGCACATTGCAAATATTTTCCCACATGTAAATGAGGATTTGCAGGCCAGTAGAGAGCGTTCCTTATGATGATCAATTCAAGTAATTGTGTGTAAATTCTGTTGTGGTCTTTTTCTAGATATTGAGTGTGCAAAGAGTTACGCGAAAATGGCCGAATCTGCCAAAGCGCTTGCGAGTCAGCAGGTGAGTAGCTATTGCTGCTAGTTTGAATAACACTGAGTTCTGCTGCTACATCTTAGATATTATGGGTAAGTGTTGAGACTTTGTCCTCTTCACCTAAGGAATTCATGCCGTTCCGTGAGATCTACATGACTGCTTTCAAAAACGACACCGAATACAGCCAGTTGGTACTTCACACGGCAACAGTGCTCCAAAGCAACAAATTCATGCAGGTAATCAAGTTTAAAGGCTGCCGCATTTCTGAAATGGGACTTTTTCTGGGGTTGTTTAATGGAAACAAGATGATTTACTGATTGTGTGTTTGGTGGGGGGGTCATGTGTTCCTTTCCAGCCTCTCCTGGCCAGAAAGAATGAGCTGGACAAACTGCGAAAAGAGGTCAAGGAGCAGTGGCAGAGAGAGCAAAAGAAGATGGTGAGTGGATGGCCATAAAGGTTGCTCCCTGTTGCAAACACAGTCTAAAGACGTTTCACCGACGGATGCTGCAGACTCCCCCTTAGAATGCCCACTGAGCACGTACATAAAAAGGCTATCATGATGTCGTTGAGTCAATCACTCTGTTGCACCTCTAACAGGGAAAAGCATCATTGATTTAGCAAATAACATGTACCTCTGTAATTGCTCATGATTACTAATTTGTAAATTAATTGCTTTTTAACAACAAAGTAGTTTTTAAAGTTAAGTGCCTCTAGTTAACTGTTGAAAATCAAAGTATAGGAGATTAAGTAATTGTTCTAGATTACTATCAACTTAAAGCTGGATGTGATGAATGGAAGTTACCATGTTTACATCTGTGTATTTACTTAATACGCCTGCATCTTCAGCAAGAGGCAGACGGCGCTCTGAGGAAGGCTCGGCTGCTGCAGGTCCAGCGGCAGGAGGAATATGAGAAGGCCAAGGTGTCGACCAGCCGCCTGGAGGAGGAGCAGGTCGGAGGAGGGGGGGGGGCTGCGGCAGCTAAGCAGCTAGAGAAGAGGCGCAGGCTGGAGGAGGAGGCCCTGCAGAAGGTACGGCAACGGCTCTGTTGGGCTGACGGCTCAACACGAGCGTGTACAAAGGTGATTCATTGTAGATTTGGTACGGGCACTGAACTCAATCATTTGGGTTAGTTATTTAATTTTTCCCACTTTATCCTGAAAAACAATCAAGCACAAACATTATTGAACTGAATCCCAGCCTCTTTTTGGCTGTTATAAGCTCTCAATGAACAGACTTAAGGGAGCTGTGGTCTGCATTGTGAATGGAAAATGAGCCCGTGGGCATCTTTGATTCACCAACTGGTGAGCATGTGACCTGCGGCAGTGTCGGTCTGGCCTCACATCCATCGCATTCCTCGGAACCGACCCAGCCGGGAAGTTGAGAATCGTAATATTTGGTTTTTCCTTCTGTTGGCAGGCCGACGAGGCCAGGGAGCACTGCAAGGCTTGTCAGATTGATGTTGGCGAGAAGAGACTGGACCTGGCCAAAACCAAGAGTGAGATCATCACTCAGATCCGAGAGATGGTCTCTCAATGCGACCTCACCCTCAAGGCTGTAAGTTTAGATTATTGCTGTAAATGTTTATCTGACGTTTAGACTGACGGGATTAATAGAAACCGTGTACCACATCCAGGACCAGCTGAAGAAGAGGCACCAGCTCCTGGATTTGAACCACATCTTACTACAGTGTCAGAAACGTGTGGAGGCGGTTCCTGCAGGATAACAACGTTCGTTTTGTTTTTTGATCTTTTTCTTTTTTCTTAGGTGACAGTCAACTGGTTCCAGCTCCAACAGACACAGGTTGTATCCCTCCCTGTCAACCACCAGACACTGTGTGAAAACGCCAAGCTGTATGAGCCTGGCCAGCGCTACATCGACTTTGTCAGGAATCTGCCCACGGACGGGCCTCACCTGGAGTCCCACTCGTTTGATTCAGCTGTTACACCAAGCGCAGGGTGAGATGCCACAGCCCTCACTTTGAAACAGCAGGCCTCTTATCATAGATCTCCACTCCATGAGCCTTACCGGAATATCTCCTTCTAATTAAAGTGAAATCTGATGCTCAAGGTTTTACGCCTAAATTTAGCTAAGTTGGGCCTCTGTGTTTATGTTCACTTGATCAGATTTTATCACAGAAATGACGGAGTTATTTTTCTAAGAGGGTTGAAGAGAACTCAGTCTCAGCTCAACAGTCTCAGACAACCTCAGTTTAATTCCTCTCTCATTTAGTTCATTTAAAATTTTCAATTGAAAAAACTGTTTCAGTCTTTTGGTGTAGTGTTGACAGTTAAATGAAATGTTATATTTTTATACTATATCGGAAGCTTAAAGCTGATTCTGTGGGAGGGCGAACATTTATTCACAGTAAAAAAGTGGCAGTGTGGACCCCTCTGGTGAGGCGGGGTGCTCGGGTGAGAGAGCTTGTTTTGGAAAGCGTAAAACAATTGGGTTGGCCGGGGCTTCCTGCGGAAATGACTGCAGTCACGGGAGAGAGGAGCTGGGGCGGTGGGTTTATCATCAGTTTCACTCAACCTCTTTGAAAGTTTTCAGTGGCTTTCAGACCAAATGCACATTGTCTCTGACTAAATGAAAAAAACATGGTGGTCACTCTGGGCAGTTTTAGCACCGGGCTCCTGTGAAAACTTTGGTCCAAAAAAGTTTGTTTCCTGTTAAGAGAGTTTTTTTTGACACAGGTGTGTGGTCACACACACTCACCAGACAGATAGAAATAGGATAGTGCTTTGTTCTCACTTTTTCTCCCACTACATCCCCCACCCACAACCCCCACCCCCAACTTTCTGATCAAAAGAATTCAGCTTGGGAGAGAGGAAATGAAACACACACACACACACACACACACACACACACACACACACACACACACACACACACACACACACACACACTCACTCACTCACTCACTCATCCTCACCAGCGGTCTTCAGAAGGTTAAATATAGACTGCTGACCTACATACTGTATATTGTGAGATACAGTAGTGAGATACTCTCATTAACAGTGGTTGGCACAGTTCACACATCAGCTTATCTGAGGCAGTTAATCATCGTTACACTAATTAGAGGCTGTCTTTGATGGTTAAGTCGGTCTGATCTCATGATATGATGATTTAGGGAACTACTCTGAACAGCCTGAATTAATAAATCTACTCACTAATCTGATAATGCTGTGTAGGAATAACAGATATTGTTCCGATTTATATTTGTCCAAAGAAAGGGATGTTGCTGCTAGACAAGAATATGGCCACTCTTATATCTCTTAAATTTTAGTAGTCTATCATAATCAAAATAATGAAGAAACTTGGCTTGAATGAAATGAAATTTCTTTCTTGTATTTTTTTTTTTTTCAAATACAGTTTAAGGGTCTTAAAGACAAATGGTGCCATATGTTGTACAGATTATAAACTCTCTTTAGACAAATTTGAGTTAAATGCTTTATTAGAATTAGTCATTTTCTCCTGAAACACCTAGAACACCCTCACAGAAACATGTTGTATCTACAGCGGTTTTCTAAGGATGGATCAATCAAACATTGTTCTTAAAAAAAAAATATAGATAAATAAAATCTGGTTGAATTGGGTATCTTTGTAGAAAGATATGTATGATATATTTTTTTTTTTTTACTGAACAGTCTGGGAAAACCTGCAGTAAAACTACTTTTATCCCCCAATGTTGTTTTTTTCCTTAAAAACTGAGGTTTCTTTTCAGTCTCTAATGATAATGAAACTCTGCTTTAGAGGACTTTTTGAATTCAGGAAAATGTTGCAGATGCAAACACATTGAGTATGAGCACAAAATATTTAACATCACAAGTTTCAGCTTTTCAAAAATACATGTTGCTCAAACCCATGTGGCCATGAGGCGCAGTAGGTTTTGCTGTTAATAACATCATTATTAATATTTCACCATTTTCCTACCCAGGATGCCTTTCAACAAGCGCTCGTTAAGTGGCTGCCACTCATCTCACAGTAACCTGTCACAGGCTTCTATGACCTCTGACCTCCTGGTTGGAGACGACGCGGACAGTCCCATCAGTGGACAACATAGCAAGATTGCAGAGAGGCGCTCCAACAGTAGCACAGACATCCAAGGTATGAACATTTACATTTAGCTTACTAACTGCTGCTCTAAGGATATTTAATATTTGAGCAAATGCCTGTTGAAATGATCAGCCAAGTAGCTGGAGAAACATGTAAACACAATTCCCCTTTCCTCCGTGGTCCAAAAGGTAGTAAAAGGCAAGTTGCTGTGTGAAGAACACGCACAAAGGTCACAGAAACTCTAAACTGTGGCCACTTTCCTTATACTGTTATCTCCCTTTGTTTTTTTTTTTACGTACGTATGCAAATTGGATCCGTCCAGAACTTTTCATCTGGCGATATGCTAGTAGGTGCATTGGTGGTTAATGGGCTCAAATGTTTTAGACACATTTATTATAGACAAATATGCATGAGTGCCCACACGCTGAAACAAGTTCCATTTTAACTGAGATTGATTTCAGGGCTCATTAAGTAACATAGCCATATCAGTAACAGTGATACCGTATGTACAGTCTATAATGAACAGAAATGGAAAAGCTACCTTTTTACAACACACAGCTGAGGTGTTATTTATTGCCTCTCAATGCTGAATGATGTTTCTATCCAGCGCTTCGGATCCAGGCTCCATTTCGCCCCTGGGCCACGGCTGGACAGGGTGGAGGGATGTGCAGCGATTCAGAAAGTGCTGGCGGTAGCAGTGAGTCCCGGTCCATGGACTCACCCACCGCAAGCCCAGGTAGGCCCGTGGACAAGAGCTTCACTAAACAACAATTAGACAACCCTTACTTTAAAATGGGCCCGATTAATTACATCATTTTTTTTCAGCTTTAAAATACATTTGATCTTTCTTTACAAGATCCTTCTTAATGAATGCCACTGTGCAAGTTAAAGCGTTTCGTACAGCCAAATAGTTGAATGACTTTTTTAGATTTATTTTCTTAGATCTAATTATCAGTTGGGTCTCATTTATGTCTTTGATAAAGCACCAGCACAATAATGGACAGGAGTGGCATTCCTCTGCGCTGATTGTCGTAAATGTCCCCGAGGACTGCATGCATTTTTTCTCGTGAACTTGATGTTCACCCAGCTTTGTTGGCGTGTTATCTGAGGATCCAGGGGCTTAGCAACCACTGACAGTGGTGCCTCTGTGTTTAACATTATGTAACTGTATTCGACTACAATGTAAACAAACATAAAATAGTAGCTGTGGTGATTTGGGTTTCTGTGTTTCCTCTGCTGCTATGCAGCAGCACGTATGTGTCACATTGTAGTGTTCTTGTACAGATCTGCTTGGAAGCACAAGTAAACATTCAGGACCTTCTAACATGTGTTCTCCTCATCAGGCGAGTTTTCACAGCCTTTCCACTGCGTAGAGTCAGACATTTTGACAAACTATGGGCCTGTTATATACATACTACCCAATATTTACTGGTCTGACTAACAAAGCATATCAAGAATATCGAAGTAATACTCTATCAAAATGGTGGAAAGTATTACACAGTCTCCAATTGTACTAAAGTAGATGTAAAGCCACCCCCCCACCCCTCAACCAACACCTGGAGTGCAAATTGTAGAGTTTTATCTCCGATGAGCCACTAAGGGATGAGCCTCCTGATTGGCTCATCAGAAAATCAACATAATTAAAATAAGGTCCATTGGAAATCTTTGATCAATCACTGGACTTGTGAATCACCCAACAATCCTTTGTTTGGGGGGGGGGGGGTTATTCATCATCAGCATGTAGAGACCACACCTTTTTGTGTGGTGCGCTCGATTTAGACAGTTGTTCCGAGTCCAGGGCTCGGGGCTTCTCACTACCACCACTGTACTGTAGGAAACAAGGGACAGAAAAGAGAGGACGTGGCTTGATGTGGCTGTGGTGTGAGATGTGGACTTACTGGTGCGTTCTGCCTTACTGTTCAGGAGACTTCAAGAGGAGGTTACCCAGAACCCCCTCCACCGGCACCATGTCCTCCGCTGACGACCTGGACGATAGAGAGCCTCCCTCGCCCTCTGATAACGGTGGGTCCACCTGAACGCTGACAAATGTTACAGCACACCGTTACCTTTTCTGCTCAGGTTTCTCGATGTATTTCATCTGTTATTAGTTCTTAAGGTTTCCTTTTATTTTCGTGTTGCTCTCTCCCCTTTCGTTCTCCAGGTCCAAGCGAGATTGTCATAGAGACGGCCAGCTCCCCGGGTCCCTTCAGAAACACCCAGATGTCCAAGGCGGCTCAAACCCACAAGCTGAGGAAACTCAGAGCGCCCTCAAAGTGTCGAGAGTGTGACAGCCTGGTGGTGTTTCAGGGAGCAGAGTGTGAGGAGGTAACCTTGGTTTCTTTTTACTTTTTAAAATTTTTTTTTTTTTTTTTTTTAAGAATTAATAGAATAAAATGCAGTCCAACCGTGATCATCAGTTTGGACCTTTTATTAAACGTAGTGAATCCAAAGCATTCAGAGTGGCGCAAGTTCAGGGTGAACGCTGCCAGAGTTTCACAACGGCTTCTTTATCGCTCACGGCATGTGAAAAATCAAAGAGAAACAAAAGGGAGAGACCACCTCTCCCCTCATCTAAGCATCTGAATAAAGGGGAAAGTTGAATCTGGCCACGAGCTCTCCGCAGAGACCGAATCCACCAACTGGTCTCGGTCGGGGGAATGGCCAGTGGAAACTGAGGAACTTTTGTTTGCCTTCCGAGGAGTCTCGTCAATCAACCCCCTCCATGACCCCCCCCCAACCCTGTTTTTTTTTAGATCCAGTTTCTTTCCATATTTATTACATACAGTGAACAAGATAATGACAGAAGGGTTACTGGAATTTTTTTAAAAGAGTTTATGCAATGCTGCTAAACACCTACAAGAAAGTGACTCTGACTCTGTAGTGTCCTTGAATCAATCCATGTTACTGGTTCAGTAGGTTCAATAGTAGGTCCACATTAACATGTGGCTTCGAGTAAACATTTGAACAGGACCATGGGGCGTCCCAAATGTCCCAGTGAATATTATCAGTGGGATGATTTCTCTGGAATTATTTTACTTTGCACTGTGTTTGCCTTCATCCAGGCTTTTTTTTTAAATTTAATTTAATTTTTTTTTTTATACTAACACTGAAAATACAGTCCTACCTTTTTATTCTCTGTCTTCAAGCTGCTCTTGAGACCTGCTGAATTCGGGCCTTTTCTGTGCAACTGAGATACGTGTCAATCTGTGTGTGTCTTTGTGTCTGTGTCTGTGTATCTGTGTGTCTGTAGTGTTCATTGGCCTGCCACAAGAAGTGCCTGGAAACCCTGGCCATCCAGTGTGGCCATAAGAAGCTCCAGGGGAGGCTTCACCTTTTTGGCATTGACTTCACGCAGGCGGCGAAGAACAGCCAGGACAGCATCCCCTTCATCATCAGGAAGTGTACATCGGAAATCGAGAACAGGGCACTAAACATTAAGGTACTTTCAGTCTATATGAAAGAGAAAATGTTTATTGTGGTGATTGTTAGGGGCGTGGCCTCCACCTAACACCAGTTGCATTTTCCATGGTGATACTAATGAATTATACACCCGTTGCCTCGAGTTGAAAAGAGGATGTTACTTCTTCAAAAGAGGATGTTACTTCTACAAAAAATTCCTCTGTGGCTTCACTTAGAAGGGATCCAATCGCTATGAGAATATGAAATTCAGTGGTTAGACCGGTAGAGGCAGATTTTGTCGGCCACGATGTTTTGTGTGAATTTTTCCAAAGTCTGAAAATTAGCAGTAATACTGATGATGCACCAGTTACCTTTGCAAACAGAGTCCTGGCACCAGATCGTTGTTTGCACCAAACAAATACCGATGAGCTTGTTAAAAGTGAAAGGAAAATGTTAGCATGTAAATATAATTCAGTTAGTTATTTTGTATAACTGTTAAACCCTCATTCTTCAAATTAGGGTCTGGATGCACTTTCTGTAAATAAATCATACAGGATATGTGATGATTATGTTTCTTTGGTGCATGCAGTTAATGTTTGGCATTACCCAGTATCTGCATGGTGAGCCAGAAAGTTGCATCTACTTCTCCTGTGTTGAATGCATTTTGTTTCTGTGCTCTGAAGGGTATCTACCGTGTGAATGGTGCCAAGTCTCGGGTGGAGAAGTTGTGCCAGGCGTTTGAAAATGGCAAGGACCTGGTGGAGCTCTCCGACCTTTATCCCCACGATATTAGCAATGTACTCAAACTCTACCTGAGACAGGTGGGCTGCTTTTGAAACCTTATTCTTAGCATAATAGGTATTGTAAATTTTCTTACACTTGCAAAGATGGCCACCTAAATAAGGACATGAGATGGGTGAAAGTGAGATCTGCAGAACAAACCACTGACGTGGAGTTTATTTGTCTGTTTATTTTTGGCACATATTTCCCACTTCTCATCCCATAATTCCTGCTTGTGTATACTGTTTCGGTTATTTTTCATTGTATTATTAACTTCCCTGTTTAAGTAGCTCTGTGTGTTCTTTTTTTCTCTCCATGTTTTCCCTGGCAGCTTCCAGAGCCGCTCATCCTGTTCCGTTTCTATAACGACTTCATTGGTTTGGCCAAGGAAAGCCAGAGTATCATTGTGGAGGAAATGGAGGCATCGCGGCTCAGCCCCACCCCTGTGCCCTCGGCTCAGGTCAGCGTGGAGCTCAACCGGGTCCTCTTCAAGATCAAGGACCTGCTGAGGCAGCTTCCACCAGCTCATTACAAGACCCTGCAGTTCCTGATAGAGCATCTGCACCGGTGGGCCTCAACCACGTTACACGCATTTCTCCTGAGTGCATCATTAAAGTCATCTTGGTTGTGAAAAACGGTCATTTACAAGTAGGGATGAGAAAATGTGCTAACTGATCAGCGTTCCTCTCCAGGGTGACAGAGCTGTCCGAGGAGAATAAGATGACAGCCAGCAACCTGGGAATCATCTTTGGCCCCACGCTCATCAAGCCGAGGCAGGCGGACGCCGAGGTCTCCCTTTCCTCTCTGGTGGATTATCCCTATCAGGCACTCATCGTAGAGCTCCTGATAAGACACTATCAGATGGTCTTTGACACCCCCCTCAGTCCCCTTAGCGGCTCCTCGCCTACAGAGGTGGATGCCCACCCCCGCCCTGACAACCGCTTCACCCACCAGGAGAAGGAACAGCAGCTGAGCAGGCACTCTAAGTCGCTGGGAGACATCAAGGAGGTAGGATCTAAATATCAAAATCGTTCACGCAGTGCGATCATCCTTTGCTCATTTACCATAAAATGGTAAATTGATGCTTTGCTGTCTGTCATACCTTTTACAGCACACCTCTAAGGTGTATAAGAGGCATTCCTCCATTATTCCTTCTTCCCACTTACTGGCTGAGGTTCAGGAGACCATGCCAAGCCTGGATGGAAGTGACTTTGAACCTGGTCAGTGTTGTCACAAAGCTGGACGACCAATAGAGAGCATTATTATCTGACCAATATTACTCCAAGACCAAGGTCTAACCTTTGTGTCTATCTCATTTTAATCTCTCTGTTTAAAGGTGATGAAGTGGATTCAGAGCCCCTCAATGGAGTTTTATCATCAAGCATCCCTGAAGTCCTGAGAGCTGGCGAGAGAGGATTTTGTCGTTCCCAGCATATCACAGTCGCCAGGGTCCAGCTCCGACACCCTCGCAACAAACCATCCTCCCGACCCATCAGCGTGCCAGCCGACCGGATACTCGGCCGAGGCCGGGTGGACGAGAATAACACCCGGAACAGCACTGACCAAGATGTCAGGAGGGGAGGCGGTTGTGACCAGTCCATCGAAGAAGTGGACGAGACTGAGAATACAAAACTGCGAGCAACCACGCATTACCGGAGTACATTTATTGACACCCAGACATTACGCAGAACTTGGGACAAACAGTACAAGCATGATGTTGCCTCTAGGACCGTCAGAATTGTGGCCACAGAGAGCACAGTGGTGGACTCCAGCAACTTATCAGCTTCTGTGCCCTCAAGCCTCTCGCTTGGAACTACCGGGGCTGGCAGCATTAACACCATATACCCCAACAGACCTTACACCGTTGCAGTGCGACCCAGCAGGACTTTAAGAAGGGAGGACAATGTGACCAAGTACAGCCCCATCACAACGGCTTTCAGAGCTCCAAGGACTCTCCAGCCTCCCCCGGGAACCTTCTACAAGCCCCCATCAGGGAACAAAGCTAAAGCGCTGCAGGACTGTGCATTAGCTAACAGCGCTGAAGAGGAAGATGAGGAGGAAGATGAGGAGGAAGATGAGGAGGAAGATGAGGAGGAGGAAGAGGTTGATGACAAGGATGATGAGGAGGAGGAGGAGGAGGAGGAGTTGGGCATTGAGATAGAAGTGTCTGTAGATGAGCCTCTTGAGGAGGACATCGAGAGCGAGCAGGTGGCCATGTCTCAGTCGCCCAGCTCTAGTCCTGAGGAACTGGGCCAAAACCAGGCCAAACCAGTGTACCAGAGACTACGGCCCAGACGCCTCCAGGAGGTAGAACACCGAGAAGCTCATTTTGTTTGATCCTCTGAGGGCTGTGGTCTATGAGAGATCGACGAAGCGGTGCTCGAATGTGAACAGTTTGTGCCAAATGCTGTTAGAGAAAGAAGAGAATACATCTGCATTGACTCTGCAGAGACAACCGCCAGATTTGCCATGACTGTGGGCCCTGTGTGGAGAATTAAATGTACCTTTGGTGCTCAAAAGACGAACAGGATGCACTTAAAATGCTGTATATTTTAAACTTGCTTCACCAGTATTTCATTTACCAATCACCTGCTCAGTATGCTCTGGTGACTGATCAGAATATTTATATATTTTTTAAGCTGTGCAATTACGTTTATTTGAATAATTTGTATAAAGTTCTTACACGCTCACTATTAATGTATGTCTACATACCAAAAAACTATTTTTGAATCATTACAATAGTTCCTGTAGCCATGACACTGAAAGAAAGTTTGGTGCACTTACCTGACATCAGTACTCTTCCACAAACCTTGTCTGAATCATGTTTCCACCTACTGCGAGTCAGAATGTTTCAAACTGTTACATTTAGGGTATAACTGATGATTTTGATAATAACTTGTGTATAAAGCGATAACGGACCTTGTTACATGCTGTACTGAACGTTTGCATTGGCGTTTGGTGATGTTCTGAAGCACCAGCTGCAAAGGTTGTACATTCACATGTTTTTATACTGTTCAACTTGTATGTTGTTAACTCAATCTGTTCCGAAAAGCTTTTAGAAAAATGCCATGGCAGTTTCTTTATTTTGATATCACTTCTGTACTTCTTCATAGCCAAAGTGTTTCCTTTTTTTTTTTTTTTTTTTTTTTTTTTTTCATAAACTGAAGTAGTTTTAACAATAATCTAAATCTTACAGGTTCTTTGTAAGTATTAGGAAATTCATCATTATTTAAATGGTATCTGTTTTATCCATGGTAATGTACAAGGTTGACAGAATGTTGAAAAGTTCAGTGTAAAAAAAAAAAAAAAAAAAAAAAACCCAAAAAACAACAGGTACATGAAAACAAACACCCTTTTGTAACTTATTAAAATATATTCGACAACTTCCAGCCAGGATGGTTTGTTTGTTTGTTTGTTTTTAAAATTTCAAAGGTTTAAAACCCGCGACAACTTTACTCAACAAAAAAGAATTATATCCATGATTATCAGTAGTGATGCAACGCCGAGTTCTTGTTTAGCAAGAAAAACTTGACCCATGTAACACAGTAAATCCTACAGCATGATGACCTTTGCTTATATTGCTCAAGTGTAATTGAAATTGACACATTTATTCTGAAACTGTGGTAAGATTATAACAGCAGTAGGATTATACAGTGTAATGAGGGTCAGGTGGTTGGTCATGTAGGCCTCTACAAATGGATGAGAGGCAGTCGCAGTCTCCCAGCACCGAGAAAGGAGATTAATTCAATCTGCTTAACTATTCACAAGGTCTGGAAACGAGCTGCGTTAGCAACCTCAAGGAACACTCAGTAGAATATGCAGTGTTATGCTCTATTTACCAGGTATCGCTCTACGGTACAAGTGGTCCTCTGAGGTAGGTGATCTGCTATGTGGGTGATTGCTACATGTTTTGACATGTAGTCATAGTATATACAGTTAGTGATGTTGTAGCCATAAAATTGCATAATAGCTGTAAGTGACCTACTTTAAAGCTGCACTTGGAACTTGCAATATTCAGTGTTTATGTAGTGACATGAATAGTAAACAGAGCATGTTAATAGACTGTGGAAAGGTGTATAATTTTTACTCCTACGATGTGAAGCTCATTGACGTCATTACAGAGCTATTGCTAGCTTTATCATGGAGTGTCACTGTATGAACGGATGGACAGTTTAGCTTTCCGAATGCAATTATCTTTTAAAGTTGTTGATCCTTGTGTTATACATGAGGCAGCTTCATTTAAATCATGGTAGTGTTGTGGGCTGCTTAAATACAGGTTTGTTGGCTGGTAGCAGCCCCTGCGGGGGTGAAAAGGAGGAGCCATGGGGGCAGGAAGACAGGTCAGACTCCTGCTGTGGAAGAACTGGACCATCCGCAAGAGGCAGAGGGTAAAATCTTGTTATTCATCAATAATGCACTACATTCACGAGGGTGGAAATTAACTTAAATGCCTTCATATCTCATTCTTTGCTGATGCTAACCACTCATTTTTTTGTCCAGAACAGGGGACCCTGAACACTTTCATATATACAGTCCAAGCTTGTAAATTATTAAAATATCCCTGTAAAGGACCTTCTCCAATGCCGCCATTAAACTTGTGAGCTAAGTTTGGTGCTCAAACATTGCTTGTAATGTGCTAGAGAAATTTTTAGCTGGACCAGCCCTATAAATGGGTATGTCCGTGAGTGAGGGGGTAATAAAGTTATATCACTGGTCAGCCGAAAGCAACGCAACTGTCTGCTGGTTAAACCATTGGCCGGCTGGTCGAGTGTTGGAGTTTCCGCATTGGCCTTTTCTCTTTGAAAAACTAATTGGTGCAAAAAGTTATTATACCATCATCAGGGGTGTAACAGGCATTGTGGAGAACATTGGCACCTTTGTCATTAGATGTACCGATTTTTCACACCCCTTTAGTGACTTTTCTACATAAAAGCACAAAACGACAAATCTATTGACTTTCTGGACAAACCTTAGCTACATTCTCTCTGACTGATCTTTTTACAGGTAAATAAAGCTGAAATCACAACTCAGCCGTCGTCTTTAACTTATATGTCTGGTGATTCCCTCAGATGATGTTATGGTTATAAAATCAGGATTTTATCAGCATTGCAGTAGCAGAGTGTAAATGGCTTGGAAGCAAGCTGGTTAACAGCTGGTTAACATGTTGTCTTAATGGGCCATATTTCAGTCAGTATTTCATACTTATTCTGACTACAGAAACTGGAAAACATCTAAATGAGAACAGCTTCATTGGGAATTCATAATTTCAAGAGCATCTTCAGTTTGCAGGATTTGCAAGTTCAATGGAAGTCATAAGCCAGATTTCATTAAATATCTTATGAGCCTACAGTGTGTATTCTGTTATAGTTGATGGTATGAATCCTAGGAATTATATCACTCAGAATTGAATTCATACCTTGTGAATTTTTCCAACTATTTTTTCATCATATAAAATAGAAAACTTTCTATTGTAGCTACGCAACCCAGAGCTTATCAGATTTTCTCAGTATAATATTTTATAGACTTAATTGTATATGTAATAGCATCATACTGACCTATTATAACTCAGCTGCGCAATGCCAGGACTGCTGCACCCATGGGAGACTTCTCATTGCTTGAGCTGGAGCTAAGTGCTGGGGCTTTAATGGAATATTGCGCCTGTTTTATTTACGTATGGTCTGGAAGTTCATTTTAAATAAATGATTCGCTTGCTGCTGTCAATGTTCACGTTCATTTTTTAAAAGTTTTTGTTTTGCTCTTTGACCAGGTGCGATTCTTTATGGAGATCATGTGGCCTGTCATGCTGTTCATGGGACTGGTCTGGCTAAGAAGGGTGAATCCACTCTACCGTCAACATGAATGTGAGCAGTTTCCTCCTGTTCCAGCCTGTTCACAACTGCCAATAAAGTATTTGTGTAAAGCAGAGAAAGCCAACAGTGTCTCCTCATACTCAGGCCACTTCCCCAACAAGGCCATGCCCTCTGCAGGGATCCTGCCATGGATCCAGGGAATCTTCTGCAATGCCAACAACCCTTGTTTCCAGTACCCCACCCGTGGTGAATCTCCTGGCTTGGTGTCCAACTACAACAACTCCATGTCAGCATCACACTGGGCTGGTAGAGGGAGATGAAATCAAGCCATATGTGTTCAATTCCTATGAAACATTTGATCTGATATTTAGAGGCACACTTACGTAACAGAGTTAAAAAGACCACTTTCAAACTTCTGTGGATTGCGCTTTTCTAGCTTTGAAGCCTCGAGTGTGCATACAGTCATATGTGAACGCATATGCATGACTAAATGTGTGTGTTCCGTTGTCGTCCTCTCTCCTCAGATTGGCTCGGTTCTACTCAGATGCCCAGGAGCTTCTCTTCAGTGAACCCCAGTTTCTGCAGCTCGGCCGTCTCTGGAGGGAAATGAATTCCATGAGTAACTTCATGGATACTCTGCGCACCCATCCTGAACAGGTCTCAGGTCAGTGCTCGGGGCTTTCATCCACTGAAACATGACTGTCCGTAGAAGCCAACCCTCGTCAGTGAGGTTACTCCAGGTAGTTGCTCCAGTGGAGCTGGTGTAACTGGAGATATTATGTTTAAGACATTTACTTGTGAGATTTTCTACTGAGGGTTTTTTTCCCTTCCTAATTGTGAAACAAAAGCACATCTGCACATTTAATAGAAATTGGAAACAAAACCAGCATGTAAACAGACCAGGCAAGAGGCTTTTTCTGTTATTAATAATAAATGCCGATACATAAAAGCCTGGAACCGTCAACTGGTGGAGAACCACGTCAGCCTCACACTTTTCCCCATCAGTCTGTGTGTCGGTACAACGTGACAGGGTTACGTTTTATGGATTTAGGAAAGATCCAAGAAATAAGCTGTTTACTTTCAGCACCAGCAGGTTGTTATTTGGCAGGAGAGCGATTCACCTGCCCTCCGTCCACACTTCTCTCCTATGACAGAACATAGACACACCGATTACATGTCTAATGGATACTGTGCTAACATTCCACGCTCCATGTCCACATATACATATACATCTATTCTGTATACACAGCGTTTCCCTGTTGGCAAAATCCATCTTTTTGATGGGATTGGAATGAGGCCGGCTGCATTCCAGCCTGTGAACGATTATGTCTGGCCGCTCTCTGCGCTGCCATTCTCATGGAGAAATATGTAGATGGACTAGCAGAGCTAACAGAGATAGGGATCCACAATCCACACAAGTTCCCATGAGCCCCCAGAAAGAAAAATGAATCAAACTGAGAACCAAGTTATATAACCGATGACTCTGACAGGCCATGACCGGTCATTTTAAACAGAAAAGGTCTGAGAGAATTTTATGCTCAAATTTCAAGGCCCCAGATTGTGAGCAAGAGCAACCAGGTGTGTGCGAACCATAATACTGTAGCCTAAAGAAATGGGGCCTGCTGTCAGTGTGTTATGTTGCCTTCATGTACACCTTGGATGTCTTTAATTCCGCATATCACAGCTGGATGCGCAACTTGCACATTCCATTTAATTTTTGGCTGTACAAAAGGAGCAGTGAGGTGAGGAAGTACCTGTTTTGATTGTTGTGTGTTGACAGGTGTGTACCACCCCTGAGGACATTTGTGTCAGCAGTCAATAAGTGTGAGGAACCTCACACCTTTCTACGAAGTTCAGAAAGCACTAAAAATACATTTCAGGATCAAAGCCACTTATCTGCTGCTGCTGCTGCTGATGATGATAACAAATATGTCTAGAAATTCCAGAAAATTATAATGCTTGTTTTACTCAGTGACCGGATTTACTCAGTGACTGGATGTCACTAAACCACAATTTGCACCCTTGGCTTGGCTTTTAGGACTTCTCCATTAACATGTCCACTTCTACATTCTTTCTTCTGTCCATATGAAAGCTACGTTTTCTCCGTTTTCTCTCCATCTCTTGATTTTATGCTCTACAGTTTATACTGTAGCCTCCAAACAAAACTTTGCTCATGCACAGACAGGCCACTGGAAACAACGAGTCAGTGCAGAGGTGTGTCTTCATCCCATGTTCCGATCTGTTTAATGCTGCAGATTTGTCACAACTCGCCCCAAATATGTGCCAATATGTGCCAATATTTGGCACCAGATTTTTTTCAACTTAACAATAACAATTTATCTGCTGCATGCTGCAAAGCCACTT
Source organism: Istiophorus platypterus (assembly GCA_016859345.1). Lineage (NCBI taxonomy): Eukaryota > Metazoa > Chordata > Actinopteri > Istiophoriformes > Istiophoridae > Istiophorus > Istiophorus platypterus. The sequence continues at coordinate 1,093,438 of CM029125.1, read as the reverse complement.
TAATAAATGTGTTAGTAGAGACTGATAGTCATCAAAGCCAACGGCACATGAATGTACAATGACATGTCATTCAGGTGAACCGTCTATGTCTCTCTGCATAGGCCGAGGAGTAAAAGTGGAGAACATCCTGAAGGACGACGAAACTCTGACATCATTCCTGCTGAGAGACGTTCCTCTGACAGAGTCTGTGGTGTATCACTTAGTCAATGCTCAAATCAGGCCCGAACAGGTACGCAAGCTCACACACATGCATAAACACAGACCTATATGACAGGGTTGAATGGCCAAGCGCACATATTGTAGCATTTTGATACCAATAAATCAGTACCCCATTCATTTTCAGACACTGGCTGTCAATGTCTGCCAGTCTTGACCTTACATTTTACCTCTGCATGGTACCGGGTCGTTCCTGCTGGAGCGCTTCACGCGACCAAACATAGAGAGGGGTGCTGCCCCTGTGGTACGAATCTGAGACTGTTTGGACCTCTGGCAATTTCAAGTTGACACCCTGGTGTTGATTTTTACTATTTTTTTAGTTTTCAGTGGAATCTAACTGATACAGCACATCTGATACAGACTTGTACAGAGTTCAAACTTACCTGAGACGACTTGAAACTGTAGCTGCTGCTAAAAAAGCGTCTTTTTAAAGCTTAAGTGCTTTTGAAATTTTTTGGGGAAAAACAGAGGAGCAACTTACCGTACCTGTAAACTAAAAGGCAGTGTCTAAATGCTAAAGGTAACCCTAACCTACACTTCCTGTCACCTTCTCTCCTCCAGTTTGTCTTTGGGGTCCCGGACTTGCATCTAAAAGACATTGCCTGCAGTCCGAACCTGCTGGAGCGGTTCCTTATTTTCCCCAGCCGACGAGGACTCCACGCTGTTCGCAACGCCATGTGCATCCTGACCCCACAGCGGCTGCAGATCATCGAGGACAAGTTCTATGCCAATGTGGACTTTTTCAAGCTCTTCCGGCTGGTCAGTGCTCGTTTATCCTGGGATTTAGAGGGCTGATGAGGATGTTAGTTTTATTGGATTTAAACTGTTAATCTAGTCAAAGGTCTGCAGCTACGTATATATACTAAACAGTTTTTGAGCAACTTCCTGAGAAAAATTGAAAATTAAGTAATAACTATGTGCATTGGCTCATTGTTTAAAGATATAGCCAATCGTCTAATGGTTTTGCCACATTGTGTGTCTGATTAATATATTAATGAATATTGGCAATTGAAAATGACACATGAATATTAGGAGACTGTGTTTATTCCTCTCTGTCTCTAAATTTTTAAAAAAATTATTATATATTATAGATATTAATTTCAAGAGTTATACTGATAGGGTGACTCCAGATGAAAGTCATCAGTGCAATCAAGGAAATGTCCCTCATGTTATCTCTGGTTGCCCCTTATGTCTGATTTCACATCAGGAGTTTGTGCTCAGATCACATGTGGATCACAGCAACAAACTGGCACAGGCCTATGATCCTTTATTCAGCATGTTTAAAGTCAGGAGATGCATCCGATAAACATTTATTTATGTTTGGATTCACAGGGTCCGAAAAAAAAATTCCTCAGGGAAATGCCATCTGTCTTTTTGCCTAAAGTAAATAACGTCTTCAACTACTAGTGAACTACGACTAATATGACTGCATAACTCTCTGTTCTGGAACTCTGTGTATATTGAAGGTGATCCATGAAAGATGAAATTCAGTTTTCAGTATTTCATTTTTCCAAAAAGGTTGGAATCTTCATAGTATAAATATCATGCTGCATCAACATTAAATGTTATAATAAAATGGTTATGATAATAATACGCACCCATAATTTATTACTACAACTAAGAAAATACTAGTTATCAATATCAAGAAATCATAGCCAAAAGAATGGCTATGATTTCCTGGTTTTTAATTAGAAAGAGAGGTTTTGTGCAGTTTTAGATCAAATTTTAGACTAAATTAGTTTAAGTTTTTAATACTTCTTAGATACACCAAAAAAATGCTGTTTAAAACTGCACACTTAGCAAAATGACCTCAGAAAATCAAATATCATCACTATTTGATATTAGTATTTTAAGCAAGGCCTCATTTACGTGCAGTCGACTAAGTTAAGATTATGTTCCAACTCTGTCAACATGCTTCTTCAAATAGGTAGCAACAGAACTGGTGAGCAGCCATGAGTGTTCGAACAGGCTGAACAGACAGACTTAGTCGGGTTCTGTAATTAGCTTAGTGCGGAGACACTCTCTTTAGTAATTACAAGGAACTGAGAGTAAACATGGGCCAGAGCAGGACAGACGGCAGAGCTGGCCGTCCTCTGCCTCGTCTTCATCCGGGCACAATCACATGGGAGTGGGCCAAGTGTGTTTAGCTCTCTGTCGCTCTGGGCTGGAGCTTACACTTGAGTCAAATCACACACACACACACACACGCACGCACTCACGCACGCACGCACGCACGCACAGAAACACACACACACACACACACACACACACACACACACACACACACACACACATACTCCCTGTCAGACACACATTGGGATGGAAAGACACGTCAAAGAGGAAGGATGTCTCCTCTGTGTCTTGGCCCCGTGTTGCTTCCTGAACCTTTAGCCTATTGTGTCTTGAGCTGGCTGGAAGACCTCTGGGCAGATCAGCACATCTCCAGGAGAAAGCAGTGTTCAGCAGATATGAGGGAAACATAGTCTCAGGGTTTTTTTCTCTCTTGTCCACAGAAACATGTGCACGTCACTACATATTTTACCACCAAATTCTCCCTATATTGACAAAACATTTTCATTTAGAGGGCTTTTTGTAATGGAAATTGTTTTGACATTGATCCTGAACTATTTAAGTAACGTTTGACATTAAGGAGACAAGACGATTAGTTTTCTTCACTGCTTTCATACAGTAGGGGACATATGGGGAATGGGCTAGGAATCAGTTTCAGGTCCTCTACAGCACAGATAGATGCTGCTTTCTGGGACTTTTTTTCACACTATGAGACAAAGAAACGAGGTAATCATGTTCTCATGATACCTGGTCAGGGTACGTATTGGGTGCTGTGAGGTATCAGCTCTGATCCTTCTTTCTCTTTCAAAATGAACAAAGTAACGCCAGGGAGGGGAGACATGAGTAACATCCTTTGTTTCAGGAAGAAACCGGGTTGAGGAGAAGTGTGGTGTAAACGCTGAAGACAAAATCCTGCACATTGACAGTAATATGTTTGTTCACAGTAACAAAATGTATTTGTGTTTCTCCCTAGCTTCCACTTGTTCTGGACAATCACTCCGAAGGCATTGACATTCATTTCTGGGTGCGGGTCGTCTCCGCCGCCTCAGACAAGCTGCGAGAGGTGAGGCTCTGCCCCGGCTGCCCCAGTCCAGCTCCATTCAAAAGTTCACTACCTGCTATTTTTGGCTGCCAGGAAACAGTTGCTTCCTCTTGCCTGAGATTTTACGTAAACACAGACAGTGGGGGGATATCATTTAGTGCGTATGAGGAAGGCTAAATTCAGAACAGGCCTATTTAGCCTCAAAAACAAGCACATCATCATGATGGGACCATCGCAATGGAAACAGCACTGAGGCTGCAGGAACGGGTCTGGCATCAGTGAAGCCATTTCTCACCTCTGGGAAGTGTCTTATAGTTCGGTGCCAGGTTGTGTATTGATGCAGTTGTATGCCTGTAATCTGTTGTGTACCTGTATTTCAAACATTGAGTGCACATGGATATGTGGAAATTTCTGTTGTGTTTGTTGTGGATGTTTCTGTGGGGCATTTAGTGTAGCTGACAGTCCGACATCCTGTTGCCGAGACACTGTCTCTGTCTCGATGCTATCGGTGAGGCAGATGACGCGAATCCACTCAGCCCTTCCCCACCTTTATTAGTGTAAAATCACATGTGGTCTTGGAAGATGACAAGTACGAAAAAAATCAGAGTTTTTTTCATCCCAGCGTATTTTTACTTTTAATGCAGCATAGCATTGATCTCCTATCAAAACCCTGGAACCACAAAATGTCGGCTTGTCATGAAAACCAGGCTTGTCCTCAGCTTTGTGGCGGTCGGTGGTCAGATAAGTTTTAAATTGTTTTTTTTGGCTCAAGACACTTCTCAATTCTCAAAGTGACACACCTTCCTATAGTTTACCTGAAAAATTCAAAATCCACCAATTTGGAGATGCACTTTTGTCCCTGGACAGCATTGATAGACAGGCAGACGGTCCCTTGTGAAAATTCACCAGAAGGCTGTGGGTATGTGGTGATTTTAAACAGTGACAATACACAGTTTTGAATGGTCCTCTGTAGGTAGGTAGGTTACCTGGGTACAATGACTCAACGTACCCTGTAAATTCACGTTTTCTCCATATTACTCTGTGTTTTCTCATTTCTGTGTATTTCATGTAATTTCTCATGTGTTTCATCTGATATCTGTCAATGTTTTTTTATTTTAGAGCAGCGGCAGGATCTGGAAGGGTTTATCCCACTGTCAGTTCACATTAAATTTCATTATAACAACATCATTAATATTGTTCAGCATAAATTATAGGGCTATGTATGTTCTAATCCTCTAATCCATGGTGATAAGAAGTCATTGCTAGGTGCAATTCAGAGCTGCAGCAAATTCATATTGTTGAATTGTTGCAGTCATGAACACAACATTGCTCCATATCTGATGAACTACATAGATTCATTCCAGAATCTGAAAGGGAATAATTTAAGCTATTGAATGTACATAGAGAGTTCTTCAAAACTCAGCCCATTACTGTCAGATGAGGCAACCAAATGTCATGTTTGTAACTCACCATGAGGTTCCCTGGGAGATGTAGTCGACTGAGGCTTGGATTGCGAATGAATAATCTTGTACTTCAGAGTTTTTAATAATGGGCCAGATATTTATAAAAGAAGTTTTCAAAATTTTTTTTGTTCTGATGTAACAAGTGAGAGATGTTAATGCATATCCAAGCCTCAGAGGTACTTTAACTTCTAGTAACCTTAACAGTGTACATGGAAAACCGTATAGGACTTTTACTCACAAAACACTGCTATTGCCTCTAATTGCAGTGATCATATATGGTATTTAACATTAGAGGTTCACATCTCCTCTGTTCACGCCAATGCCCTGTTTCTCTCACATTATCTCTCCACAGTTGTTCCAGAGAAACAGCTCCATGGAGCTTCTCCAGGTCATGAGTCCTCTCTTCCGGAACGATCCGTCCTTCAGGCAGGTGATGGCTGCCGCCTCCCGCCTGGTATGTGGCTACACTGAGGGAGCTTTCTCCCGAGTCACCTCTTTTAATTGGTATGAGGACAATAACTACAAAGCCTTCCTGGGTATCAGCAGCAGCCGGGCACGGGGCCACTACACATACGACAACAGCACCAGTGAGTAGAGCGTATGTCAGTATGACAGATATCAGAGCAAGCACCGTCCCAGCCTTAGGCTCTCAGCTCTGTTTCAAACCTTTTCGGTAGTAACCCTACTCTAATTTCTGACAGGTATCAGTGGATCCCCTTGTTGCATATAACAAACCCACGAAGTACATCCCAAAAAAACACAGTCTTGAATGAAAATTTGTTGAAAACAACAACAACAAACACAAAAGTTTTAGTGCAAATTCAATTCAATTCGACTTTATTTATATAGCGCAATATCATAACAGATATTATCTCAGGGGACTTTTCATATAGAGCAGGTCTAGACCAGACTCTTTATAACTGTTATTTACAGAGACCCAGAGAGAGACGGGGGGGGGGGGGGCAGGAGGGAGGAGAGAGAGCATAGCATAATAATGGGACTAATAGCTATACTGTATATACTATAGTTATATGATCCTGGTGGCAGGGTTAATGATATTACTAATAGGACCAAATGAAATGGTAACAGTAGCAATCATAATAATTAAAGCAGTGGGTGTTGATCAGGCTCATGGGGCAGTAGATGGTTCTACAGTCATCAGAAAAAAACCTGCAGAAAGCGACAGGAGGAGAGAGGAGAGGGATGAGGAAGAGGAGGAGAGAGGAGAGAGACAAGGAAGCACAAAGATCTGAGTCAAGTAGAATCACCATGTGGTCATTTTTAATTTGTGTTTTGGATCATGTGTCCTGCTTCATAACTCCTGTTATGAAGTGTGTATTTTTGGATAAATATGAAAACTATGTACAGATTGATTGTCTGACATCCCATTGTTTTTACCAGAATTGATGGCCGAATTCTTGTCTAACTGTGATATCTACAGTGTGTGTGCATCATCTCTCCCTCCAGCTCCTTTCTGCAATGATCTGATGAGAGAACTGGAGTCGCACCCTGCCACCAGGATTGTGTGGAACTCTGTCAAACCCATGCTGATGGGACAGATCCTGTACGCCCCGGATTCACCGGCTGTCAGGCAGATCATACGAAATGTAAGCAGCACAAGCGGCGAATGCATTTATCCCAAACTTGGAGTAGTACCATGGTTTAATACGTTTAAAAGAGTGGACCAGCGCATGTTGAGTCATTTGACTATGATTCTGACATGCAAACACTGAAAAGCCAGCAAAGACGGAATTTCTACTCTATTGTTGATTATTGAAGTGCAGTGATGGCGTGCTCAGATGAGATATGGAGTGCTTCGCTTATTGCTCTTTAGCGCTTACAGAAACTCAAACATGGAGAGGTAATGGAAACCTCATAAAAATAAATGGAGAAGATTTCCCAGACCAGTTCCTTTAGATGTTTTCCATTACTCCATGACATCCGCGTCTTCGGTTTGCATCAGCGTAGGCGAGGCTGCAACAGCGGACAATGCATGTTCCCTCAAAGAGGATCGGCCTTCCCTGTGTCATGTCTGGCCCTTTGTATCTAGATGTAGATACGTGCTGGTCAGGGCCCCTCAGGGGGGCAGTAGTCATGGATGGCTTGGTTGCAATGGGAGAACACAGGCTGATCGGCTGTGGTGACTACAACGCAGTCTAGTGGCGCCACAGCTTTTTCAGTGTTATGTAAGCAGCGAGAGTCTGTCCTTAAGACGTATGATCACACACAAAGAGAAACACACACACTTATGTTTCCTCTTTCCTGACCTTTAATGCCCTCTTTGTTTTCCGAGTTGGATCTTAATTGCACTAAGCGACGACCAAGGGGTTGATCCATTACCCTACAAGACCAGAAATATGGCCTCCACAGGCTCTGTGTCTTCTTCCTCTTAACTCTGTCATGCATCAGCGTATTTCATGAGAAACTCCATGTGAAGCATCCTTGCCTTAAAATATATGTTGTCCTGCTTTATGTGACTACTCTTGTGTAACGTTGACTATGTGTCTTATCTGCATCCTGGCGTCACTGCTCTTTCCCATTTTTTCTTACTTTTTACAAACATGGGATTTAGTTTTGAATGAAATCATCAAGCTTCATTGTCCTTCACAGCTCATTGGAGGTTAGAGTGAATATTGTTATAATTTTACAGTAAAATACTAATTTGACCTCATTGCTATGCTGTTTTGTGCTCTAAAGCACACACGCCTAAAATACTGTATAATAAAAGACAAAATTTAACAAGGGCATCTTCAATTGCTTCTTTGTGCTCTTGATCAGATATGAATATATGATAGAGCTCTCATTTAAATGGTGTGACAGAGGAATTACCTGGGACGTTGGAACCAGTTTTTGACATTTATGAATCGTGTTCATTTAGAGACTTTCGGCGACTTCACTGTTTTGATGTCCACAACAGTTTTCACTGCCTGTGAACCGTAGGTTTAGCAGGACAAGTACAGCCTCACATGTGTATTTATTCAGTCAGTGAGCACTTGATGTGTTTTTGCCAGCTACTCCTCAAACAGAGGCTAAGATACACGAGTAGTGTGAGACAGGACGCTACAGTGTTTTTGAAAATTGAGTTTAGTAGGTAACTGTGGAACTGAGTGCTGTCTTTGTTGCAACATTATGTTTACCATTGCGTATGTATGCATAAACAGAGAACAATCCACATCTTGGGCTAGCTACAAGATCTTTCGACTGCCCCCTTGAAGAAATCACCTCAAGGAATGAGGAAGTGCCCACTTGTGGGAACCCGACTGAGATTCAGTGGGCAGGCTGAATGCATTCGGCCAGTTGTCACCAACGGCCTCCATTGTCACCCCAGCCCCATTGTCCCCATTGTCACCCAAAATCAGACACACACAAGAGGCGTTTAATTGGGTGTACTCTGGGGTGCTTTCATTCCCCACTGCACATGACTGCATACCGAAACAGCCAGTGTTTGGTATTTGCCACACAAAGCACTGTACCCACACACATCCAGGGTTTTAACGATAAGCGTGCAGTAAATATTTGACGATTTGGCACAGAATGCATTTGTTGCACAGTTGCTGGTTATCTGAACAGGCCCGCGGGAATTCTTTGTGTGAGAATGTGTGTGTTGTCTTTTCAAAAGCCTGTTTTCACAGAGAGTTAAATGTGGGAATGGTATGTAGCAAGAGATTAGGAGGACTGTGACAGTGTGTACTTGAGTTTGTGAATGTTGTGTATACATGTGTGGTTTTGATGTTTACCCCAAAATGTTGATTTCTTCTGTGAGCAAAAAGTGTGTATTTGCACATGTCCCTATATTTCTAATTGCCGTGCGCCCAGATATTGGCATTTGTGTGCGAATGTGTTTATTTTTGATAATAATTTCCTGTCCTTTCAACCTTGATACACCAACCATCCACAAACACACACACACACACACACACACACACACACACACACACACACACACACACACACACACACACACACACACATTTCCATCCCTCTTGTAGGCTAACACTACATTTGAGGAGCTGGAAAGGCTGAGGACGATGGGGAAGGCCTGGGAGGAAGTGGCTCCTCAGATCTGGTCCTTTTTCCAAGATGGAGTCCAAGTCCAGATGATCCGGGTAGGAAAACAACAGTGTTACACAATAATAAGGTTTGAACAGAACCCCATAGATAATGAGGACGGGGATAAAGGAAGTTTATCAACTCACATGTTCATCGTAGAAGGTGCTCTAACATTCAGCCAAATATCAGCAGATTCTGTGAACAAAATACAAGGCTTCATGTTTTGTCACAGGATTTAAATCATGTTAAACTATCAGTTCCCTTCAGCTGTGGTTTAAAATAACATCTACGTACTTGCCCCACTGTGGCTCATTCAGCTGATATGAGCAGGATCCCCCTTTGTGTTGCCTTTCAGTTGACATCCAGTGCTAAACAACAGTCTCTCTGGATGAGATGATGAATGATGCTGTTGTTCTTCTATCCTGAGCTTTTACTTAATGATCATGTTTGCTGAGACTCAGGAGTTCACAAAGTTTTCTGCTTGAATATCGAACCTTATCATATGAAAACATACCTTCTCTTCCCCTTTTCTATTTATCCCTCTCTTTGCAACACTGTGCATCTTTCCCTTTTATCATGTTCCTTTCCCCTCTCTACAAGCCCTGTCTATTTAATTTTTGTCCTTGGCCTCTTTCCTCTAACTCATGGAGGAAACATGAAAAATAAATGGTGAATGTAATACGATTAGGAGGGTTACTCTTCCCTAATCAAATCTAATAGCATTGTCATTGCTTTGATTAAGTTTGTTATCAAATGTATATGCATGGTGTCTCAGCAACATCTTTCTTTGAATACAGCTACTTGCTCCTCATGGAGAAACCAGATTAAATAAAGGTTATTCCCCTATTTCCTTTTGTTCCAGGACACCATCTGCAATCCATCGGTGATGGACTTCATTGACCGGAGTCTAGAGGAGGCGCCATTCTCCTCCAAACACATCCTCAACTTCCTGTACAACGGCCCAGCAGAGGACCGTCCAGAGGATGTGCCTGATTTCGACTGGCGAAACATCTTCAACTTCACTGACCGGGTCATTCGGATGCTCAACCAATATGGGGATGTGAGTGAACGTTACTAAAATCACACAGGTTTTGTACATTTTAGACTTGTTGGTTGAAAAATGTAAATGTAATGTTGTAAAATGTGCCTCTCAAATACCTCTGACTGGTCTGTGGGAAATACCAAACACATGCACCTGCTTGTTCACACAATTACCCAATCAGCCGATGACGTGGCCAATCACGTAACGGTCTCAAGAGCTGGAGCTGTGGTGGATGAGCTAATAAAACAAAAGAGCAGGTCAGGTTCTGGTCCTGTCAGACAGGAACAGAGACCTGAGGCTGCAGTGGACACAGGTTCACCAGAGCTGGACCATTGAAGACTGGAAAACTGTATCCTGGTCTGATGGATCTGGATCCTGCTGAGGCAGCTGATGGTCGGGTCAGAGCCTGGAGTCAACAGCATGAATCCATGGACTCAACCTGCCTGGTGTCAAAAGTCCACGTGGTGGAGGTGATGTAATGGTGTGTGTGTGTGTGAGTGTGGGGGGGGGGCGTTCTTGGCCCCTTAATACAGATCAGTCATCACAGTCTGTATCATTGCCAACCATGTTCATCCCTTTATAGCCACAGTTCACCATCTTCTAACGGCAACTTCCTGCAGGATAATGATCCGGGTCACAAAGCTCCAACTGGTTTCATGAACATGACAATTAGTTCAGTGAACTTCAGTGCCCCCCCCCAGTCTCCATATCTGGATCCAGTAGAACCACTTCAGTGATGTGGTAGAACAAGAGACTTTAGCATGAATCTGCAGCTTATAAATCTACAGAAATGATTGATGCATCATGTCAACATTGACCCAGAACCTATGAGGAAAGTTTCCAACACCTGATAGAATCCAGAGCACAAAAACCTGAAGCTGTTTGTGAGGAAAGGGAGGAACCAGCTAGTATTAATATGAACCTCCAAAACAAGTGCTCACTGATTGTATGTAGCAGTATATAAAATTACACTAACTAGGAAAAGGGATCTAAATTTCCAGATAAAAACAAAGTGCCCGGATAATTTTTGTTAACTTTTTTTTCATCTTTTCCTTCACTGGACTCTGACAGTAAGAATGCGGACTCTTTCACATTTCACTTCACCTGAAATGTCAAGTTGTAGGACAGGCCTATTCAGGAATTAATCCAATTAGGCACAGGTTTTGTCACTTGATGATTTCAATACCCTGGTTGCCTAACCACTGTGTGCTCAATACTACTGTTGACGTGATGTGAGAGTTTAGAAAAGCTGTCTTTGCCCTCTGCAATTTGTCTCCCTGTGCAGAGACATGGAAATCTACCCAGGTGGGCGAGAGCCAGAGAAACAAACTGGCTGTCCAGGCTCTTTTGTTTACTGCTGATGGAGTGGAGGCTTTAAAAGAACGAAAACACATCACACACCTTCTCCCACAGAGGCCCTACACATTTAAAGTGGGCCAGTGTATTTGAAATGAAGCTGAAATCACCTCTTTTTTCCCTACGGGGGCTAATCTGGATGAGAGGCCTATCGCCCTGGGGGGTGACACAGGGGGCACCTGGGGGCATGGCTGAGTGGATGGTTGGTGCTCTTTGTTTTTGTCAAAGTTGAAGCTTACAGCACTTGAGTGTGACAGGGAGATGGGAACGACTGAGGCCGATTAGATACAGCTGTCATACCATCCACCATCCTTTATAAAGCAGCAACAATGAGCAAGGGCTGGATGGCTGGATGGCTGCATGTTGGTGGCATGCATGTGTATCACGCCACGCCGTGAGGCCTATCGTGTTAGTTGATGAATGCTTGGGTAAATTAAGGGACAGCTTTAGACTATACTACGTCCCTAAAATGCACACAGTGTTTACATTTACTTTGATTGCATGGCTCTGTTTGCATGGCAAATTGTGTGCATGTTCTTCGTGTTTGAGCTGCTATCTGTGCATGGGATCTTAGTGGTAAACGCTTTTTCTGGAGCGTTTCCTCTTGGATCAGGGCCCTCCCTATTTGCATGAGACTACAGTGAATGGCTGTATCAGACATGCCTTACAGGGAATAGACAACGACTGCTCAAAAGTGCATATAGAGTCGGGATTGTAGCGACTTGTGCCAACGCTGGCATCCCTGGCCTTCATTACCCCTTTTAAAAAACATACACTGACCTAGCCAAATACTAAGACTACATAATTCAAAAAGACAGCATTTTCTGACTAGTAAACACTCTCTGTTTCATATCGAGCCACGCTAATGTCGTGTCTCCCGGAATGGAAGCATCGATCTAATCCCATTTATAAATACATTCACGGTCCCCAGAGGATGAATCCCAACAACTTTAGTGATACCTTGACTTTTCATCTACCCCCAGCATGAGGTTCACACCTGTGATTTGAGTGAAATATCCTGAACTTCAGCTACACCACATACTGCTTGTTAACTACTGTTTTGCTGATCCTCCTCTGACTGCCAGGGTTTGCCCTGGTCTGAGATCAGCCCACTTATACGTCGCTCTCCGTCTTGTTCATGCTCTCTCACTCAGTGTGTGATCCTGGACAAGTTTGTGACTCTGCCCGATGAGGATGCCGTCACCCGACGGGCTTTGGACCTGCTGGAGGAGAGCAAGTTCTGGGCAGGCCTTGTCTTTGTGAATATGTACCCCTGGACCACCAACGTCCCACCTCACGTTAAGTTCAAGATCCGTATGGATGTTGATGCGGTGGAGCGCACCAATAAAGTCAAAGACAGGTTAGAACCAAAGTCCAGCTCAAACAATGGGTTTAGCGTTATGATGATAAACTTAGAGACTAAATATGTATGTCGCTCAGGTATTGGGACCCTGGCCCCAGGGCTGATCCTATGGATGACCTCCGCTATGTGTGGGGTGGCTTTGCCTACCTCCAGGATATAGTAGAACATGGGATCATCAAGACTCAGACAGGAAAGGAGTGGCCGCTGGGGGTTTACCTTCAGCAGATGCCCTACCCTTGTTATGTGGATGATCTGTGAGTGGATGTCGTGATCGTTCAGTAACTCCACACAAAGTTCAGTTGCATTTAAAAGCCATAGCAGAACTCATTGTGACTTTATCTTAGCTTGTGGTTCTCACTGCGTTCTTCTCCTCCATCCGACTTCCTCTCCCCCTCCTCCATCCAGCTTCATGCTGACACTGAACCGCTGTTTCCCCATCTTCATGGTGCTGGCCTGGGTCTACTCTGTGTCAATGATCGTCAAGAGTATCGTTCTGGAGAAGGAGCTGCGTCTGAAGGAGACCCTGAAGGCCACGGGGGTCACCAATGGCGTCATTTGGTCGACCTGGTTCATCGACAGCTTCATCATGATGGGCACCAGCACCGCTCTCCTCACCGCCATCATCATGGTGAGGGAAATTATGTGTAGCCAGTTGTGAAACTGATAATGTAGTGTATATGTACACCAGCTCCTACAGTGTGTGTAGACTCGTAATGATTAATTCACGGTGACTCCACTCATGCTATCTAGCTTGGCAATAAATGTCAAAATATCATCTGCAATAATTAATGATGGTGTCTCACTGATTCCATACTAACACATTAATGAATCATTAATGAAAGAACTGTGTAAACTGTGACATCATGGGAATTATGTCAGTGGCTTTGCATGAACACCTCTGCCCTGTAAAAGCCACAAGTTTTCACACAGTTGTAAGACAGACTGTTCCGACCTCTAGTGGTTAATTTCTGTAAAGCAGTATGTTATACTGAGATCAGCCAGATAAAGTGTGAAAATGTATCAGTGTTTTATGTAACTTATCTATTATTGTTATTTTCACTCAGTAGTTTACTTAAAACTATTTTAAAACTCTGTTCAACATTCCAGTCTTTAGAGAAACTGTCCGAAATATAATGCAGAACACTTTCTGTAGAATATTAACAACCCTATTTGTTACATTATAACTCTGTGTGGATCAAAATGTAGTTTCTTAGTTTTAACAGTCAGGAAACAATTCAGCAGGAATATCGGAGATAATTAGCTCAGCTGTCGTTGCCATAGCAACTTGCTCTAAGGCCCTCAAATCAGTTGTTGGGAAAATGCGTGTCATTCACTTCCCCCTGTGCAGTGATTTACAGAAGCATTTCTATAGGGACGGCCTCTGTTTGGTCACTCAGCACGCTGCAAACTGAAATCCTGACTCTCTGTTTCCCTCCGGCCCACAGGGAGGGAGGGTCTTGAATTACAGCAATCCATTCATCCTCTTCCTCTTTCTACTCACCTTCACCATGGCGACCATCATGCAGTGCTTCCTCCTCAGCGTCTTCTTCAACCAGGCCAACCTGGCAGCAGCCTGCTGTGGCATCGTTTACTTCACTCTTTACCTCCCCCACATCTTCTTCTTTGCCTGGCAGGATCGCATCACTAAAGATATGAAGATCCTGGTGGTGGGTGGCGCATTGCTCTAGAGTAAAATACATTAAAGTGTATAATGGATATATTAATCACAAATATGATGTACTGAGTCATTAAAGTGAACAAGCTTTGCCACATAATGTTAACCCAGCTCCATCTACAGTATCAGTCTAGAGAATCTCCCATGCCTCTCCTCAGAGTCTGCTGTCCCAGGTGGCGTTTGGCTTTGGGACAGAATACCTTTCACGGTATGAAGAGCAGGGTCTGGGTCTGCAGTGGGACAACATACAGACCAGCCCTCTGGAGGGCGACGAGTTCTCCTTCCTCACCTCCATCTGCATGATGGGCCTGGACACCGTGCTGTATGCCGTTCTGGCCTGGTACCTGGACAATGTCTTCCCTGGTCAGTGCATTAAAGTGAAATGAGGGATTCAGTTCAACCTTATATCTAGTTATATTAATTTTACTGACAAATTTTTTTTTCATTCCATCACAGGACAGTATGGGATTGGCCGACCATTTTACTTCCCCTTCTTGCCCTGTTATTGGTTCAACACTGTGGCTCCGGCTTCAAGTAAGTGTATCATTTACCACTTTCCAGAAGGTTTTTCCCTAAAACCAATATACAATTAACTTATGTGTAAAATACAGGGGACCTAGATCTGTAAAGTGTCTGTGGTATAAACTCCAGTCTGTTTCACATTCTGTTCTTTTTCTCAAAAGGCAACAGCAGACTTGGGTCGGATCAAAAAGGCTTTGATAACCTCGCAAACAAGGAGCAAGGAGAGCAGCAGAGACAAGAGGAGGAGGAGAACCAGGAGAAAGCCCAGCCACCGGAGGAGACCACCTCCTGTGAACACCAGGATCAGAGGGAGAGGCTGGGGAAGGAGAACCAGGCCGAAGATGAAGGGAACCAGGAGAAAGAGGGTATAATAGCCGCTTAATGTTTATCAGAACTCTATCAAGACCTGCTCTCACTGTCCCTCTCTGCTGGTCAGTTTCATTTATGGGAACCCGGTGCCCTTGTGTGTATTTACACTTGCTGACACATGTGAACAAACACACACACACACACACACACACACAGCTCTAACTTCTCAGTTTGCTTAGTTAATGAGTGATGGAAACTTTTCTTTGTGTTCCAATACCCTGACCTCATGTGGGTCCTGCCTCTCCCACACACATCTGGGAACTACAATGACACTTGTTACTTTATGAAAAAAAAGATAACAAAGCGAAGTGTTAGAATGACTTCTTGGAATTTGGTTGAGGATTTGTTTTGATTTCATTTCATTCCTAATCATTCTGTGGCTTTGTTTACTGGAAAGGCATTCCTGCTGTGATGTATTTGGATCTGCTTTTTAAACAGTCCACACACATTAGTCAGATGCTGTATATGTGCTTGCCCTCGCTGTGTGCAGGCCGGCCATTCTTTGAGGCAGAGCCAGCTGACCTGGTGAAGGGTGTTTGTATCCAGGACCTGGTCAAGGTGTTCGGCAACAGCAGATCCAAACCGGCGGTGGATGGCCTCAGCATCGGCTTTTACGAGAGCCAGATTACCGCCTTTCTGGGCCACAACGGGGCTGGGAAGACCACCACCATGTATGTCAGACAGTTACTGTACATGCAAGCATATACACCAATATGCTGGATGCTGAAAATCCTCTAAAGCGTCTCTCCGCTTCTCTCTGCCCGTCTCTCTTCCTGTCTCTCTCTCCCAGGTCTATTCTGACCGGTATGTTCCCTCCCACTTCGGGGACGGCCACCATTTATGGCAAGGACATCCGCACAGACATGGATACCATCCGCCTGTCTCTGGGGATGTGCCCTCAGCATAATATTCTTTTTCAGCAGTATGTAACTCCCCTCATATTCATTCAGGCCCTGATATTACACAAATAAGTGGTACAGTGGACTATTCATCAGACAGTGTGATAAATGACATGAGCACTTCTAGAGTTGTAACAGTGTAACACCCCCCCACACACACACACAAACACACACGCCGATTCTCTTGTTGTCTGACAGTATGACTGTAGCAGAGCACATCCTGTTCTACTCGCTGCTGAAAGGTCGTCCAATCGCGGAGGCCGAGGAAGAGGTGGAGAACATGCTGCAGGATCTGGGTCTCCCTCACAAGAGAGATGAACTGACCCAGAACCTCTCAGGTCTGACTGGATGCGAGTGTATGCACATGTGTAATACTGCTTAGTGTCATGCAAACTGCACTCACACACACACACACACACACACACTCACTCATCTGCACTGTGTGGTGTTCTAACCCAGGAGGCATGCAGAGGAAGCTGTCGGTCGCCCTGGCGTTTGTTGGTGGGGCTAAGGTGGTGATCCTGGATGAGCCCACCTCAGGAGTGGACCCCTACTCCAGACGCTCCATCTGGGACCTACTGCTGAAATACCGTTCAGGTAACACTGACATCTGCTGGCTAGAGGAGGGTATAGGGTCTGTGGAGGTATTACCGACACATACAAATGAAAATTAAATACTTTTATGTGGAATCAACCGAAACCATTTCCTGTGTCTCCACGCTTGTCCCCACGCTTCTTTTATTATGATGTAATTGCATCAACATGCTCTTGCAGTCATGCATTCATAAAGCTTTGTGTTTTGAGCACCACATTATCTGGTCCCTATATTTTAAGTCACTTTTTGTTTAAATGCATTTTTTTGGCACATTTACAAACCCTTTTACATGATTAACCAGGCCTCGACTGGCTTGTCTGGTCAGGCCACAAATAATCCAACTGAAGCACCAATGCTTCCAGTTTAAACCATTGCGGTTTTGTCATTCACTCGTGGGCCTCTCACATTCACACCAGCTGTACTGCAACCCTTGCGTTAAAAATGAACAACGAGGTTTTCTTGCTCCCATATTCTCTCACAGCACAAGAGTATTATTATTCTATTATTAGATCTTGAGCTAAGGGGAAAAGTAAATCAGAGTCATCCAGCAGCTTTCCTTCTTTCATTTCCTGTTGTCCAACTCTGTCCCCGGTTCTCAGGGCGTACCGTGATTATGTCCACCCACCACATGGACGAGGCTGACCTGCTGAGTGACCGGGTCGCTATCATCTCACAGGGTCGCCTCTACTGCTGCGGGTCCCCGATCTTCCTCAAGAACTGTTTTGGCGCTGGCTTCTACCTCACGCTGGTGCGGCGAATGAAGTATGACACTTCCAAGGTGAGGGTAGGGGGCAGCGGATGTCTGTGCTCATCGAGATGAAAATGTTTGACAGTGGCAGTTTTGAAAATAGGTGATCAGTTTTGGGCTGAAGTTAGTATTAGTTGCACTTCCAGAATTAGACTCTAATCTGGGCAGAAGAGCATTCAGACCTCAGCATACTAAATGTCTGGACTGAAGCTGTGGTTAATGACCAAAAATAAATGAGCCATGAAAACGTACACTCTCATATATATCCCCACTGAAGTTCCTGGATCCAGGTGCTAGAGGGGACAGATGATACAATATCTAATTATTCAGTAAAAGACATTTTACATCAGACTAAAGACTAACAACCCAGCAGTTTCACCGATGTGATTCGTATGCAGATGAGTCCTCGTTAGACTGAGGGGAAGCAAAAGTGCCTGCGGGGAGAGTCAGTGATGGTTTCTGGTAACGTTTTGCCCTCCAGGCCAGCTGCGACTGCACGGACGATTGCTCCTGTAACTGCTCGAAATGCTCCAAGTTTAAGGCGAACATGGAGGAGAGCCAGGCTGCAGACAGACAGATGGACGGTAAGGTCACCTTTAGCTCTCTCCTCGTTCCAGTCTCAGAGATCAGCGTGTTACGCCCGGTTCATTGTTCAGCTCCCCAAACCTGTCTTTAGTCCAATAGTCTCCAACATTATTAGTGCAATGGGACCATGATTAGAGCATTTGCATAGGACTGGAGTCAGTCTAATAATGGTACCTGTTGTTAACCCACCTGTGCTCTGTCAACCACTGTGTGCCCTCTGTATTCTTGTTCAGAGTAAAACGCATGGAATTTTCCCTGACTTACCTCTGACTGTTCTTTACTTCTCATATGATTTTTGGAGTAAAAATAAGGCACTGGAGGCACAGTAGGTGAAAAATAAGATACAGCAAAGTGAGTAGAAATTCTGTCGATTGAATTTCAAAGGCGGCATGTTGAGCAGAAATGTATAAAAAGGCAAATTCACAAAAGGAGATGAAGGGAAAATGAGGGAAAACACATTAAATCCACATGGTGGATGTGCTAGAAGTTAAATAATCAGCAAAATCAGCTTCTTTCCCTCACCTCCAGGTAACATGGAGAACATCACGGCCCTGGTCCATCACCACGTGCCACAGGCGCGTCTGGTGGAGGCCATCGGCCAGGAGCTGACCTATCTGCTGCCCAACCGTAACTTCCAGCCGCGGGCCTACGCGAGCCTGTTCAGGGAGCTGGAGGAAACCCTGGTGGACATTGGCCTCAGCAGCTTTGGTGTGTCTGACACATCGCTGGAGGAGGTGCGTTGAATCAGTAGTGAAGTAAATTGTAGCGGGTGTAGTAATCATGGTAAAATCAAAGCAGTAATATACAGTTACAAATTTACACTGTGGCTGCCCCCTGTACAGAAAGATTCTTGGTTGTTAAATTACAAATTATATTTTTATTTTCATCGCTAAAGAGCAATTTGAAATTTGAATAATTACAAGTGTTTTTTTGAGGCAATCTGTCATACAGTCACTGCCTCGCCACCTCTGCTGTTATTATTAAGATCACCTGTTAATCTTGGGTCTTGGTCATTTTTTGGTAGATCTTCCTGAAAGTCACTGCTGATGGGAATGAAACCAACAGGAAACGCCTACAAGGTAAAAAAGAACCAGAGTGAAGCGCTTTTCTCCTCCTGTTGATCTGTTGTGCGTCTGAGTGTGCGGTTGTGTCTCAACTATGGTGTGAGTTGCAGCCTCTGTGTCCCACTCTCTAACCCCCCCAGACAAGAACTCAGTGCAGCAGATTTCTCGAGCCAGTCTCTATGGACTCAACAGAGTGGCTGTTGACATGGAACCGCTAAAAGGTGACGGTGGCTTTCAGCTTGCACCTGGGGACAATGCTGCTGTAGTGGAAAAACATTATGAATTTCTGAATGGGAAGATGGTTTGCAGTCTTTTATGTGCTGAGAGATGAAACCTATTAAGCCTAAAACTAAACATTTGAAACATTATTCAATTGGTTCCGGAAACCAGTTGGTTGATGAAAGTGTTTTTCCTGACAACAGTGTCACGCTGAGAAGCTTCTGCTTGGGGATTTTGACCAGTGGCACGTGACCAACTGTATGATTTATTATAAAGATACATTTTGATCCTGAGCTGTCACTGGCACACCAGTAACATGCACAAGAGGCTGAGCTACATGCCTATAGGCAAGCAGAGCAATGCTGGCAGTGCATAGGCTTTTACGTCTTAGTCAATAAGTCAACGGCAGACCGAGCAAGCTTGGCTCGCTGGCCGGCCTCTTTCCTCCGGCTAAGACCGCCGGCGCCAATCGGGCTGTGCAGCTCAACCTGAAACTCTGTACTCCAGGCTCAGATGGAGCTCTCCAGGGCAACGGCCAGGGCCCATGCGACGGCCTGGAAGGCGGCGCAGGGAGGGGCTCCTACCAGGTCAGAGGCCTGAGTCTGACCCTCAAACAGTTGTTCGCTCTGCTGATCAAGAGGCTGCATCACGCCACCCGCTCCTACAAGGACTTCTTCGCCCAGGTGACCTTACCATCATAATCCTCGCATCCAATACACACCATTTCACTAACATTTCACTCTATTTTTAAAGTTAAGTGTTTACTGGATACAGTAAACATAGCCTGGACATGTTTTACCGCACAGGCCGTCGTCAGACCGTTGTTTTGTCTGGTTCTACAGTCGCGGTTGTGTCTCTGTCTCTGGTAGATCGTGATGCCAGCCAGTTTTGTTTTCCTGGCGCTGACTTTCACTCTGATCGTTCCGCCCTTCGGGGAGTATCCAAGTATGACCCTCAGTCCCTGGATGTACGGACGGCAGTACACCTTCTTCAGGTGATAATAAAGGAAACTGGCTCACCTGGGGCCCTTTAGTTGTCAGGAGTGTTACTGAATATGATAAGACCAGTACGATGCTTTTGATTGGTTTTGGCTAAAAAGGCTGTGTTTATGAATTGGACAGAATCATTTTATTCAGTGAACTTGTATGTATCATATTGTCCATTGCAGTAACGAGCGTCCCATGGAAGCTCAGATGAGATACTTCGGTGAGGTGTTGCTAGACAAGCCTGGCTTTGGGACTCGCTGCATGGTGGACGAACCCCTGGAGTGAGTAACCTGCACAGTTTCAGATCTTTTTTTTCCCGATGGTCCTCAGTGACTGTCCTTTGTTTGACTTTGTGGCTCACTCTCTCCCACCGGCAGAGATTTCCCCTGTAACAATATCACCACAGAGTGGGAGATGCCCCTGGTAAACCCTGCTCTGATAGACATGCTGGCCGGTCCAGAGTGGGGCTCTCTCCGACCATCTCCAGACTGTCGATGCAGCACATCCAGGAAACTCACTATGCTGCCCGTGTGCCCTGAGGGAGCAGGGGGCCTGCCGCCTCCACAGGTAGGGGGGTGGGTCACTGATACTGAAACTGAAAACGACCACGGTGTGTACGTTACTAGATAACTTCACCGCACACTGTTGTGTATCGTTTCCACGTACATTCATGGGTCAATGGCTGCCGGTGAGTATCTTAGATAAAACGTGCTCTGTGTGTTACTTTGTGCATCAGAGGATCCAGTCAACAGGAGATGTTCTCATGGACCTGACAGGCAGAAACATCTCTGACTACCTGGTGAAGACCTACCCCGGGCTTATCAGAACCAGGTATTCTATCCTTCTCACCAAATGAAAATTGGGAACTTATTTATTTGTCCGAAAAGCAAATAGCTCAAACAAAGTGAGAGTAGCTGCTTTCAATTTGTGTATATTATGGCATCAGGACATCATAGTTTATCTGCTCTACAGTGATCTAAACATAAACCTTTTGTGTTAACAAAGGAAATATATTGTAGTTGTGCAAAAACTGTTGTTCTCTTACATCAAAGAGTTATACGAGATGCATACGTACCAAACAAGACAGACCACTATTAATGTCAAGATTTAAAAACATGGAAAAGAATTGTGACCTGTGGTGTTAAAATGTTTTTAATGGAAACACATACAAATATGAGAAAGAATAACTGTGTAATCTCTTTGTGTTTGCAATCCTTTTCCAGTTTGAAGAGCAAATATTGGGTGAACGAACAAAGGTAATTTCAAATTTGTGTACATCTGCCTCATTGTATGGTTATTTGGGTTGAGGGAGGGACACCTGTATTAATTGGACAGATGAGTGTGTGTGTGTGTGTGTGTGTGTGTGTGTGTGTGTGTGTGTGTGTGTGGGTGGGTGGGTGTAGCGGTGCGGTTCACCCTCCAGTGGCTGTAATGATGTAGTACAGTCAGGAGTTGGAGGTACAGGTACTAGCATTCTTTTCTCTGTGGTGCCCAGGTATGGAGGTATATCAGTAGGAGGGCAGCTTCCTGTTCTGGGCCTGCAGCCAAAGACCATCCAGGATGTAGCAGCACAGCTGGGACGGCTGCTCAATGTTACTGGGGTATGGCTCTAAAACTCACCATCATGTGTTTACTTATGTTTGTGTGCGCCGTTGTCTTCATTTTCCATGTGTTTCGTTACCTCGCTCTTTGCTCTGAGGTTTTCTGTAATGGCATTTCACATTTTTGGTCATAGGGCAAACACTCTAAACAAATGCTGAAGGACATCGGCACGTTCCTCAGGTACATGGAGACTCAAAACAACATCAAGGTAAGTTCACTGGAGCCTCCCCAGACCAAGGACACCTGCACCGCTGTGACCTGCTTGCCTCATTGTATAACACAGTGTAATGGAGAGTACATAAATTTGTCACAAATACAATGGAAAATACTACAGTTTATGCATCAGGCCGTTATGTTACAGATATTATGAGCCAGAACTGGTTAAGGTGTTTCACTCACTGTCTCTCTACAGGTGTGGTACAACAACAAGGGCTGGCATGCCATGGTGTCTTTCATGAACGTGGCCAACAACGCCATCCTCCGGGCAAACCTGGCCAGAGGCGCCAACCTGGATGAGTATGGGATCACTGCTATCAACCACCCCCTGAACCTCACCAAGGAACAGCTCTCTGAGATCACTGTGTGAGTGGCCAGTGCCAGATAGTTCCACCCACTTACGTTTCCTGGTCTCTGACGTGTTCCCGTGGGGATTAGACACCAGTGATCCAGTCAGTTTTATCTAAGAGTCTGGAATAAAAACATGGTTCCCGCAGGTCACTGCTAGAATGCAGGATATTTCTCAGTGACCCCTCTCTTTCCCCAGCCTGACCACCTCAGTGGACGCAGTGGTGGCCATCTGTGTCATCTTCGCCCTGTCCTTCGTCCCAGCCAGCTTTGTCGTCTATCTCATCCAGGAAAGGATCACCCAGGCCAAACACCTGCAGTTTGTCAGTGGTGTCAGCCCACTGGTCTACTGGACAGCCAACTTCCTCTGGGACATGGTACAGTGATCAAGATGTTCACAGAAAAAAATGATGTAAATACTCTAGGTTCTCTTTCCTTTTCTCATGAAAGTAAATTGTTTTTGCGCCTTTGTTCTCTCTTTAGGTGAATTACTCCATCAGCGCAGCGATGGTGGTGGAAATTTTCATCTTTTTTGATAAGAAATGCTACACCTCCCCAACCAACCTCCAACCACTTGTTGCACTACTTATTCTTTATGGGTAAGAAAATGGGTAATACTATTGAAAACAGTATCAGCAGAGTAAACACAACACTGCTAAATTAAGACTGATTGAAAGTGGTTATTATTTTACAAGTGACACCGATGATAACTTATATTGATTAATAACAATATTTTGTGCCATTTTCAGATTTGTGTCCTGTAGCAAGCTAACACAATTTAGCAGAGGAACTGTCTCTGTTGGCTTTCCTGGATCTGAACACTTTTGAACAAGTTAGCTCTCTACCAAAGGAAATTTAGCTCCTACAGCTTGTATTGATTCTACAAGAGGCTGGTTTTTAATAAAAGGGCAAACAGAGGCGTCCAGCGCCTTGTATTGGATTTTCTCACACTGACTGTGTTGAACTGATGCTCATCCTGATCTCTCTCTCTCTCTCTCTCTCTCTCTCTCTCAGCTGGGCGGTGACCCCCATGATGTACCCCATGTCCTACATGTTCAGTGTCCCCAGCACAGCCTACGTCTCTCTGTCATGTATCAACCTCTTCATTGGCATCAACAGCAGTGCCATCACCTTCATCCTGGACCTTTTCGAGGGGACCACGGTGAGACCAGGGTCCTCCTTTCTCTGACTATCTATCCATCTTCCAGCTCACCCTCACTCATCCGTGTTGGATTGTTTTCTAGGCTCTGTACAAGTTCAATCAGCTGTTAAAGGCCGTGCTGCTCATCTTCCCCCATTACTGCCTGGGACGAGGTCTCATAGACATGGCCATGAACCAGGCTGTGACTGACATCTACGCCCGCTTTGGTAACAGCAGACTGCATAGACTCACGTCCCTCACGGCCCAGCAAGCAAACGCCTTTGACTGTCAGACACCATGTGGACACTCTGAGTGAATTTTGGGTCATTGCCTGCATCAAAAATCTAGTGATGTGCAAGAATACATCTGAGAGTTTGAAATGGCAAAAAATGAAATACATGTACTCATTGATAGTACATAATCAAGATCAACCAAGCTTCTGTTGCGTTCATCCTGACGTCATCCTATTTATTTTTTAAGAATGAGATATAAACAAGAAATCCTTGAAATGCTTGTTACTTGAAAACTCATGTCGAAGAAAAACAGCCAACTCTCCTGAAAAGTTATCACACTGACAGGTGTGTTGTGTTTATATGTTCCCTCAGGCGAGGACTACAGTCCAGACCCCTATAGCTGGGACTTCATTGGGAAAAACCTGTTCTGCATGGCTGTTGAGGGGTTTGTCTATTTCATCCTTAACATTCTCTTCCAGTATCGCTTCTTCCTGAACCACTGGTAAGCAAGTTGGAACTAGAAAACTGACTTTACTAGCTGTACTTAAGTCTTGGCCTTTTAAATTGTACAAGGTGTCTAGTAAGATGCAGACAAACTCAAAGGATTTGGTCCAGATAATGCAACATAAATGTTCTTATTGGTGCATAAACTGATAGAGGGTTGATTTGCTGACCGGTTTTCCACTGGCAGGATTTCAGATTGCCCAAAGCCTCCGATTTTGGAGGAAGATGTAGATGTGACTGAGGAAAGACAGCGAATCTACCAAAGTGGAAAAACAAATGATATATTACGCATAAGAGACCTCTCCAAGGTGACACGTTTTTCTTTTTTTTCCTCATCAATCATGGACAGTGGATGAAATTTGAAAAAAAGTACTTGCGCATTGTCCTAATTTTGTTTTGATCTTGTCAGACGTACGTGGGAACAGTTATCCCTGCAGTGGACCAGATCTGTGTTGGTGTATCGCCTGGAGAGGTTTGTACAGTGAAGCTGGTGCAATTAGCCGACCCGGGGGGTGGGGGGGGGTCTTCTACTCAGATCACTGTCCATTTATCACGCTTATCCTTTTTTCGACAGTGCTTTGGTCTCCTAGGGGTAAATGGAGCAGGCAAGACCACCACATTCAAGATGTTGACAGGCGACATCGACGTCACCTCAGGAGAGGCCTCAGTTGCTGATCATAGGTTAGTAATACAATGTTATTATAAACAAAAAGAGAACCACTATGGACTTATTGTGTGTCCCAGGCTTTTCCCCTTATGTTTATCTATATGAAAAAAAAAAATCTCTAATCGGGCAACAGATTCGTTATTTGGGTACTGAGAGTCTCCATAAGGACCCAGGCTCATGATACAAATTTCTCACTCTCTCAATCCATATTTCTAATTTCCAATAAATCGTCAGTTTATGAAAAAATCTGTTCTGTGACAAAAAAACTGATGAAAATCTTTTATTAAATTGGTGCTGTATCATGTAAGAGGTGGTTATATACTGGTCGACTAGTTGTAATCATCTCAGAGAGTGCGTCCTCAAGGTTCACCTGTTTCCATCATGTCGTCCTGGTAGCATTTTAACCAACATCCTGGACGTTCACCAGAACATGGGATACTGCCCCCAGTTCGATGCCATAGACGAGCTGCTGACGGGCAGAGAACACCTGCATCTCTACGCCCGCCTCCGCGGAGTCCCGGAGTCTGAAATCGGCAGGGTGAGCTGCAGGAAATAAATCATCCAAAAGTCTGAAAGGCTTAAAATCAGAAACATGGAAAATGTATAGGTGATGATGGGGTCTAAAATGAAGACAACCACCATCTCGACCAGGCAAATCCTCTGGAAATTATACTAAAGATGAAGAAGATGAAAAAGGGGGAAATGCTTACTTCATTACAAGCAGAGTAGTGTTACAACAGTTGAAGACATTACTGTGTACAAATATTTGGTGAATCTGTTCCTCCCTCTACCAAATATGAACTTGTTTGGAGTAAGAATCAGAGACAGAGAAAATTCAGTGGAGATGTTTCCTGGCATGACACCACAATCAGCCTAAATATTTCATACTGTCGTTCATGAAAACAAGTTCAGTGGGGAACCACACAGTGTGCATAGCGTGGTTCATTGCGATCGCTAAACACGACAAAATTTTGTGCTTGCAGCTTTTTTGTTAGTGAGGTTTGACTGAAACTCACCAGGAACTTCCCCTCCTCACGCTCAGGTTGCAGAGTGGGCCATCCAGAAGTTGGGTCTCTTGGAGTATGCGGGTCAAAGCGCCGGGACCTACAGCGGAGGCAACAGGAGGAAGCTATCCACTGCCATCGCCATGATCGGCTGCCCGGCCCTGGTGCTGCTGGTGAGGCCAACACAGGGGAATGTTTCTGGGTTTGATTAGAGATTTAGGACCGGGGTCACGGTTACATGGGCAGGGTGAGGCAAGATGCCTCGTTAATGTGTTAATGTGTTCGTTCACTGTGCATCAGGATGAGCCCACCACAGGTATGGACCCTCTGTCCAGACGCTTCCTCTGGAACTCCATCATGAGTGTTATTCAGGACAGACGAGCAGTGGTTCTCACCTCACACAGGTAGGCTGCACGTTGTGTTAGAGCTCTGAGGTGCTTGTGCCTGACTTGAGCGTATCCATTTGATGCTAAAGGAAAGATCTTAATTCTTGTTCCACCACTGCTGTGAGTGGAGAATTTAATTCTCCTGGTCTGGTCTTTGCAGCATGGAGGAATGTGAGGCACTGTGTACCCGTTTAGCCATCATGGTTAATGGATCCTTCAAGTGTTTGGGAACAATTCAGCATCTGAAATACAAGTCAGTCCCTTTACTTGGTCCTGTGTATCTGATCGATATACCAAATTTTCTCACTTCGTACAATTGTAAAGTGAGAAGTAAAAAGCAATAAACTGATGAAATTTGATTCTGCTTCACCTTACATCCCTGTTATGGTAGATTTGGTGATGGCTACGTGTTGACCATGAAGATCAGGGCGGCCCGGCCCGGTTGTGCCCCGGACCTGAACCCTGCTGAGGCCTTCATGGAGAGCACCTTCCCTGGCTGCATCCAGAGGGAGAAACACTATAACACGCTACAGTACAAGATCTCCTCCTCCTCCCTGGCCAGGATCTTTCAGATGGTCCTTGCCAACAAAGACAAGCTGAAAATAGAGGACTACTCGGTGTCACAGACCACACTCGACCAGGTAAACGGGCATGGAAAAACACGACATAATTAACTATGAAATGTTGATTCAAAAGGGGGGAACGTTTTTTACTCTTGTCCTTCTCTGAGATTTTAATTTTATTAAAATGTAAAGGATCACGACTCCACTGCATCAGTCTTATTGTGAAAAATTCATTGATTTATTTTCTTTTGATACATTATACCCCTGCTTTTTTTCCCCTCATTATATGCCAAATGTCCAGCTGCTGCCTCGAACAAACCTGTGTTCATCATCCGCTCCGATGTTTTGACCCTGTAGGTATTTGTGAATTTCGCCAAGCAGCAGTCGAGGGAGGACGACGCCATTGTATTGCATCCAAAAGCTGCAGGGGCACAGCGATACATCGACACCGGACCCATCAAGTCCTTGGGGAAGTGAACTTCTCTTGCCCATACAGAGCTTGGCCGAAAGAGAGTCCCTGGTTTTCATTTCGCTATAGCCCTGGCCTCATAGAGACGAGCAACCGGTGCGCGATCAGGCCCGGATACTAAAGGCTGCATTTCCTGTCCACCTTCAGGCGGTGGTCCAGAACGGAGCACTCCATGTTGATCCACTGTTTTGTATTAGCCTTGACATACGGTCTGTGAGAGAGGCAGCCCCTTCAAGGGGACGTGTGTCATGTTTGACTCACTCTATGCTGCTCTTGGGTTAAACGGGGCTAGTGGGCCTGCTACGTGTTCCACTCCCTGCTCACCTTGTAGGCCTTGCAAACTAAATGAAACAGAGCTTTAGATTGATGACAAGGACCATGACTTTGAGCGATGGAATGGCCAAAATAAAAGTTAAATATCTGAAGGCTTAATGTGAATCGAGAGGAAAGCACAGGTCCTGCGTACTATTTGCTTCAGATGCCAAGCGAGATGATGTTTTGCCTTCTTTAGATATGTGTAATAAGCACTGATAGGCATAGCCTTTAGCACTTTATCAATGCAGCTTTAATTAAACCATCACAATCTTGACCAAGCTGTTTGGCAGTTTGCTAAGATAAAATCTTGCTAGGGCAGTATGGCTAATAGTTTCTAAAAACTCCATTTGCTGCGATGAAATTCATTCGGGTTTGATATTCTAATGCCGCTGACATCATGTCAAGTCTTTGCGCTTTATCGTTTTATCTGTGCAGCTTTGGTGAACAGTCTGCAGTACATGTACATGGGGTCAATAGAGGAAGATGACACAACGTCATGAAAGAGATGTTTTCAGGAGGAGCATCGTGTCAAATAAAGGTTATTTTTTCTTAAGCTGTGGCCCTTTATTAGCCTTTGATTTCAGACATCTTACATTCAGTTTCATAGAAAACAGATTGCAACAGTTTGATAAAAACCTGAGACTAGACAGCAGGGGCCAGAGAACCAAAGCAGTTATCGCTGACTCCCTGACAGTACCTCTGCCCATTAATGTCACACTTCAACTTCCACACTACAGTTGGCTTTTCTCTGAAGAAAACAATCTGAGATATACATGAGATGTACAGGGGAGAAGCTTAATATTGGCATAATTAAATGTCTTCTTTGTCAGCATCCCCCCTGAGAGCTTAGAAGTGATGTAGCACTCTTAAATGGATACTGCAATATTTTAAAATCTTTATTATGAGCAAATTTTTTATTTCTTTTACCTAACCTGAAGAATTTTAATACTCTGAGCATTTAATTACCAAAAAAAAATCAACAATTATTTAGTGTCGCCACTGTAAACACAGCATAGAAAATATTACAGCGACCAAGATCTCATTTCTAACTTTATATCACGATGCCAAATCAGAATCCTAGGAAGAAACTGAAAGCCGCTGTTTAAACTAAAGGGGCCAACAGATTTTAAATTCTCCACTAAATCACCATATTATTGCTGCCATTGCGGCTCCTCTCCCTTCAGACATTATTCGGAAAATATTGCATCCGGAGGTGGATACGGGGCCCTTGAATGCTGCAACAGTTCATGTTTCAGCTGCTGTCAGAGGATCAGGGGGATGATGGCCATCCGGAGGCTGGGATAGTCCTTGAACTCCCTGCCGTAGGCCTTGTGCTTCCCTTTGGCCCAGATGCTCATCTGAATGAGCCCCAGAAATGTGTATAATGCCACTAGAAGAAAAAAAAAACATATTTTAACAGAGGAGAGCAACCTCATCTCTGATTAAAAAATCAAACTGCCCCGTTGCATAAAGACGGAGGCTGGACTTGGCGTCTCTTATGGCCCTCGTGGTCCTGCAGGCCTCCATCTATATGTACGTGCCACACCGGTGCAATAAGCATTGTCACTGTGGGGTTCATGTCAGCCAAAGGTGACGCGCCATGATGTACCTGGGAGACACTGCGTCATGATGGAAAAGCTCACCCAAGCTCCAACCTGCAGCGTGCGGGCGGAGGAAGAAGTCAGTGCATGAGCATCGGCGATAGTCGCCACCGTGACAGAGTTCTGTAAAGGCTTTGTGTTACCTCGTATGTGTAATTTGGGCAGGACACAAAGAAGAACAGCCATGTGAAGGGGTTCTTGTTGGGGGTAGGGTACCTTCGGCCCCGGGGTCCTAAGAGACAGGTTTGTGGAAAAAAGACTCCTTGTTCTCTATGTGTTGAGACTCTCTCCACCCTTCAGACTCCATGTGTAGGGGACTGACCCCAAGGGGGCAGGTGACGTGGACATTCTGAAACACCTCATCTGTGGCAGCCACGCCCTTATTGGCCAACCGTGGCTATATAAGCACCACGCATGCGTGGCCTCTTCCTTGATTTCAATGGCAAATGGTACAGACGTTTGTGAGAGAAAGCATCTGAGTTGTGAGGTTTTAGTGTGTATGTATGTGTGTGTGTTTGTGTGTGAGACATCAGCGATGTCCACAGGCCGTGAGGAGGAGAGCTGGTGTCCGGGCCCCTCTGGGGACCGCTGCCTTGTTCCCGCACAGGCCGGTGAAAAGCCTGGTGTCTGTGACTCCAGCTTGCCGGTCTGCCCCCCCCCCCATGGAGCCTAACCCAGTCAGTGGAAGTGGTGGATGATGCGATGGCAGTGCGGGTTTCTTTGGCAGGCAGCTATATGTATGAGGAATGATTAGTGCCACAAACATAGGCCATATCTTCCTCTAACTCACAAATCTTACATATATTATTACATATATTTTGTTGTACAGAGAAAATGGCAAGCATACTGGGCCACACTTGTGTTGGCTCTGGGACAATGGAGCCAGGCTGCGTGCCGGCTCGGGACCCGGCTGGGTCAGGCCCTATGCAATGCACACACTGATCATGAGTGCATTGTTCAGGGCCGGCCCTGCCTGGCCGGGGCCCGGCTTCCTACATGAACTGTTTTATCCGGTCAGCCAGAGTGAGGGAAGCCAGGGCTCCAGCTTCTTCCTGCAAACGTCCAATCAAGGTTAACTGAGGAGGCTGTGCATGCGTGGTGTGTAGTGCTCACTGTATCCACGTCTACTCAACTGCCCTAATGGGGTCAGTCCACCTATGGAGTTTGTAGGTGAGAGAGACAGTCTCCACACAGAGAACCTGGGTTACAATGTAACCATCTAATTCTCAAATAACATTAGATAATATGTGGCAATACCCATAATGATGAAACTATAGATGGACAGCTGGTCAACAGCATTCACACCAGATAATAATAAACAAATAAACAGCATGGATTGATGACGTCATCAAACTTGGCTCCTCAACAGAAGAAAGCTGAGAAACTCACCGTCTCCTCTAAGGTTATTCAGACTCAAGTGAATGGAGAAGTTTCCCAGCTCACACATCTGGAGCAGAAGGATGTGTTTCACTTACATACTGTCATAGTGTGTCATATGAGGCATGTACACATGAACTTGTTATGTCGGTATACGCACCGCGAATATGACTAGTGCATATTTGACTTGTAGTTCTCCATATGCTGTGAAGAGAGGGAGAGTCCACCATTGATTAGATGCAAGAAGTAGAGAAACATTTTGTGTGTGTGTATGCGTGTATGTCTGTGTGTGTACATGGGCAAACTTACATGGGGGTGTATAAAGAGGGTGGTTGATGTAGTAGGCCAGCCAAGCTGAGAACCCCCAGTAATAGGCACAATTCTGAGAAATGAAACAAACAATGCAGATGTAGGAACATGTGGAAACGCAAAATGTATATACAGTATGTAAACAGCATTCTGTATCAGAGCCCCAGGACGAGGGGAAGAAGAGACCGCACTTTTTAAAAGAGGTCAGCGCAAGGGAAGTCCTGTCCTCACCCAGACTATTGTCCTGAGAGGCATAGTCCCATGAGAGAAGCGATGGACGAAGACAGTCTCTATCAGCCTCTTCATGTAGTGGAAGGTGTGACAGGCACAGGCCAGTCTGAGACACAGAGGGGGAGGCAAGAGGTCACAAATACACATACACTGTAAGTGCACGGCTCAGTTTATGACAGTGTTGTTGTAGTGAATGGCTCCATCACGACACACTTTTCACAGCTGATTTCAAATTAAAGATCAAAAAGATGAAACTTTAATGGTTCCTTGGGGCCAAACAGGGTCCCTGCGGGAACAACCATAAACCAGCAGGATACACAACCGGACACAACACCAGAATATCAAGAATAACTGGATAAATAAATAAGCTATGAATATGGTTTGACTTGCAGTAATGTGCAACCGAAAGAAAAAAAAAATACCATAACAGAGGAGAGCAACATCATCTCTGATAAAAATATCAAACTGCCCTGGTGCATAAAGATGGAGGCTGGACTATGGCCCTCCACAAGGGCCATAAGAGACACAATGATAAGTAATATAAGTAATGATAAGTAAATTATTATCGGTAATAATAATAAAATACATTACGCTCGACATTCTTTAAACGCCCCTTTTTACTGGATCTGAAATATCTTTGTGGTTGCATTAATAAATCAAAAGCACTGTACAGACACCAACTTGGCAGAGACTGTCTGAGCATCTAGTCATAGGGGCCTAGAATATAGATTTTAACAACAACAATAACACTTCGCTAGAGGTTACTGGCATGAGATGTTAGTTACTTTCCTGCTTTAATTTTACTGGGACTTTTGACTCCATAATAGATGTAATTCCACATGTGGTGAGGCATATTAAAGCCAGTCATTCAATCATACTAGGCAATTTTTCTTTACATGAACTCGATCTCATGCCAGTAAATGTAATTACCCAGCGTGAGATATTGAGCCATAGGGTTTGGTGGTTTTCTATCCTGCCGTCTTACTTAAAACTGATCGTAAGCTTGTTATAGCCATAGCCTGTCATAGACAGTGCTTTAGTTGATTTTCACCTACGTGACAACGGGGTGGGGGCTTGAGGTAAAGGTGTGCTTGCGTGGGTAAATGTACGGCACTCGAAAATAGAAGAGGAGGTAGGTGAGAAGGGGCCCGATGTACTCCGCCAGAAACACCTGGAAACAAAAGGACAGAGACCTCACTCCATCACTCATGTCATGGAAACTTACTGGAAAAAAAACGTGTAGCATAGTGGTATATCTGAGATAGTTGGGAATCTACCTAACAATTCAGTGAATCGATTCAGTGAAAATTAAGTACTTCTGTTAAATAATTATGTCAGCTAGCAAGACTTATCTGTAAATGCAGGGCTGGACACTGATGCCTTTTTGTTAATGCTCTCACGGATATATGACAGTGCTGGTACCGTAACAGTCCCCTCACCATCGTCCAGCCTAACTGTGGACCGAGATCCCTGAAGTACACAGTGGCAGTGGTCCCAACGGGTAGATTCTGTAAGATTTCATCATCTCTGAGTAATTTCCCCCCTGAAAAGGGAAACATTTTAAATGAATGTTGTATGTGCACAATTTGGCTTCTTCTGACATTTTACTATGAAAAATGACCATACTGACAGTACCAGCTATGGCAGTCATACTGTTATGGGTACGTTATGGCACCTTGCAAATCATTGGGGTTTACAATGAAGTTTCAGAATTTTTTTTTTCTTTTTTAAATGAGTGTCTGATAAGTTTTCCTGCACACGTTCTCTGTACCTGGAAGCTCATGGGGGCACAGCAACATGTGATATGTGGTGCTAATTGGAGGACAGTTTTAGAATATCCTTGGGAGGAACTGGCCCAGATACCAAATCTCTACTTCGTCTCTTTTTCGGTAACGAGGTAGATACATCCCATAGTCCATCAGAGCAAAAGCCCTGCAACATTATACGCTCATGATGAAAGGTGACTGTTTTGCCGTGGCCTCTCCTGTTTTTTAATTTAGGCTAAAATGAATGGAAGAGGGACGGACATTAGATAGCCTCTATTTCATAGTGAAAAAAAAAAAGAAAGAACAGACAATGGTTGCCATAGTGACGATGGCTCTGTAAAGGCATGGGTTTGCTCATTCACCTCAAAAGTGAAGGTCGTTCTGAATGTCTCAGTGTGTAATGGAGCTAGTTTAATTTCAAAATCTCCTATTAAATTTACCCGTTAATAGGATCCAGGTCTGTCAGTGGGTCCAACATTAACATTAGACTTGAGAAAACTGTAGACCTGAGACATTTTAAATGCATCTCCATAATTTTTTTCAGTCATTTCGGTGGCTTCTTCGGAGATGAATATCTCTTTTGTAAATGTGTGTATGTGTGTGTGTGTGTGTTTCATATGTATGTAAATGAAGTGATACTTTGTCTGAGGGACATTGACTATACATTTCTCTATGTGAAATTTTAATAACTGCAAACCTTCTACCACCCAGTGATGATTATGGCTATTTCACAACAAGCTCCTTGGTTCTGTGTTAGACATGACATTTATAGTGGCATTTTGAAGGCGGAAAAACTTCGTGTGACAAAGGCCTTAGCAGAGTCAAAGAATCCCCCCCCCCCCCCCGCTTTCATTCCTGCCAAATGCTGAATGGCTGGATGGAGAAATTCTGCAGTTTACTGACATCACCTCACAGTACTCATAAGTAATGATTTCCATTTTCTTTTTTTTGAATAATGTTACCTGCAGCTTTAACGTTGTCCATGAAATACATACTACACATATGCACACACGTATAGTAAATAATTACACCATGGCTACTTACTGGGATCCAGCTTCAAGGCCTGTCTTGCTGGATACAAGTGAGGATCTATGTAGATAAAACACATATACACACACAGAGTTTGACAGAGCTGGCAGTACGACAAATTGTTTTTAACAGGAGTTCTCTCTAGCGGAGGGGACACGGCATGTTGTAGTGTTAGAGGTCACTAAATAGCAAAAGCATGAACATTTAGATCTAAGTAAAGCATGAAACTAAGCTTTAATTTGCAGCAAATGTGAAATGAAAGATTTGAAATAATGATGATAAAATTCAAATGGATGTCTTAGCTAACGAGCTGAATGTAAGACTAGAGTGTTTTCCAAGAAATTTTTACTTTACTGTCAGGAATCAAGATAAAACATAAAGGCCAGCAAAATAAAAACTCAGTGCATGAAGATGAACTCTCCGGCTCATCAAACACTCACATGACTTGTGAAAAAGGCCCTTGATATCTCCTATCGTTGAGTAGGGCTCCACCTGAAGGGAATAGACATAAAATGCGTTACCCCGATGTATTATCAGTGAAGTGGTTGATAGTGCTTCTTGTGTTAAACCCAATTTAAATGCAGAGTCAATACAGCTCATGCTGTGAAGCCAACCCACAAAACTTTCTTTCACATTCCAGAGGAAAACACAAAGATTTCAAAGATTTACTATGTGCTGGGATGAACTCTGGGAGAATGTGTTTAAAATGCTGCACAGTAATTTCCATTTGATAGGAAACATGGAACATTTGATTATTTCACTTTGTGTAAAGACACTAATGAATAATCAGAAGGAGCGGAATATATATGGTCAGACTGTGGAAGATCAAATAGTGAAACTGTGTTTTTAAATAGTCCTGCGGTCAAATTTGTTCATTTACATCCAAACCATGGCAACATGGCAGCGTACCTTGTCTAAAAAACACAGCTGCTCTCTGGTCTGGGCATCCAGGACCACCACCTGAGGAAAACACAACATGTGCCATTTTTAAAAGGAAGAAGACCCAGGCAGTGGATATCTCATTTTCAGGATGCGGCAAGATTGATGATGGTCTGTAGATTCAGTCTCCACCCCGGCAATGAAACCGCAGGCAGTAAAAGCTGGACCTGCTCTCGCATCCCTCTCAGAAACAAACTGCAACGATCCATTTCAGAGGACTGGGACTACGGCATTGGACGGACATTGGATAAGAAGTCAACTTCATCCATATTTATGCCACAGAATATCTCTATTCTTCTTTCATAATTCTTCATAATTCGGGTTTTCTTAAAAAAAAAGAAAAGCTAGCACTCTATCAACCTAGATAAAGCCTCTAATTGTTGACATGACAAAACATTCATTTATTGATATACATATACAGACACAGACAAATATTATAATGAGGATCAGTCCAGTTTGCCTCTTTAGAACAGGGATCATTTGTTTTATTTGAAAGTAAAGTCCCAGTTCCTCTTATTTACCTGTGCAGTTTGAACCACACCTGGTCTATAGTACATCTATATGTGCAGATTCACATTCAGTTTTCTTGACCATAACTCTGGAAATAAAGCAATGAAAATCTACACACACGTCTCCTCAGTGCTCTGCTGTGTCCAGTTTTCCCGACCAAGTCCAATAATCTCCGTCTGAATAACGAGGCAGGTGGAGTCTGGTGGAAAAAAAAAAAAAAAGGATCCTGTTGTCCTGCTCTTCTCTTGCATCTTAATTAGACCATGTCAGCAGTGATGTACAGTGAATGCAAGCAGGATGGTGGGTGGCGGCCCACAGCCTGCCCTGAAAGCACTCCGTACTGTGCTGCTCAGCAGAGCTGTCCAGGCTAAATTGGCTCCTTTTCTCGACAGTGTAATAACCTGCTAATGGACAGCTAAAGATTTGCTGAGTGCACAGGGAGAGAGAGAGAGAGAGAGAGAGAGAGAGCTCCACACATACAACATCTGCTGTTTGCATTGGGAAAAAAAATGCAAGTTTGGTAAGTCATTTAATTTTGTGTCTGATTTATTTGATTGATTTTTTCTTCTTTTTTTTTTTAGTAGCACTTTAACTTTCAAAAGATCAATTCCCTCGTCAAACAAGAAACTGTGTTTTCGGCCCAGCCAAGCTGATGGGTGTACCGGCCGATCATTGCCCGCAGGATCATTACTTAAACTCTGA
Source organism: Istiophorus platypterus (assembly GCA_016859345.1). NCBI lineage: Eukaryota > Metazoa > Chordata > Actinopteri > Istiophoriformes > Istiophoridae > Istiophorus > Istiophorus platypterus. Next base: position 1,057,262 of record CM029125.1, on the reverse strand, counting down.
GCATAACACAGTTGAAGCTGAGCAGTGTTTACCTTGGTCCCTTTTTTCTTTCACACTCAAACTGAACAGAATTTCTCTTTCAATCATGAGGAGTAATCAGCTAAGCACTCAGCTGTCTCTCTGCGCGCTGCCAATCGACAGACGGCCCTAAATTCTCCACAAGCGTCTGTCCCAGAACACTCTCAGAAAAGAGGGTACACCCTCCACCACTGGACTGTTCAGAGGGTACAGCTCTTAACCTTGGTTTCTGCCAGATACACAATCAAAATATGAGTATGTGAACTAGACATAGATGAGACCGTTGGTCCTCATCTGTAGTAATTCCTACATCAGATGTCTTGTATGTTTTGTTCTGGACACTGACCCATCATTGTTGAAAAAGCTCTGCTAATGAATTTCTTTGAACCGTTGTTACTGTGAAGTACTCCTTCCACCTTTTTTCATGGGACGTAACCTCTTTTGTTCACCCAAACTTATTTTTCAGGAAGGCTCCCAGTTCCAAGCGGCAAAAGTATATGTTGAATAAATCATATTTCCCTTCCAGCTGTTCAGAGGACGTAAATTTGTCATTATTATAACAGCGCTGTGGTATTTTATCCACAGCAAGTGGATATTTGGTTTCTATTGATAATATTTTTCAGATTGCTTTTTAGAAAAAAATTCAGCTCTCACCTCTCCCCCAAGATCCTGTTATTCAATATGTGTCCAAGAACAAAACATGGAATAATGGAAATCTTATTTGTGCAAAATAGTAAAATTTGGAAAAAGGGAGTCGGAGGCCACCCGACTTCTAGTCCCATGACAATTTCTCTAAACTCACCCTGGGTGTTTTACAATTCAAGATGAATTTGCTTATATTTTTACTAAGCGTGTTAACAGTATGATAGGAGAGAGGGATAGGGAACGATGGAAATCGGTGTTTTATCCTCCTGAAAAATGCTAGTTGACCCACTCTGATGCCTTGTATGTCTGGGCCTTGTCCCACTGCTTGTGCCAGTGGCTCTACTGCCAGGATGAAAGGCCCGGCAGTGGCAAACAGCCATGCACGGCTGCTTCTATGTTGTGTGATAGGAGTCGGCATTATACCATTTGTTTTGTGGTTTAGCTGTTTCCAGTCTTTATGCTAAGCTAAGCCATCTTGCTGTTCTCAGCAGCTTCATATTTACAGACACGTGAGCGGTGTCAGTCTTCTCATCTAACTCTCAGCAAGAAAGCCAATGAGGGATTTTCCTAAAATGTGAAACTGTTCTTTTAAAGTAAAGTTAAAGTCAAGAAAATCTGACAAACAGAAATAAGAGACATTTTTTAGGATTGATTTCCCGGTCCCCAGTGACACCAGGCTTTCTCATGAACCATCTATACTTTTGCTATTTGTCTTGCAGCCTCCATCTAACAACAACCAGCCTGTTGTTTACAGGCCTGCTGCCCATAGAGAGAATTACTTTGCTACCTCTGCATTAGTGCTCATCAGCCCCTGTGAGACAGGAATGAAGTTAATGGAAAAATCAGAAGAATGGGTCCAGCTCAGTCTTACTCTGGCACCTGAACTTGAACTTTGAAAACTTTAAACTTTCCTCTGTTTAGTCAGAACTCAGCAAGCCACCATTTTGCCTTCTTCGCTTACCATCAGACTGCTGAGCAGGAAGAACGTCAGACTGAGACTGAATAGCAGCCGCCCCTGTGTTGTCCTCACAGCTTATGACGAGGGTCAACATGTGGCAGTTTGTTGGCTTGACAGACCTTCGTTAAAAAACGTGTCCCAAGATTCATCCTGCTTCCCCGACTACAATAAATGATAGCCCGTGCCTAAGATTCACTGAGAGCACAGTATTTGCAAAAAGAAAAGAAAGTCTCTGAAATTGATTAAAACAATCCAGAAGAATAAATTAGTGATGAAGCTTTATTAACAATTTCCCTGATTCTGCTTGAGATTAACTAAATACCTTTCAAAGGAGTCTCTTGCTCAAGATAACAAAATAACCTGATACATAAAATCTTCCATCAAGTCTTGGATAAGCATCACATTCTACACCCTGAAGACAGTGGACTTACCTCAAAGAAGGTGGTCCGGCTCATGGCTGTGGATTAGTATTGTTATTATTAATATTACAACAAACACAAAATGACCTTAACAATCAGCTTGAGCAAACAAAACACTCACACTCGTTCCTTACACACACTCACTCACACAAACACACTCACCCACACACACACAGCCACACACATGCAGTTGTAGCTCCTCTCCTTTCAAGGACAGTCCCTGGACTGACCCTCATTCTTCCCAGCCTCCTTTTCTCCCTCTCTCTCTCTCTCCCTCATGCACACTCCTGTTCTCTCGCTCTCTCTCTGTCCTCATCTGAGATGGTGCTGGGAAACGGAATCACTCGAGGCACAGCAGAAACCCTGCTCATGCCCCCCCCCTCGCTTCTCCTTCCTGCTGCTCCCCTCCATCTTGTATTTTTCCGTCTTGCAAAGTGTCTTTGCTTTTGGAGAAAAGCACTTGGCAGATTCCAATTTGAGACGCCTGAGACTGAAACAGCTGACAAACACAAGAAAACAGGAGAAAATTACAGAAAATAGAAAAAAATATACAAGATGACATAAAACTTTAAAATCTCCTGTGCAGAAAGTGAATCACTGCAGGAGCTATAAATAATAGGAACAGCAGTGAGAGAGAGATAACACTGACCCAAATAAAAGAAGGACAGAAAAAGCAAATAAGAAATGCATTTCATACCGAAATCTACCTCTGAAAATTTCTAAAAACACTAATACATTAGAAACATATAAAAATGAGGGTCCTTGATTTTTAGCCACGGTTTTAATAATCTTCTCAGAGTGGAACCCGTGATCCTTATAACATTGTTCTTCTGTGATCTTCAATGGTTGTTCTTGAAATGCATTTTAATAAGAACAAGGTTTCTGTAGCACGGCCACATATTTTGATAGTTCCTAGTTTCTGTTGGGGTTTTTTTTGTTTTTTTCTTAATAAACTATTGTTGTCCAATGTTATAACAAACACCACAGTAGCAAGATGTTTGAGGACAGCAGCTTGCTGCTCGATGCTGCTCGATGCAATATTTACCTATTTCAGTTTTTCATTTGTACTCAGTGAAAGAAAAGGTTAGAAAAGGTTAAACCTACAGTATGACTAGGCACTAATCTATACTTCCAAATTATAAAGGATTAACACTGTGTTGGTCAAGACAGAGCCAAGACAGCTTTGCCTTTGATTTTCACTTTGTGTTTTCTTCCCCTGCCTGATGAGGTTTTCTTCAGCCCTGCTCTGACCCATGTTCTTGCACATGTTCTCGCTGAGCTGTTGTTTTTCTTCCTCCAAACCACTGCCTTCAAAAATGGATTCGGACATTGAAGATCACGTCGGACATGTGTTCGCGTCGCTGTTCTGCCGCCCTGAGGGGAAGAAATTTGTGAAGAAAGGGGCCTCTTGGACCCAGAGCTGGGCCAGCTCCTGAAAGCCTTGGGCCAATCTGAACCAGGTGCAGTTCAGTGGAAGATGAAACAGAAAGACAGACAGCAAGCAGACATACACGCTAGTGAATGTGAACACCTATGCATTTGCAGCAGATATACAGATGTTTTAAAACAATTTAAACAATTTTAAAAAATAGCTGCAAAGTACAGCAAAAAAACCCCAGCAGATTTAAAAGGTTCTCACTCTATGAAATTAATAATTTTCAGGAAACATCCCCCCAAGCATCCTCCTACAGGGCGAGATGAGACTGCCCTCTGCTGGTCAGTGTGGCCCGTACCTCTGGCTGACATGAGTGCAGGTAATTATCAGCTACTGTATATACATATACTGTACTGCACCAGTCGACCAAGCTTAGGAACTGGAACTGATGACTGAGTAATAAGTTCTATGATTCTTTTTTTTTTTCAAGACAAAACCGTTTCTTTAAACTGTATAATAAAGGTAACCAGCATTGTGCCTTTCTCTGGGATCATTTGGTCTATTTATGTTTCTGAACAAAGATTCAGTTCAACTAGGAGTGCATGTGTCATCTTAAATATTTCACAGTATTTTTTTTTTTTTAATAATGTTGTATTTTAATAGTCCAGAGAAAGGAATGACTTTGCTTGTATTTTGAAAATGAAAACATTTTGGGGAATAAGCTCGTGGACCCAGCCACAATTCTTTTCTTTTTTTTTTTTTTAAGTTTAAAGCTTAGTCATGGCCTTTACCTACAGTGATCAAAAACTTGAGTTCACATCACAAGCAGGGCCTGTCACCTGCTGGTTCAGAGGGTCATTATTGACTTTTCCATCAGTCTGCATCACCCTTTAACCTCGGAGGAGGCCAGCTCTTTGTTGTTCAGGGGCTTTTTTTTTCTTGTATTTGCTGGTAGTTTTTTAAATGAGCAAACCACAGCCTGGTGTGAAGATGTGGAGTTTAGATGGATAGGGGCCGGAGGCTATGACTAAATGCGATCAGCTAACTGCAGGGTGGGGGGGTGTGATAGGGGGCTGGCAGGAAGTCTCTGTCCATTTTCCCTGCAGAGATTTGAGGCCATGGCCCTGTACCAGACTCTAAGAGCATATACTGTAGATACATTACTGTTGGCACCTCTGGGCTCCTGAAATCCAAAGTCCGATGTGGTGGAGACACTGTTGTGATGCTGGAGAAAACTGAAGAAAATGCTCTGTGGATTACATGTGTCAATTCATGTTTACACACAGTATATGTATCTCAAGTGTTTTTTCATTTGTCCTTCATGGGCCCACGTTGACCTTTTCTGATGTTTAATGCCACGATGGAGACATCCATTTAATGACTGTCTTTTATTTGGGTGGCATTAAACCATATGTTGCAAAGCCCTCTCCAGGTTTATTAATTTTATATTTGCGTCCTTGTCTTGACTTCAAAAAAACGTTGTCACCGACCACATAACATTTCAAAAACAATACAACAATGCTAAATTGTTAAAATAGGTTTCATGTAAACCTATATTCCTTAATGGAACTTCTAATACGCACCACCAATTTGCACATTTGATCACTGAATGATAAAGAACAGCAGTGCTCTGCATATGGCAGAATGCACTTACAATAATCTCCCCGTTTTTTGACTGCCTCTCCCACACAAAATAATTTTACTACTACTACGTTAGTGCTCATATTATCATAACGATTTTTCATTTTTGTTCCCAGGAAACATTAATCTATAAAAATCGATTGCCCATTCCTCAGCTGCACTGTGGTCCATTCATTTCGTGACACACAGAGGCTGGGAGCCCTGCAGCAGTTACTCCACCTGGTCCCCCCTGTGAGCCACTTGCTCCAGCGCTTGAAGGGTTACAGTGGTATGGACCGGAATACAAATAAGACTGGCCGATAGCATGGCCGGCGTTTAACAGTCTGCATTGCATTGAAACTGCTGCATGCTTAAAGTAATTTATTTATTAAACTTACACTCTAGCAATTACGCTGCTGTAACAGCCTTGTCACGCTCTACTGTGTACCTGCTGCAAACTGCAATCTATAAAGTATTCCACAGTATAGAGGCTATATATTAGTCTAATATGGTCCACTGCGCATTGTTTGATCGTGTGTTCCAATTCAAATGGAGCACATGGAGGAGCATACTGATTCTCCAGTAGGGGGAGATGGTGATCAAGCACTGGGTGATGCAGGTACCCTGCAGAATCAGAGACTGGAATAGAGGAGGGGGTCTCCTGCATGATCATTTTCCACAGTTTCTGGTTGGCATTGAGATGCTGTAGAAGCCCTTTAGTGATGAGTAGATGTGGAGTAAAATTAACTGAAAAACTGAACTGTCCGAAATTCCGCTGCAGGCGACTGAGAATTGGATCAGATTTTGGATATTGTGAAGAAGAATGATTATCGCTAGAGGATCAATTAAACCAATAGTGGATGATATGAACTGATTTTACCATTAGCCTTTTTCATTGTCTCTTAATCTGTGGTGCTTATAATAGTTTTGTTAGAAGCAAGTGACATGAATATTTGTATACATGCATAACAATTACGTATAAATTGTGAGTTTGACTCCATTAATACATTGTAGTAATACAGTATTACATGAATACCCAGGTGATTGTACCAAGAATTTCTGCCAATGACTTGAGATTAAAAGTAGCATCAAATACCATCAGAAAGATTACTGATTGTTCAGTAGTGTAGCGCTTCCACTGCATAGCTCCGACACTTCAGTTTATAATTCTTCATCCACATCAAAGAACCATATGAAGTGAGAGGATACTAGAAATTACTATCAATTTACCTTCCAAGGTAAAAACAACTTTGCTCTTAACTTCTGAAAAATCTAATTGGTTGTTAAAAAAGAAATGATGAGAATTCTGTGAAAATACCTCAATCAAAATCCATTTGGAGGGAAAAGGGGGGCCTCAAGGCGGCCAGGTAAGTCACTCACCACAGTATGTTAGATGGAATTGATTTCATTCTCAGCTTTAAAATGTGTTGGAGATGAACATGACTGAAGTACCTCAACACCAGCTACTTCAGAAGAAATCAATTCTATATTACTCGAAAAGTGGCATTAAAAAAAAACAAAAAATAACTAATTACTGCACCTTGTAAAATACCAACATGAAGAATCTGAGCCAATCTTACCAATTCTGATAATAGCACTCCATGATTATGGAGAGAAAAAGGTCAATGCTTATATGTTGGGGTATATTTTGAAATTGTGACAGCTATTATGAGTCCTACTGATAGTAATAACTAAACTTTTTAATGCAGCAGTTTTTAAAAATGGCTTTGGCCAGATGTGGGCTCATTCACTTTCTATGCATGTTTCCTATCAAATTTAAAAGTTACGGTTCTGATGATGCATAATCATCAGTTGGCCTCATCTGTGAGTTTTCAGTGTGTAAACAGCTGAGACTGTGACAATAATGTCTGTTGCTAACACCACAGAAAACTGCAGTGCAACACAACATGTTTCGCCACATTAACTGCAGATATAAGGCTTGCGTGGGGTGGGGGTGGGGCGTCGAATTCCTGCTTTTTGTCGCCTTGCCAACGCCACAGGAAAAACATTTACCATTGCTGTAGAGTCGACATATGACAATGTGTCACTGCAGCTTCTGCCACCAACTTAACCCCCCCCCCTTCACAAATCCTGCTGTAATGACCATTGTCGTCCTTCGACATCAGATTTTTTTTAAGATTATGTAGTTTTGTACTCACTTGGCTACAGCCTGCAACTTTTTAATGCACTTCATGATGAATTAACCTTCCCTTTTTGACATTGCAGCAGATTATTAACAAAGGTCTCAAGTAGTTACCAATCTTCTTTTCTTCTTTTTTTTTTCTTTTCTTTTCTTTTCTTTTCTTTTCTTTTCTTTTCTTTTCTTTTCTTTTCTTTTCTTTTCTTTTCTTTTCTTTTCTTTTCCTTCCCTCTGGTAGTTCAGAAAGCAAAGTGTGACATTTACTAACTGGGTTTTAGTTTAGCACAGGCATCAATTAAGAAAAACTCTAAAAAAACTCTTTGGCCCCTCTCTTTTTTATCAGTGTCCTCACTTTCCATGTCATTTCTACACTCAAATGGATTTCTGTTGACATCTATGCACATATTTGTTGATTTGTTGGGAGCTAAAAGAAGAGAACTCTTAGTTTGTTGATTCTCACCTTTTTCTTCCTTTGAGTGAGTATTGAGCCTGAATTGGACTCGGATATTTATGGCACATGACCTCTAGAATGGCTACATTTCCAGGATTCTAAAAATGCTATGGTATCTAGACTGAAGGCCAGTAATATGACTGTAGGCTACAGCTGTGCTGCATCTTAACTTCTTCATACTTAGACTCCCACCAGGCTGCTCAAGGAAGTTTTACCCTTAGTTAGCACCTCCCCGCCAGATATAATCAATCTGTCTTTATTAACAGGCTATGTAGCGCAGTCCTTTAAAATAGCTTTGATTAAACCGCTTCTTAAAAAGCCTACTCTGGATCCAGATGTTTTAGCCAACTCCACATCCATATCTATCCTTCCCTTTTTGACTAAGTTGTGTGACTTTATACAAAATAATAGTTTATTTCCGACACATTTTCCAATGACATACTTACTCCACATGGCATTGCTCTGGTCTTCAGCGGCACCGTTAGGAACCTTGGAGTTGTCTTTGATCAGGATAGATTCTTTAACTTCCACATAAAACAAACTTTAAGAACCGACTTTTCCCACCTATGTGACATTGTAAAACACATTGTAAAGCACATTCTGTCTCAAAAAGAAGCAGAAAAACTAATACATGCTTTTGTCATTTCTAGGCTCGATTATTGTAATTCCTTTTTATCAAGCTGTCCCAAAAAAACTCAAAATACTCTCCAGGAATAGAATTTAAAATCCCTCTCTAACCTATAAAGTCCTTAATGGCCAGGCATCTTTAAGAGCTCATAATACCTTACTACCCCAGGAAACACTTCGTTCCCAGAACACAGGCCTACTTGTGGTTCCTTGAGTCTCCAACAGTAGAACAGGAGGCAGAACCTTCAGTTCTCAGGTTCCTCTGCTGTGGAACCATCCTCCAGTTTGGGTTCGGGAGGCAGACACCCTTTCTACATTTAAGAGTCAGCTTAATTCCTTCCTCTATGATATAGCTTATGGTTAGAACTGGTTCTGAATCAGCTTGAACCATCCCTTTGCTCTGCTGTTATAGGCCTAGACGGGACTTCCCATGATGCACCAGGCTCCTCTCTCCTCCTCTTCCTCCTCTCTCTTCCTTTTGCTTCTTGCAGATTTTTCTGCCTCTGATGCTGTCTGGATCAGAATCTGGATCCATGGCTATAGACCACCTACTGCCCCATGATCCTGATAAACCCGCTGCTTCATTTATTATTATATTCTTTGTGATCATAGTTATTAGTTTTAGCCTTATTATTAAAATTACTTGTTTTGTTTTTAGTCTTTATTCTTTAATATTCTTTAATTTTTTTTCACTCCTGACAGTTAATTTTGTCCTTCAGAAGTACAATTTCTGTAAATGTTCAGTATAAAGTGTGTTTGTTGGAACTGTTGCTTAGTACCGGTAACTCAGTGATTACCTGGCCAAGTGCTGTTTCTTTCTATCATGTCCTCTGTTTGGAGAAAAAAAAGCCTCCTAAACTGGAAATATAAAACTTTACGGAGCCTTTTCAACTGCTCCAATGACACAGAAGTGTAGCGTTGGTTTTTTTTTAGCATTTCACCCACAAAAACCGAAAAGCTCTTTTTTCAAGCCAAAAATAAAAAAGTAAATGACTTAGCTGTATTTCTTTGAGCCTTTTGCATGGTAGAGTATTACCACTTTGACATTTGCACGTTGCAATTACTCACTCTGTGATTGTGCTGTGTTGCCTTTGACTTCACATCAGTTTTTAGATGTGGCAGATCCTTGTTCACCTTTTACAGGCTGAAGTCATGGTTTCATGTCTGCCAGGGAAAATAATCTCAGGAGGAGAAAGAGTGTAAATGAGTTATTATAAAGGAAATGAACATTACATGCAACTGGATGGTGTTTAACACTATAATTTCATAAAAGGTGGATTTAATATAATAATAATAATAATGATAATAATAATAATAATAATAATAATAATAATAATAATAATAATAATAATAATAATAATAATAATAATAATAATAATAATACTTTATTATACAGTTAAACTGACACATTTACGACACTACCATTTGTGACAGGAGCTGGACAATTCTATTACTCATCATTAGCTAACTATTTCAACTGTTTATCCATTACTGCCCAGCAAAGGCAAAACGCAATAACCACAAATTTTGATCTGATCTGTTTTTATAAACTGTAAACTAACTACACAACTAACAGAACTACATCAACTGAGAGCTAGCTGTGAGATAGCTGCGACTAGCCACAGCTGAAACGGTTAAAAATAATTTTTTTTTAAATTGAAAAATAATAAAAAAAATGTGAAAAATGAAAATATCCATGTTGATGACTTATCCCATGTAGTTAGATAAGGAGGATGAAGTGGTGGAGTCTTTCCCCTGTTGTTTGGGTCTTTTTAGGGAAAAAAAAACTGTAAGTGAGGTACATCAACCCTCAAATGTAGGGAAGGGCCTTTGAGAGTTTTTTCATGACTCACAGAGACTGAATGCATTTCAGTCTGCGTCGATTTACCATAGACTGTCCTTAACGACATGTGTTTCCATTACAATAGTTTTCTTGTCTCTCTTTGTGTCCTATCAAATTGATGCCAGGTTGCAGAGGCCGAGCAGTTTGCATTGAGTCTCTCTAGGGAACAATTCAGCATCAGTCCCTCACAGCTGACATTTTTGTCTCGGCAGAGTTTACACAGTTCCCAGATCTCTCAGCCGGTTCCCAGCCACGGCCAGATATCTTTCTTTTAGCCACCTAATTATAACCGAGGCATCCTGTGTGTATGAGATGGCTGAGATAGAGCTCGGCTGATGATTGCATGTTTGCATAATCCTCTGAGTGTGTGCCAGTGTGAAATCACCTTGCATGGGATTATGAAGACCATAGACTATGACTACATAACAGTTGATGTTACAGGTAGTGATGGTGATACAGTAATGTGCCTCCACAGTATGATATGTTTGTTCACTATTACAGCTGAATACACCCATTCCCCTCTTCCACACTTCCATCTCATTTATTGACTCTATTAGATTTAATGCGATTTACTGGTTAAGCTGCATTTAAATCACATGCCACATTGTACTTAAGTATAAATTAATATATTACATTAAATTTGATGCAAATATTCAGAGGACTCGGGCCAATAGAAACTTAGCCAATTAAAGAAACACTTGATTCCTATTGGCTATGGACTGTAAATACAATCTATCGAATTAAAGTTAATTTTTGTGAACAAACTGAAGTTAAAACGGATCAATAAGCTGCGACAGAAACAATTTGTAGGTAGACAGAGCAGAAGATTATCCAGAAGCTGAGTGCAGGAGCTGCAGATGTTAGAAGTGCAGACACTATGGCACTGACTTTTTGAGGTAAAATAGAATAAGAAAATAAAAATATTACATAAAATGGAAGCATTACCTTTCTATCCATTTTACACTTTGCTGTCCAGCCTGAAAACTTTTAAGCCCTTTTCTCAAATTTACTGCTTCAGTGGTTAGTGCAGTCTGCCTTTGTTGGGTGAAGTGCTTTAGTGAACTGTGTCCACTTTTCTGCTTTGCTGACTAGTGTTCACACACTCTTGACCAAGTGTTAATATTAACACTTAACAGTAACTGGATGATACATTACACATTTACAACGGCATATGTATCGTTCTACTGATGAGCACTGGTGGTAGCGTGTATTCACCAAAAAACAGTGCACCAAAAGTTAAACCATTATTTTGTTTTGTTTTGTTGTTGCTGTTGAAATTTTTTTTCAATGATAATGGTGAAATCAGTTTTTTGGTGGAATAATTATACTGTAGATTCTGATAATTTTGCCTAATTTACCTGACGTGCAGGTTAGGTGAGTGTGTAATTTGTGGATATAAATGTGTGTGTGTGTGTGTAAGTGTTAGCCCTGTGAAGGACTGCTGGTCTGTCAAGTACCCCACCTCTCTGCTTTGAGCAGAGACAGACAATCTTACCCACTATCCTGCCAAGATTCAGAGGTTTTGACTTGAAAAATGCAGATGAATGAGTCATCGGCTCAGTATGGTGACACACTCTCAATGATGATGATTACAAGTGAATTGAAGCAAACTGGGGACACTCAAAAAGATTTCTTCATCCTGCAGTAATTAATTTTTTTTTTTAAAGTGTCCCCTTGGGGCCAATGAAACCACATGTAAACACAACACTGAAATATTATCAGCTATTATCACATTATGTGTGTGTGTGTGTGTGGGTGGGGGGGGACACGAATACAACATAAAACTTAAAGGTCATTCCCTCTCCGTTTCCCAGACCAAAATCTGAAGCATGGACTGTGATCAAAGTGAAATTATTTATTACAACAAAATGGTGAAATTGTGGTAATTGACTGAAGCATTATATAAGTCAGGGTGAACAAAGAAGAGGACCCACAGTGGGTTCCACATGTCCCTGACCATGGTCCCAGACCCTCGGCTCAAAGATTCACTGAGCCCAACTCTCTAGGATAAAGAAAAAGCAGGAGAAAACAATGTGAGAGGAAATGGCACCTGTACAGCCTCAGTGTTATTCACAACATGTGAAATAATTCTACCGACAATGTTACTCTATGAACAAAGATACTCACAGATCAGACAAAACCATCCAAGTTATGCAACAACTACAAAACGGTCGGGGAGCCGAGGACGGAGGCGGATGCGTTGTTTCTGGACCAATCAGCATCAGACGTTCCAACCCACAAGTACGGCCAATTAGATGGAGACACCAATGGATTCACAATCTGTGATACTTACGAGCACAGAGAGCACATTAAACCAAAACAGTGAGCTGAAAGATGCTAAAACACACATTCTCTGGACACATATGAAACAATCATTACATTCAAAATATTTTTTAAAGATACTCAGCAATATCAAATCTAAAAGTGTAGGAGTAATTATGCTATTTTACAAACTGTAAATGTAAATAAAGCGCAGTCTTCTCCTCCTCCTCCTCTTCCTCCTCCTCATCTTCTTCGTCCTCCTCGCGAGACTGTGCTGGAGGCCATGATCTACACAAAGTTACAGGACAGGCGTGTAGTGTAAATATCATTCAGTAGAATATTTTGTACAAAGTGTAGTATCTGATTAGTGACATAGGTTATCTTTTCCCTAGTTCTGGAATGTTTAGGTTAAAGAGATTCCAAGGTCTGATAAGTGAAGGAATTTACGACCCTTTGGCTTTAAGAGAGGGGTCATATAATTGACGAAACCAGACGTTAAGATAAGTCCTCATAAACACTGGCCTATACACAAACCTATATAAGGGAGTTTTGAGCTGTAATTCAGGAAGAGACTCATTCTGGCTCTGAGTCGTCTCCCAGGAAAAACGTGGTGCCTGATCGACGCTGGTCTTCTTTGTAATAAACCTATTTTATGCAATCAAGCCAGTGTCAGCGAAGTTTCCTTCATCATCTGCACATCATCGAAGTCTGAGAAACAACCACAAAAGCAACACAACAAATTACAAGATCTCTCATTCATAGCTTTTTAATCAGTTCAAGATATTTGGCTGTTTTTCCCTAGTTCACTTTATCTTTTTCTTGCAGCAAAAAAATCTGTAGCCTCCATTATGCAAAGAGAGGCAGTGTCAGACTGGAGACTCCTGCCAAAAGGATCACATTAATCCATGAGCGGCGCGGTACTGATGGCAGAGATGGAGGCTGTATAATCACTTCTAACACATTTCCATTATATGCTGTACTATCAACAACATTTACCATAAAAAATGTTTGTTACATCATGAATCTGTCTCTTCTGCGATGAGGCATGATTAGCAAAAAAGGCACCAGAAGAACAAATGCTTGTGCTGACATCTGATCTGATGCACTCGAATATAAATGAAAACAAATTTCTTTCACAAGCTTGTGAGAGGAGATAACAGACTCCCAGGACAATTGGAGAACCAATGAACCTCCATGAACCTCCCATCCTTGTGGACTCTGCCAGAGCATTTATATTAAATTATAATGTTTAGCTTTATCTAACCAAGAAAGTAGCCTGCTGAGATTGACCATGCGTTTAACAGCAGCGCATGGATGAGAGATCATACGCAGATGTGTCAAAGGCTAAAATACCTACAATATGAAGAGAACAGAATCAACACACAGTAACATTGCAGGCTGTAAAACCAAAACAATGAGCCGAACGACAATAAAATGGTTCTGGAGAGCTGAGGGGATAAAAAGTCAGATCAAAGATGTGTGGCCATTTTTGCTGATGCTATTGTCCCATCGTTGGAAATCACTTGTTTAAATGGCCGGAGGAAAAAAGAAAAACACTGAAACTAATGTTAAAAAGTTACCACAGTACGTTCATTATTTTTCTAAGTCACCAAGGCATTATTTTATTTTCACAGTTCATAATGTCCAACAAAATGCTTCTGAATTCTCAGTGGGGGTTTTGTTTTAACATCAAATCCAAGCCCGTGACCCAAGTGGGCTGACCGTGCATGGCAGCAGGCAATGAGATGTTGCACCGGGCTGAAAAAAAAACCCAAAACAGTTGTTAAACTGCAAGAAAAGGCCCTCAAGTCAAAACAATCAAAATATAAATGGCCTACTGGGCAATGACCAACAGTGTCAGAACCAGAAGGGCAGGAAAGTGGAAGAGCTGAGAAAGAGACAGTGAAAATCACCGACGCAGGATATTCAGATCCACAAAGAAAACACAAACTGAAAAGCATGGAGTATGCCCAACAAAGAGAAAGACAACAGCTGAGAGAAAATGACAAATCACCTGCAGAAGAAGATTTGGAAAGACTGAAAGCAAATGCAAAGCGAAAGAGGCAGTGAGAGACACCAGATAAGAAGCAGAAAAACAAGAGCACCTTAATGGATAGTTTCAGAATTCTATTAGAGGAGAAACCAAATGACGCTGAAGGGACAGGAGAAAGGACACATAATAGGTATTCCAACAAAAAGACAAATTACAGATAAAAATCAATTTTTGTGTGCAGAGGAGATTGAAGTTGGGAGTAAAAAAAGCAGTCAAGAGACAATTGGAAGAGAAAATGTTGTAGAAGTTGAAACTACAAAAATGTTGCCTCCATATTTCTCAGGTTTTTTCATCATAACATGCTGATAACTGAACCTCCCAAAATATACTACTGGTAATTGGAAATAAAAAGAGATGAAAAAATAAATTGGTGGTGAAATTAAGTTTTGTTCTCCACAGATTATTTGTGTAATAATAATGCTTTTTATTGTTGTCATTACATTGAGGCACCCTGATGTGTTTTGTGTTGTAATACTAAAGTGAACAAAATGCCACCTGCATGTGTCCTGGCTAAAACGTCTGGGGAAGATGGCAGATGGCGTCTGAACAGATGGCTCCCCCTGTGACCTCACAACGGTGGTCTTTATTCAGCCGTGACATGTCCGCTGCCACCACAAACGTGTTTCTTCCGCAGCAATTTTTACTGTACCAAGCGAGATGTTTTGTTCATTTCACAGTCAGACGCCATGTGGACTGTCCTGTCTTTTCTCTGAGCAGGGCAAGACAGGAAACCTACTCAACAGGGGTAAGTACGGCCTCAACAGGAGAAACAACCCACCTACATACTATATTCAACCGTTTTTGTACAGATTAAACCAGCCAGATGCGATGACTGTGTCAGTGAACTTCGGACGTGCTGGTAGCTGGTGGATTTTGGCATCTGGACACAGAGTGTTTTGGTTTCTTTAGAATTGTCTCTTCCATGAAGGGACAGTGTCAGGTATGAGGAGGAAAGTAAAGGGAGTGGCCATACAGAGTAATTGTACATGGCAATAATATGTGCAGTGCCCTGATCAATGCTTGTATACCGGAGCCCATTACGTCACGGACTATGTTCAGACTGCAGGGTTCTTCAGTTCTTCTTTAGCTAGGCCTACCTACACCCCAAAGTAAGGTTATGTGGGTCTAGGAACCCGTGCTGTTTATGAAGTCACTGCAGAGACTTAATATTGCTTCTCTTTAAACTCCCTCAAGGAGCTCATTTTTGAAATCCTTTCGCTTCAGTCTGAAATGCATGTCCAGAAGCTGTTTGTCAGTTCCCCCCTGAATCACAGTGAGTTATTTTTTAATGGCCTGAAGTGACAAAATCCTCTCCTGGTCGTCATCGTCTTTTCTCTCCCAATTCAAAAAAGTCCAACTTCTAATTCTATGAATTCAAGGCTGACTAATTGAAAGTTCATCTTGTACTCTTGTCCCATGGGCCCCACTGTGTGTTTGGTATGTTTTTTATGATTGTATGATTATGTTTTAATGGAGATTTTTATCCTTATTACATACTATGGTCAACGTTCTCATTTATTTATGTTTTTATCCACAACGTGAAACGCAGCCCGAGGCAATAAATAAACTATAAACTGTTGAAGATTTCATGAATCTAACGTCAACAAATAAAAAGTTATGCATGTTTTGGCTGATTAACTACAAATTGCATATACTTTAAATCACTCTCAACTCTTTTCCGTAGCTTACCACAAGTTCTTAGCTTGATTTCCTACCTGCCAGGTATCCGTTAATTTCAGTTAAAGAAAAACATTTCCAACTTGCTTTAGAGAGGCAATCAAACACAGTAAACTGACTTACTGCCTTTAACTTTATGTAAAAGTTGAATCCGGTTGAAACAGTTGACAGAGTTAGTCGATCTCGCTGTGACAGAGCTTCGTTGATACTCTTGGCCGTGTCCTGCTGTGGCACTTGTGTGTCAAAGCTTTTTTTGATGCACAGTTGCTCCTGCAACTTCGTATGATGCTGATTTCTTTGCTGTTTTTCCTCAGTTTTTTATTTGATCTCTGTTGCTGCATTAAAATTGTTTCCCTGGTGCCCTCATTATAAACTTGAAAATACTTTTCATTGAAAAAAAAAAAAAAAGCCAGCAGATGAACTATCCACCACACTTTGTGGAAAGGCTGCTCTTAAGATTGCTCTGGATTTCATCACACTTTCCCAAGAAAGTCAAGATGTAATTAAGGCACCATTACTTCTTTGGAAAATCCATATATCCTGCCAATATCTTGCTTGTATGCACAACAACAAAAGTGTTCAGGGGTGTTTACTGACAGCAGTGCTCTCTGAGTTCTGCTGAGCTGTGAGAATGCCAGAACGAGTATTTAAAAAGTGATGCTCAGTCAGACAGAACTGATTAGCATGCTAATTGTTAGCTCTTCCCTTGCATCCAAAGAGTGTAGTTGAAACTAGCCACACACACCAGGCTCAAGGCGAATCTGGGCATCCGACCCACTCTGCCTGAGTGTTATTGTCAGTGCCGTTGCTCCTCTGGGTCTGACGGAAGCGGCTCTGCATATAATAGCCCGAGGCTGTTCCATGCCTGGGGGGGATTGATTCAACACCGCCGTCCCTGGCCGTGACAGAAAAATTGCTGCCATTTAGACTCATCCCTGCTTCATTCGGCAACCCTGCTAGCTCACAGCACAGGCCCGCTGTTGATTTTTTTCTAGCAGATGAAAGGACGGCGCTATCTCTATAGGATGGGGGAGTCCGTCATACGAGGTTCTTGTTCTCGACACACTGTCAAAGTGTCTGAGGCTCATCTCCTGGTCAGGATCTTGTTATGAATATTAAACCATGCAGACTGGTGCACCGGCAGCTTTCAGTGAAGGCAACAGATGTGCCTCAATAGCATCACAGCCGCTGCAGTCAGCTCAAGTTAAGAGGACATACTAAGACCTGTCATCACTGAGATGATCTCCCCTTAAAGCAGCTTTATACAGTATCTTTATATTAGCAATGGATCACATGACTACCTGAATGTAAAAGAGGTCGCCGTTAGCGACAAAGCCAGAGAGAGAATTAGATCCTGACTCTGCAGTTCTTCTCAGTTATGTAGAGCCTTTAGCTTCTTTTGGCTCATTGTTTCGGCTTTCAGGCCTGCAGCTGTGACTCTTTCGGTTCACTTTTAGGGCTCTTAAAACTTTATGTTTTTTTTTTTGGTCACTGCTCTCAGCAAAAAGCTCTACCTGTGTACGGAGTTGGTGGGGATGAAAACGAGAGCTAAAAGGAGAGAAATGGACTGAGATTCATCAGATGGACACAAGCACCACTCTTTACTGGTTGTGTTGGCAGCTGTTTGTTAACAGGTTTACCATCGTCCAATGATGATAATGTCAGCTGTGTTTTCACATCCTGTTTGGTTTTTCCTTGTTCCTGGTTTAAAGCATTGGAGAGTGCATGACCTCTGTCAGGTGTTTGTCCCACTGTGAGAAAACATAGCGCCTCTGACCTGCTGCCCACATCTCAACTTTTGCCTCAAATTTGTTGGTCCAATGTTGCATCTTCATTAAAAAAAAAAAAACAAGAAAAACAAACAAACAAACAAACAAACAAATAAGTCATTCAGGGCTTTTTTTATAAGTGGGATCAAGGGATCCAGACACAGATGGAAGAAGTCAAGGCAGCTATCAAGACTGTTGTAAACCAGCCGTCTGAATTAATAGCCCATCAGAACAGCACCATAAATGGAAGGCTCGGCTTTAAAAGAAAGACATGTTCGCTGTCCTCTCCACAGGAAATTTGTGGGGAAGATCTGCCTGGAGACGTATGGTAAACGTTACAGAAGACGTTTTACTTTGATCAACATGATAAATGTGGAGTGGAAAAAAAATTCTTGTTTATCCTTAATTTCAGCCCACAACCGGTATTGTATCTCCTACACAGCTGTCTCTTAGTATTGTCGTAGAGGTCTTCAGTACAGAGCCAAGAACCGATTGAACCAATTCAAATCAAGTGTGATTTCCAGCCCTAATTTGTTGCACGCTGCCAGTCAGAGGCTGTGCTGAATTTCTTTCCAACACTGACTGAAATCTGTCTCTGGAATTCATCCTTTAGCTAAAGGCAGACCAGTAGGAGGGTCATTAAAAATGTAAACCACACCTATCTGAAGCCCAAAACAGATCACGTTTCACAACAGACTGTTATGTCGGCTCTCAAGGTCTAAACATGATTATGAAAAATTCAAATTATTTAAACTTTGTGTGCTTTGATTTCTAATCAAACCAAAATCCTCTCAGCAATGTCCCAGCAATAAAGAGAGTCTGACAGTAAAGGTGACCTGAGGACTATTGTTCTCCAGGTAAAGTCAGGTTTAACCTTTATGTATGTAGGATGGAGGTGACATAGCCTTGGGCCACCTGATCGGTATGTGTCCCCAAGGTGACTGTTACCGAGCAGGGTCATGTACCAAGTGTGATTCATTTAAGAAAGGTTGAATTGTTTTTCACACAAATTTTGCAAACTGAGCCACTGAGCAGAGGAGCAGCCAACCTAGAGCCTGAACGCATAAAACCCTGCACTTGAACGGGCAGCTAATGAGAAAAGTGATGGGGGAAATGGCTTGCATACACTGACAAGGCTGATCTGCCTTTTTGCTTGGAGTTTCCATCAATAGGGAATGGAACAGGCTGAATCCATAACGATACAACGCTCCAGTGTGGCATGCCATTACAACTGTATTCTGTTTTATGTTCTATCCTAAAAAGACCTCGCCCGCTGTCCTTATACAGCTGTCGTACGTGACTATCCGTTGGCGAGACAGTAAGAAAAAGCATTATGCTATACGTTCAATCAGGTCCTTATTTTTCATGCTCGCCAACCCCCGAGGTTGCGGCGGATGTTGCGGAGAGAAAGCATAGCCTAAAGGCAAAGTCGATCCTGCCTCAGAAAAGAACAGCAGAAAAAGGCCTTCCTTCTTTTTCTCATGCTTGGTAGCATTTAGTGTGTTGGGGCCGAGCAGTTCACGATACATTTTTTCAGCACAATGTTTAAATAATCTCCCCAGGTCTATGTTGAGTTGATTTATTAATAGAACTTAAATATTTGACAGCCTCTTGAAAGAGTGGTGCGATCCGTTTCCCTGCAGCCAGATCTATTGTATCAGAGGTATCAGATTTATTTTCCTGTACTGGCAGCACCTAAGTTTTTGGTTTGAGTGTGTAATTTATGTTAGCAGGGAGAATGATGAGATGAAATTTGAGTTGCAACCTCTCCCCATGATCTGCATTAAAACACAGGAATATTCTCTCTCCCCTTTCTGCATATATTTCTCTGTCTTTCCAGGATTAGGCTGTAGGAGCATGATAAGAAGGTGCAAACCCAGAGAGTAATGATTTTCCTCCTCCTCAGATGTTTCTGGTCTTTTATAGCTGACCCTTAAAAATGTCGCAGCAGCCCAAGAATCTCTGAGTTATTTTAATCCACAGAATATAGCTTATCTTATGGGGGGAAGTCCTGGCTCCCAGTCATGCTCTACAAAGGTCCAGGAGAAGTGGTTTCCCATTAAGGGACGCCGGTGATGCTTTCAGATAACACACATGCTGAGTCGATTGACCAAAGAAAGAAAGACCGATGGATAGAGAGGGAAGGGAAAAGGAGGCCGAGATATAGAAAGATAGAAAGATGATGTGAAGTTTACATATGAAACTCTTTGATAAATGGCCTAGAGTGGCGTATGGGCTCACCTGTTTACTGTCACTGCCCTTTACTCATGTTGATTAAGACATCTGCCCGCCTGCAAGTATGTCTCCTTCCCTGCACATCTGAATTTCAATATGATATGGCGTCCCGATTAATGCAAGGAGGACGAGATGAAAAGAAGGAAGTACATGACACTTTCTTTTGTGCCGATGACTGTCAAAGGCGGAAACTCTCTGGGTTACTTATTCAAGAGAAATGCATTATTGAAAATAGTGTCTGCAGTGCTGTTTCATATTTTAAAATATCATAGACTGTTGCAGAGAGGATCCATGTTTAAGAGCTACTGTGCTCTTTAATTATAGCTGACACTCTTACCTACAGCAATTTACGATGAGAGATCAGATACGAGGTCAGTCGCTTGCTCAGGAAACATGTCTGTCGCTGGACACTAGTTGTTAGAAGATTCAACCCGATACCTTCAGGTGATGGGAAAGTCTGTCTGCCCACAAGGCTGCTACATAAGTGATCTGGGATTAGCAGCAGAGAAATGGATAGCAGGAGTAAAAATGAGTGGAAAAACCAGATTACAGAGGCACTTTATCAAAATGTCTGTTTGCAAATTTGTGCATTAAAATGATATACTGCAGGAATGGTTTTGATTACTTTACCAGAAGCGCCTGAGGCAGGTTGTCTCAGAGAACTGGAGCCTAGAAAGACCTCATCAACTTTGGTCTTGGGCCAAGGCTCGACCTGGATAGAGATGGCGGATTCGGCAGCAGCACGCTACCGAATCTGCCACCTTGAAGTAACACAGCTAGGTAGGTTATATAATACACAAATGTATCTTAATCACATGTATTGGGAACATATATCAATAGTAAAACATATAAACAACAGCAGTGACCTTTGATGCTGAACCTGAGCCAGTTCCAACAATAGGCTTTATCGATAAAACTATGTTCAAAGGGCTGATAAACCTGCTTCTTTTTCCGCATCAGAGTCTTGAACACGCAACAAAAAACAACAGGTGTACAGGCAAAAAAACTTGTTTGACTGGTGCCGAAAGCTGACGCACCAGAGGACACTTATGCAGCACCTCCACCGTAAACAGGCTTTCAGAAATACCAGTCAATACCAACACCAAAAACTGAGCTTGCCTGGGGGGCCTGGGGGCGGTTTTGAAAAATTCCTTGTCAAGGAATTTTGACAAAGATCCCTAACTGTCATGAATGGCACCGAATGCTGCACAAAGAGGTGCCTAAAATTAATAGGTTTTGTCAGAGTACATGAGAAGATTGAACAAAAACTTGATTTTATTACACACTTCCACAGATGTGTGTGGAAAGTGTACATGCGCTATAAAAAAATTACTTCAACAGACTTTTCTTCCTGAGGTGGGAAAACACAGGATCCTGCTTCGTCACTGGACTGTGCCATCATCAGTTGTTGTGAACATTTTGAAGTTTATCCTAGATGTGTTTTTTTATACATATCTTCCCTCTGTATTGCTTTTTTATCTGTTCACTGGGCCACTTGTCACGGCATGAGAGAATGAAGCACATTGATCAGACATCGATCACGGGGCTGTTAGGAAGAAACTCAAACCAACAGAGGAGGATGCTGAGCCATGTGCACCTGTGATGTGACGGCCTCTTGACTGATGGATAATGTGATGACCGGCTGCAGCTGATGCAATTATCCATCCAGGTGTAGAGACATATCATTTCACGTTTGTTACATCTCCCAGAGGAGGGAGGGGCGGGGTTGTTTTCACCCATGCCTGTTTGCTGGTTTGTTTATCGATTTATTTGTCAGCATAAATGCGTAAAAAGCGCTGAACCAACTTGAACCGAACCTGGTGGAGGGACGGGCTAAGGGGCCTGGCCAGGGGAGCAGTGTCTTTGAATAAAGAGCGCCGCCAGAACTGCAGTCTTGTGGATCCGTTATCCGTATCATGTGGAAAACAAATTTGTTTTTTGATAGCTTTTGATTTGAACAAATGGGTGCGACACTGGTCATTTTTCTCTCTTCACTCTCGCTTTTTCTCAACACAGACAGAAACTTGCCATCACTCTCCATCATAGAATGAGTAATTTGTGAGAATATAGAAAATCCGGAGCTGCAATAGAAGAAGACGAGGTCAGTCGAGTTAAAATGGGACTACAACATGAAAGGGAATTACAAGACTTCATCACAAAATAAATGCTGGAATGTGCTGAAGATCCCAGATTGGGGATATACACCAGTGAGAGAGACTCAGTGGGAGGGAGATGTTTCCTCTGAGCCATGTTGCTGCCAGTCCCATCTCTCTGTGGTTGATGGCTCCACCACTGTCCATCCTCACATAGTGTCTCCACACTGTCAGAAACCCACTAGCTACTGACAAAGATTAGAGGCTGGGGGCGGTGGGTGTCTCCAGGCGCATTTTTCACATTGATGGGAGGTGGTCAACAGTGCCGGCTGGATCTCTGGTCAGCCCCGCTGCCTCTTTCTGTCCTCTGACTCAGCATCCTCACAATTAGCTCACTTTTTTGCAGCATAGACATGTGGGGGCCACAGCTGCAGAGCCTGTTGTGCCGTGTTTCTTCTTAAGGATTTATCCACGTGTTGAAAGTCATACAGCCCAGAGGTTCACTGTGGTAGTGGCTACTGATTTAATGTGTTTGGCAGCCCGTGGACATTTTGTCTGTTTAAGAATATAACACTTTGAAATCTAGCATCATCAGCATTAATCAGCATTCATCTTAACACACACGCAGTCCCTGAAATTCATTGCAGTCTGGGGTAGTTCCAACCAGTTTCATGCAGCATCTGTTCCCCGTTTGATCTCGACTCTGTCGTCTAACTTAGAACTGTCGGGATGTTCCCTGATGCTCGCAGCGGGACTGAGGAGGCAGATGTCAGAATCCCCCGTACTGCCAAGTAGCAGTGAAAGTTTGTTTCCTGTGGTTGGTGATCTGTCGTCTAGACCCAGACTCACACACAGTAACCAGATGTGCTCTCTCTCCTTTGTGTCGTACACTCTCTCACTAGTCTCTCTAGTCCGACTGCTGTGGCGTGGCGAGCTCTAGTTTTATAGCTATCTGGGGTCATGTTTAAATCTGCTCATAAAACAATGTATGCCTCCACATCCTGGCCATGTTTCAACTTTACCATACCCTCTGGCTACAGAATTCCCACATGTGGGCTGCAACACCCAGTGAGTCTGTATCAGGTTGTTGTGCTTCTGAGCCTCATATGGGATTTGGTTATCAGCAATAGTTAATGATTATCAAAGATAATCATTAATAATTATTAAAATTTAAATGAACCTGATTAATCTAGATTATCAATAATGGGGCACTACCGGGAAAACCCGGACCAATAACCAAATAGTGGATGCAGTTTCAAAGGGATGTTCGCTCAGAATTGCCAGTTCTTTAGGAAATATTGCTATTTCCAGAGTGAACAGAGAAGGAGTTGAGGTTGGCACTGACTCCCTCAACCAGCTTTGTATCACAATATGCAAACAGAAAACACCAGGGCGACTTCTCTTGACAGGGTTTATTAACATCAGTAACATCAATTTCCAATTAATATCACTTTTGTCTAATAGATCCTATCATGCACTACTAGTAATAAAACAAGTATTGAAGTGTGTGTGTGTGGGGGTATGTGTGTGTTAGTATATGTGTGTGTGGGTGTGTGTAAGAGGGTATATATGTGTATGCGTCTGAGGGGAGGTGGAGCAAGATAGCGGACGTGACTCGTTATGGTCACGCCATGTGAGGGTCGGCAGGAAGGAAGTCTGTCGAGTGTAATGGCGGCCCGTCGGTAACACCTGACCTCACAAAGGGAGAACAGCTAAGCGGGAGGTTTGAACTTCCCTGCGCTCAGGTGTTCAATTAAGAATGTGTGTGTTAGTAAAGGAAGAAAAGAGGTAGAAGGGTTCGGCAGCAACGTTCTGGTGATCGTGATCGAGAGACAGTATTTATTGGAGACTTCACTCGGCTCAGTTGAAGAGCGTCGCGAGTCTGGGCCTTTGAGTGACACCGAAAGTACTGGTCTCGATCGTGATGCAGAGCAGGAAAGAATTTATCCACTGCAGATGGATAAATTAGAATTTATTCAATATGGTCACCAATGAATAAATAACAGCAGCACAACAATATTTTCACAACAATTCAACAGTTTAACACACACTAATTACTAACATCTGCCCAGAGCTATAAGCCTCCTACTCTCATGCAGGTGAAGCGGAGTGTTTAGTTCGTCCTCAGTGTCCTTGTGCAGGCGGGGAGGCGTTGGTTAGCGGCTACCAGCGGCTAACGTATCTTCTCGGTGAGATGGCTAGTCTTCAGCGAGGCGACGTAATTCTGGCTCACGGTGGAGAATTAGTTCATCGACTTTGAAAGAAGCGAGGTCTGTGTTCCTTCGTCTTCTTCTTGAAACAGGTAGGACTCTTTAGCTACCAGGTTTCACTTCCGTGGGCATCCGCGGGCATCAAGGCGAGAGGTCGATCCATGGTCTCAAACCGGGCTAACTGTGTTTCTTCGATGCACAGGGGGAGAGTGGAGATCAGATCTAATCTTAGGAGCGGTAATTGTTGCCACTTCTATTGGCGAGGAGTTCGCTGGTTGGGGCGAAGGTCCAAACCAGAAGCCTGAGTTTCGTGAGTTTCTGCATTAATATAACTTTGGGTGATGTCACGGTTTGGCGGATTTCACCCAATGAGAGCTGTGGATTTTGGGGGAACGCCGCTGGTCGGCTGACGCTGCGTGTGTTGGGGGATCGCTCATCTAGTTGGTCACTCTGCTGAGACCGTGTGTTGGGGGTTGCTCAGCTGAGTTCTTTGTCTTCCTCAGGTAGCAACATATGGCCTTAGCTGGATTCCAGGTTTGGGTGTGCCTGTAGGCCCTCTCTGTCTACAGTCTGTTGGTGAGGCACAACAATGCACTACACTGTTCCGTGCACCGTGAGCTACTGATGGATGAAAATAGATCTGAATGGAAAGGTATGAGTGAAAAGATTTCCCAGCTTTCCCGGGACATCCTACGTGTGCCGATCGACAAAGATTACTTCATTTTGTTTTCGGCAAGTTCTTGAGGCAGAGGCAGAGGCTCAAGCATAATAATGATAATAATAATAACATGACGATGATGATAATGATTAGGCGGGGACGGGGTGTCATTATCATCTTGGCAGAGGATGAGCACGACTATGAGACAGAAACAAAGAATAACAATCTGTGACACTGTTTTTCATGTGTGGTGCAACATGCTCTCATGTATCCCAGCGCATCCGAGCCCACAGTGCATAGTGGCGTGTAAATGTCATACTGCCCACGAAAACACTGTCAATCATGGCTCCCTCCTAATCCAATTCCATCCCAGTTACTAAGCACTTACTAAGCACTGCATTAAAGCTGTTCTCAGTGTGTGAGTTCGATGGACGAACATGTTATTTATCCTAAAAATGCTGCAACCCATATACGATGCCATTGGGGAAACAGTGTCAGGGCGGTAAAACCGGCTCCTCGTGATCAGGCCTGGCTTTGGGTGGAGTCTATGGCCTACATCAGGTAGAGAGATGCCTCGTCCCACGTTTCTCGTTCTTCTTATTTCCCAGTGGAGCCGGCGCTCTGCTGCTCTGTATTCCTCTCTATCTTCTTCCTTGTGAGCTCCCTCAGTGTGTTGCGCCTGCCTGAGCTCTTTGGTAAACCATGGCTTGTTGCTGTAGCACACATGAATGCAAATGAACCTTCTGACTCTATTTCTCATACTACAATGAAAGACACACCTCATAGCGGGTTATTTTATAACCACTGTTACTATACTACTATATATAGATATAAAGGCATGCACGTGTTAGAAGCTGACACCGAGCTCTTCAAATCCACGCTCTCATGTGCACTAGCTGCAGGATCAGTGCTTGAAATGGGTATGCCTGTCCAATTTAGTTGGGCATGCCATTGTAGCTGTGAATCTGTGAATGTGTGAATATTACCACACAGGATATTTATTCAGAATGATATTCAAAACAGAAAGAGTGTCAAGTTTCCCTGTCTCCATTTTTATTACATTTTTATGGAGCATCTGTATTTTGGACCTATAAAACTAATTTATTAACACTGTATCTTTCACAATATTTAAAAAAAAAGATGAAGTTCAAATATTCAAAGTTTTGTTTCTCATATCCTCAGAACAAAAGCTGGGCATTGTTTTTGTTCTGAATAACGGATTTTCAGCAGCTCTGCAGGTATTGCAGTGACCCTGCTTGTCAAAACATTTGATGTGGTTGAAGCTATTACACCAGGGGTCAATGGATTCTATGTGTCTGTGGCCTTGGAACACGTCCGACTTTGAAGACATCTCACAAATAACAAGTGGATTTCAGCCGTCTCCCTATCTCTCTGCCTGACGGCGGAGCAGGCAGGGGGGGCGGCGCAGCGCCGGGGGGCGCGTTATCTATGGGGTTTGTGCTCCGAGACCCAGAATGTAGCTGAGAGAAAAGTTACAAGAGCAAAACCGACATCTACAATGAGAGGATTTAATCACTGGTTGTATAGTGTACTCTGTGAATCTCCTGATCAAAACGTTCATGTAGAGTTTGAACTTTAACTTTTGGCTTCCATTCCCAAACATGCTGGGTGGTTTTATTGTGAAACAGCTGCGGGAAATGCAATATAGTAGTCGCCAAGGTTAGCGCTGACAGTGATTGTGAAATAATATACCACTCCATATCTCTGAGACACCACTAGCTTTTAACCACAGTTTTGCCATCCTACATTAAGAACTCCACAGGTCCTGATTTTCCAGTTGGTCTTTCACCTTAGACCATATGTAAACATTTTGCCCCCTTCATATCAGTGCTTTTATCTAGTCTTCAGTTTAGGTCAGGCAGCTTTAAAATCAGGCCACTGGGGTATGATTCATGTTGGTCTCCGACATCCAACTATAAAGAGAATCTCCTTTTAATTTCCTCCGCTTGCAGCATCATCGGTTTCTGATGGTGGCGCCAACAGATGCTTTTGTGCTACTGACAGTTTGTTTGGACGTGTTGTCCAATGCAACGTGTTAACTTTTGATCTGAATTCTGTGCTTCGTATACCTGAGCAGTGCTCAATAACAGGGTCCGTTCAAATTGTTATCACCCAGCTCTGGCTGATGTCTAGTGTCGGCAGCGTTGGCTGATAGAGTTCGGGTTCAAGAGGCTCCCTAGACTGCAATTCATGCAGGCTAGTGAACCTATTGAATGCTAAACATTGGTATTTATCATAGATAGTTGGTGAGACATAAAAGAACAAGTCAAATAGCCTTTATATGCATGTTGTTCAACTTGTTCAGATGGAAATTAAAACTGTGGACAAGTGCTTTATGTGGGAGACAGAGGATGCGTGAAGACAGAGTGTTTCCCTACTTGCTCTTGACAGCTTATAGAGCCTCTGGAGAAAAGTGGAGTTAAACCAGCATCTCAGGTGACTTACACATTTTTCCTGGAAGTCGAAGCATCTTGGGATTCTGGCGACTGTAAAGATTTACCACAGGAAGCCACCAGACCACGGCGTCCATGTATAAGTTCTGGTAGACAGCAGTCACACCCGTTCATCCAAACTCAGACGTGAGCCAAGTTGAAGGGGCTCTATCTATAGGCAAACCTAAAATATGTTCCTGGCTCTATTACTCTGAATTTGTTCTTAAACTAGTCATTTATGACAAGAGACTTATAGCAGCACTAGCACTGTGGCTCTCTGGACGGCCATGTGTCTTCCAGCCCAACACTTTTGATTTTTCTCGGTGAAATGTCTCGCCAGCTATTGGGCAGTTAGCTGTGAAGTTTGCTTCAGATATTCTTGGCCCCCACAGGATGAAATCCGCTAACAGTGGTGAGTCCCTGACTTTTCCTCCAAGAGCCCCAGCAGATGAGATTTCACTTATCTGGTGAAACACTCTAACAGACTGCACAAAATTTTATACGGCTGTTCGTGGTCCCCAGATGATGAAGCCTGATGACTTGGACCCTGACTTTTGCCCTAACGCCACCTCGGCATTGTGTTTTTGTGGTAGAGATTGAAATTTCCTGACGACTGTTGCACTGACCGCCTTGACATTTGGTTCAGACACACACTTCCACCTCAGGATAAACTGTAATAACTTAGGTATCCACCACCAGGTAAAAATTAAAGTCTTTATGCCATCATTAGCATTTAGCTCAAAGCTCTGCTGTCACTGAGTACAGCCTGGCAGAACCAGGGGATGACTGAAGGCTTTTAGTTTTGTTATTGTGTTAATGGCTAATGAAATAACCCAACTGCTCCAGTCTGACATTGTTTACCAACTGCCAAACGGCTGCATGAGCTTGAATAATTTTTCTTCTAATACTTTTATTCAATTCAGTTTAGATTTTATTTCCCTTCTAGTAGTTACAGTAGTTGCTTGTTGTCTTCCATTGCATAATTTTACTTTTTTTTTCCGTTTTCTCAGGCGGCTTTTGTATATTTTGTAAATGCTTTGGGAATCTCATTACTCCTCTGGTCAATATCTCTGTGCAGAATCAATCCATCATCATTACTGTTCTGACATTCTTGAACTCAGACTAGTCCTGGCAGTGACCTGCACCATTTGCACTCTCCTTCCGGGGGCAGTTTCAGATACTGCCTTAGTAAATCTGGTGCTAATTACACGCAGACTGCAGGTGTAAATTAAATGTATGTAAATCTGGTGCTGAATATTTATCAAATGCGTGTAAAAATAATATCTGTTCAGATCTGTTCAGAGGCATACAAGCTGGAGATGAAACCTGGACTGCAAGCCCTGGTCTGGCACAGTATCTATGGCAACTGGTAAAAAGAAAAACAAAAAAAATAGTCTGATCATGTGCAAACAACAAGTATCAAGAGACACACAAGAGAAGACCAGAAGAGAAACACTGTGAGACCTTTCAATAAAGAAAGAAAGAAAAGAGTCAGGATTTGACTTTTTCCATGCAAATAGGGCAATATTTGCATTTCAGCCATCCAAATTTGCATTTATAGTGTTTCAGTGAGCTTGTTTAGCTGTGTGTTTAATCACCAGAGATATTTTGTGGAAAGAAGGGGTTCATTAAACTCTTGTAAAGTCTTGCGTCATTACAGTTGGCTTTTATAAGCTGCAACCAAGAGGAAAAGGAGAAAACATCTCAAAGTTTTGACGAGGTTAAGCTGATGCAGGTCCACCACAAATCCAAACTGGAGAGTCTCCAGAATTAGTGAGATTTATGACAATGATTTGGCTGATACAACTGTGGACACGCTGGATGTAAATAACAGCTGGAATGATTAATTTACTCCAGAAAGTGACAGACTGAGCAGAGTGTGTGCAGAATGACAAGCAGCGCAGTGAATATATCGAGTCAGATTTCATTATCAATGGAATTACTCTCTCCTCTGTTATGACCAGACCAGCCACAAGGTTGCTGAACTTATCCACCGCTCCTCTGCTCCGCCATGCTTTGTAATCAGATGGCTAAATTACATTAGTGCGGCCAGTTGCACTGTGTATAGTATAGATGAGACATTAGCACATGAGGATATTTTGACTTTCTTTTTTTAGCTGAAATCCAAACTTTGTGTTTTTTTTTTTTTAATCAAACCGAGGTTTGGCCCTTTACTGCTTTGGCTTTATATTGAGTCCTGGCAGAAATAGACACTTTTCGTAACTTCACATAAAAGTAAAAAAAAAATGAATGCATCCTTTCAAAGAGCAGACAGTGGTTAAATAACGACAGTAGAACAAACTATTCCTCTCCTTCAGCGTTGCAGCTCTGCGTGTTTCATGGTATATTGGTCTAACTACCAAAACCATCATCAGAGTCAATAATTAGATAAGGAAATACATTATTTATGACTCTAAATTTAATGGCACTTGCTCCAAAATAACATTTTCAGATCTGCATACAATAATTTTGGATCTTATTCTAATCTATAATTTAATCTGTTCAGCATAAAATAATACAATGGTTCCTATAACCTTGTAGACTTTTTCCAAATTTATAATCTTACACTTGCAATTTCAAATGCTCATCGTCCCAGTTTCCAGACTTTCCAGACAGATTTCACCCTCCTTTCAAGGATGGAGGATCTTCACAGTCACACTGCAGGACAATTCATGTCTTTCAGCTATTTCAAAGAGTCAAAGGACTGTTCTTCTGCACTAAACTCCAGAGAGTTTTTTATTCATGTATTTTTATTTGTTATTCTCTTCTTTGAGTAACTCAACATCCAGCTCATTTTCTCCGTTTCTCTGATTTATTAATAGTTTTCTCTGTGGCCTTCTCAGGTTTTCTTGAGGTTTTGAACATGTTTTTTTTTTTTTGTCATTTGGACTATTTCCAGCGGTTGCTGAAATATAATTCGGATTCTCAGCCGAGTTGCATGTATTTCATCTTGTCATTCTTTTAAAACATGTATTTCCAATCTCTTGGAGGTTTATAAAGAATAAAGTATTGAGCGGGTTCACTTTTCCATCTGTATGATAAGAGAGAATCTGGTGCAACCCTCCCCTAGGTCCATCAGCCAGTCTTAGACAACAGCCATTGCATCTCTTTGCTGGGCTGTAATCACAGCCAGTAAAAACGAGAGTTTGGCGAGTTATTCCGTTGTGTGTGTGTGTGTGTGTGTGTGGGGGGGGGGTCACTTGGAGGCTGTTTGCCTTCCATGTCAAAAGCCTGCTGTAAGATGTTTGACCTGTCCACTATCCAGAACAGTGGTATTGTTGCACTGTTTGTCATTTTGAACCTTTGAGTACTCAGTCATTTTACTATGGACACACACACAAAAAAAGACGTCACTCATCCTGTATATGGTTGTGAAATATCTAAATTTGCCCTCATCCTGCTGAGGAACATCCTTTGCGCCAAGCATCAACTTGAGAAAACTCCCGTTAGCACTTTTCAAAATAAATGAATAAATAAATAAACGGCAGAGTGTGACCTAACAACATCACAGACCTGGACAGATGTGTCAGAAGATACACATTTGAGGTCATGGAACCTCAACTCAACCAGCAGCTGAAATCCCTGCCCTGTCCGCCCTGCTGACCTCAAAACTAACTTCGCTTGCAAAAGCAGGTAGGTTGTTGAGCTAAGTAGGCAAAGATGCGTTGTGTGTTTCACACCTACGAGTCCTTCCAGAAACGTCCAACTGCAACACAACAGCCACGCCCCACTCGGATGCTCTTCAGTATTTTAAACCCAAGAATTTCTGGTCCAGGAAAGTTGAGTATTAAGCTGTGGTGATTTGGTATTTTTGGAGTCTCTCATTCAATACTCTTTATGTACTTGGGTCACCAGTGTCATATGGCTTATCCGTGCTCTGAAGTAGAAGAGCTACATGTTCCATGCAGTGGCTGTGTACAGCTCTGCATTGCTGGTCTGGCCTTGGAATCAACACATCAACACAAGCACACACACACACACAAAACACTGCAGAAGACAACTTTCCCATCCTTTGGAGCACGTTTGCTTGGTCTACAAAAGGCTGAAGAAAATTCATGCGTCAGTGTTCTGCTTTACATGTTTGAATCCAGTGCTTGGTGGCAGCTCAGTGGAAGATTTGGATGACTTGTAAAGACATGAACCATGTCAACTGAGCGTGTTGGACCGGTTGTCAGAATCTGATAAAATAATACCCGGTGCCGGCAGCACTTTGCACAGCCTCCATCATGAATGTCTAAAAAGTGTTTCCTGCTTTGCCTGGTCGCTCCTCCCTGTGGCTCAGCTTGCTCTGTAACTCTGGGGCTCAAAGACTGTTCTGAATCAGGAGCCTTTTGGGCCCCTTATTTTATAGTTTTCGGTGAACTACACCCTAAATAATGTGTGGTATGGTTCTCTAGCAGGTCTTTTTAGGTAAAAATAAAACTCGACTTTGTCCATGTTATTTTGACCGTGGCACAGCATCTTGCCCAGATTAGTGATTGATAGGATTTAGCAAATCGAGTGCAGATCCAGTTACTTGATGCCTTGCAGCATCAGTAACCTCAGCCTCAGCCCTTGATGTTGTACCTCCAGTCCATATCCATGTTTCCTCCATTCCCAGTCGGATCATATGAGTGGTCCAAGTCACCGTCTTCCGGTGCCTCGGAGTCTTTGTCTGAAGACATGCTCTCCTACAATGTGTCAAAAACTTTGTCTGATGGAGCCAAAGCCTGGGAAGAACAGTGGTGTATTAAGCTGTACTTTGAAAACTTTCATAACATCTTCATTCAGGTAGTGGGAGTTTTTTTTTTCTTCTCAAACACGGATCCACCATGTCCAATATTCATGAAGGCGGTGGTTTAAAGGTCAAAGCTGGTGGTTTTTCTATATTTTTCTTTTGTCAGTATGTGCAAAAACATTTACATTCTGAAAATGCACATCATTGTCAAGATGCTGTCTCTCATGGCCATGTGCATCTATCTGTTGTTGCAAGGAATCTGGTCCTCGTCCTTGTAAGAGAGATGATATGAGGATTAGTAGATTAAAAAGAAAAACTATTGTATGATGACAATAGAGAAGGTACCTCACAGGCTGCAGGCTCTCATGTGCATATGCAAAACCTCTCAATCTTCAGAGACCATTTGTTCCATTGACATAAGATGTTATTGAATTACATTGATCCACTTTCTTTCATAAGGTACAATCAATGATGGGCTGGAAAAGATGTAGGCAGTCACTTGGAGTCTGCATGGCTTCAAAAGATGACAATCGCATATATGATAGCCTTGTGGAGCACAAAGAAAACAAAGACAGCCATTCAGAGTAGAAAACCTCTATAAAAAGTTGCCATCCTTCATTTGTAGCAGCATTCTTCTCGTCTGGCATGTCCTCATGTGAAGAGACCCAATTCGTTTAAAAGAAATATAAGTTTAAATCATTAAAGACATTATTATGGCACATTCAAAGGGATATGTGCCTCATACCTACACCCAACTTTTGACACATTCCTCTGACAGTAGTTCTTGGTACTTATGAGCTACTGAAAGGCCCCAGGTATTGTTTGTAGAATTGTTTTTGTCATTTAACAGTTAAATAATGTTGCATGAACATGCGAGGATGACCTCTTTAAAGGTAAGGTTCTCCTTGTGAAAGGAACTCATGTGCCACGATAACTGACATTAAGGTGGGACATTTATCTGTGTTTTCACTAATAATCAGTGGCTGGGACAGATGAGAAGACTAGTTGAGATCCTCATTGCCTCATTGCGTTATGTCAAGACAAAGACGTTCTTTGAAATTGCTATTAGACAGAGCATTTAGTGACTAGCCTCTGCATTAAGGAATGCACTAAAACAGTCCCTCTAATTTCCTGCGAGGGTGATCCCTAACCCTGACCCTAACCTGTTCAACTTGGAGAGACTTGAAATCCTGCTGGAGACATGCAATTCATCCCTGGGAACGACATCAGATTTTCTTTATCACAGAGTTAGTCACAGAGCGGGAAAACTACTCTTGAAAAATTTGACTCTGGATTCACTAAATTACTGTAATCTCACCCTTCTGAGTCTGCCACCATTTAAATGGAAGCAACATTCTCCTTTTCATATTTGTTTATTGCTTTGCTTCTGGGTATAATTTTTCAACAAATAGCAAAAGTGTCCTTAAGCAAATCCCAAACCTCTCAAAGTTAGTTTTATAGCATATTGGAAATAATCTGAAACGAGGGCTTCATACATCAGTTGAACAATATCCATCCTTTAAAAAATGAACATCAGCTATTTAAGCATATACTGATTGTTTTTAATGGTCTAAACGGGGCAAAACCAACTGTATGTTTATTGTTAACAAAAGAAAAGGTCCTGTTTCTGAAATTGAAATCAAGTCTGACACAGCCATGCTACTCAGTGCTTTATATAATATTGTCTTGTAATGTACCATTTTTAATTCCACCAGGCTGAGATCTAACTTGTTTTTTCTCATTTGTGTAGAGAGCCATTAAGGCAGCAGAGCGAGGTGAGAAGAGGAAGAGTCTAATGCAAATCTCGGCTGAAAAAAAAACAATGAAAAAAAAGAGAGGGTTGGGGGGGCACTGCAAAACATCTTCCCTGAGAGTGATGAGGGCGGACGAGTCAAAAAGAGAGAATCAGTGGCCTCTCGACACCTGGGCACCTCGGACATCACCAGCAATCAACAACCGTGCTTCAGACGGGGGGGGGGGCTCCTATTTTTCTATAGGTTCTTCAGCCATTTGTTTGTACATGGTCACCAAACCAGTAGTGTGAAAGTGAACAGGTGGTGTGTTAGTCCTCAACCAAGCCATAAAACCCCTCTCCACACGATCTGTGACCATTTTTAGCAGGTTATGCATAAACATATTTCTGATTAATCATCTAATCTGTATTTCACAGGTGTTCTCAGGTAATTACTCACTCAGAAATCGTGTGTTAATGCAAAGCAAAGCCTCCCCTCACACCACAGAAACATCCAAGGCAGACAGACAATGCAGCTTCAGTGTTCTGCATACCTGTACCTTTGCAGCCTACGTTGAATTTGATCCAATGACAGTGCATATTCGGAACATGAACATTATTTATTTTCATATCACAGTGCACAGATTAAAGTAATCATAAAACAAGGCTAATTGTTAACCCCCCCCCTTTTCAGGACTGTCTCAGTGGATGGTTGAAGGCACAAAACATGGAGGAGACAGAGAGGGAGAAGAGTTATATGCTGGCAGGATATACACTACTTATACAAAACATATACACTGTATATTAACGGCTCATCACAAAAAATTTGAGACCTGATGAAAAAGGAAAAAGAAAAAAAAACAACCCAAAAACCGTGTAAGGAAAAATTGGAGTTATTGACAGTTTTGTTACAAATAGTGTCTTTGGAAAAACATCAAATTCTAATACAAACTCAGCCTTCATGTCAGTTTACCTACAGTTGACTTATGTGCATAATCATCTGATCTGTGTGATCTGTGTTTTTTACGGTAGATAAATTAACCTCTTGGTACTGTTTCGTTCGAGGTGCCTGCTCCCATCTGGACTGAGAGTATCTGAATGTGCCTCCACAGACGGAGTTTCAGCTCTGTGACTGACAAAGCTGAGCTACAGTAAATGGACAGTGACATTGACGGCAGTTTTGCGCCTTTCATTAATCCCAGAGAAATGAATGTTACAAAAGCCGAGCCATAGCTGAGACAGCGAAGTGACAGCGATCCAATAAGGATGTCTATCCAGAGCATATTGATGTGCTGTAGTTAATCTATGGCAGCTGGCCATGAAAAAGCACTGGCTCTGAAACTAATGCACACCTGTGGGAATAAATCAATGTTGGCCATGACAGTTGCTCATTTTTTATGGGATTGAATTGTTGGAAAATAATACTGTGCCGGTCAAATCCCTAGATACATCTCATTAAGCGCCGTCTTCTTTCAAATTTCTTTAAGCCGGGACATAAATGATTCAGCAAACCTCCCAGTTCTTCTGTCGGCTGGGCGTACTAAGTGTTTCACACTGGTTATCCAAACTAAGCTTAAACAGGGAAGAACAGATGAAGCAGGGAGTCGGTGAAAACTATGAAGCTGTTTGCTCCGCTGCTCTTCAAGTGTGACACATGTCACATAAATCAAACACTTTCTTCCATAAAAGCAAACAAAGGAGCCTTGATGAATCTCTCTGTTGTTGTGTGTGTGTGTGTGTGTGTGTGTATGTGTGTGTATGTATGTGTGTGTGTGTGCGTGCGTGTGGATATGTGCCTACTGTGATTTGTGCCCATGCTTGTTTTTGTTAATTAATTCCTTCCTCCTTTGGCTCTGGCATTGATGTACATCTTGTCGCTGGCCACATATCTCGCTGTGCCTCTAAAGCTTATTGGAAAGCCGTTCATCACCTGAATGGGGCAACAACAGGTGAGGTCAGGACAGCTAATGAAGTGGCACAGAGGCGCTGTGGCTTGTTGATTAGACTGGCAACGCTACAGGACAACGGAGAAATTGAGAATTTGTTTTATTAGTTTAGACAGCGAGATTAATATTTGTTAATCTGCATTCCCGAGGGAAAACCCAAAGAACAGAGATCAAACAAGTGATGCAATGAAGGTGAAATATCTTCAGTTGCCCCGAGGACTAAACTACGACAGAACGTGTACGGTTCTCTTCTGAGAATAAAGACTAACTGAGCTTCATAAATGATAACAACACCCCCTGAAAGATTCATTATTTTGGTTGGAAGATCTGCCACCAGCAGGTGTCAGCATCAGAAATTAGGTGCCGATGTTGCTGTTTAGGAGACGTTTTGACCTTCGCTCATAAGCTTTGATCCGTTGTGTTTTGCAGAGGACGTATCTGAGCACTCTTTATCTGGGGCTCTACAGTTTGTTGTGTCCGGATGGGACACCTCCCTGTTACGGCCTCTGTTTGCATTTTTAAAAGTCCCCCCAACTCTAAACTCTGCTTTGCTTATGGGGGGGTCACCCTGTTGTCACCTTCAGCCTGAGTTCAAGGCAGCAGCACATGAGCAAGATTATGTGACGTCGCGGCTGATTTGGACTAGTTTGTTATTCCAGGACCAATGTGTAACTTATAGAACTGTAATGTAGAGACTTTTATATGACAAGATGTTAAAATGAAAAATTTGCCTTTGCTTTTCAAAGAGAAAATTGATTTTTTTCATCAGGAATTTTTTTTTTTTTTTTATCAAATTCAACTTTTTGTGGAAACACATTTGATAATCTCTAAGCATCTAAATCATTTCACCTAACAGTACATGTTGCCATGTTCCCTGTCAGCCCAGGGTTTAGTTTCTTCTTGTTCACAATTTAATGTCACTTGTTCTCATTATGATCATTTGCTCTAACGTTATTATCATTGACTGTGGATGCAAACTAGAGTCATATTACTTTAAATGCGGCGTATTTAAAACTGCAAGAACAAAAATGTGGGAAGAAACTGACATGTCCATCATACTGTGTCTTCTGTGGAACTCAGTATACTTTAATGTCCAGACTTAGCGGCTTTAGTGTAGAGTTATTATGGGTCTGTTTAGCAGCCTATGTTTGCTGGTAAGGGATGTAATTGAACATTGTAATACTTGTTATGTTTACAGGCAAGCAGGAGCGCTTGTTTTCTGTACCTAGAGGCGGTGGGGAGCTAGGTAAACACGCTTGTTCCCGGCACCGGGCTGCTCTGCGGGTCCCTTGATCTGTCTATGACAGTGATAAAACTCCTCCTCTGGTTAAGGCTTAGTTTAAGTTATTTCTACAGATTCTTTCAAGTTTGAGAGCATTCTGGACAAATCTTTCCTCTCCCCATGGGTGGAAGCAGAAAACTTCGCTTAACATGAACAAGTTCAACCTTGAAGGTATATCGGACTTGCCAGTGAAAAAAACAAATAACTGAACTAGCTGCTGAATACGAAAACCACAAAGTAAAAATAACCAGGATTGTTATGATTTATATAGAAATTAGCACAGAATTTAGACTTTGCATCAGGAAAAGAAAATGGAGCAACCCTGAACTCTGATGAGCCCTTCGAGAC
The DNA here is from genome assembly GCA_016859345.1 of Istiophorus platypterus. Taxonomy (NCBI): domain Eukaryota; kingdom Metazoa; phylum Chordata; class Actinopteri; order Istiophoriformes; family Istiophoridae; genus Istiophorus; species Istiophorus platypterus. The sequence continues at coordinate 1,019,731 of CM029125.1, read as the reverse complement.
ATTATGAATCACTTCTGATGGACGTGATCACCAGATCATTAAGGGATGTTTACATGACCGTAGGACTGTGGATGAGAGCTTATATACAACGCATCCCCTTGTCTTATTCTACTGCAGAGTAGTGGAGTAAACAGAATAATGGGAATTACATCACCATGGGACATGGGTACCCACAAACACAGGATCGGGATGAGGTTAGGGTGTGGCTCCTTGGCTTGTCCACCTGCTGAGCCTCTTTGCATGGGCTTGTTTTACACAGCCTGTGGGTTGCAACACAATATACTGGACACACAAGGAGCTTGGAGGGTTGTGTGGAGGGTGGTGGGACTTTGTAGCCTTTACACCACCAACCTTATTTTTTTGAATAAATGAGTAAATCTGCATTTTTAACAACAACAGCAGAGTCGGCTGGGGTGGACGGTGGGTATATGCTCCACATCCGTAGACAAGTTCCACATCTGGTGTCCTGACTTTGGTTCAGGTTCAGTGAAGATAGTGGTTTTGGGTCAGTGTAAATAAACAGGTGGTGTCTGAAGTCAATGAACTTTTTCTATATTAAACCAGACCAAGATCTTTCCTGGACCTGAACCAGGTTCTGTGAGAGTCTAAAAAGAACCATGAACCAGTTTAATGACGCTGGAGTCACTACAAGTGGATGTTGAGCTGCAGATACAGATGTTTTATTGGAATTCAGGAATTTTCCAAAATGTCCCTCAGAATGAATAAAGTATCTATCTATCTATCTATCTATCTATCTATCTATCTATCTATCTATCTATCTATCTATCTATCTATCTATCTATCTATCTATCTATCTATCTATCTATCTATCTATCTATCTATCTATCTATCTATTTTTACTGATACATTCAGTATTGGCATGTGATGTGCCAAATACATAAATTAACATCAATTCCTTACTATGTTGACAGAAAAATGCAATCGGGTCACAGTTGCGGAGAACATATGCAAAATTAGCTGTCTCCCAATTTCTAAGAGTCAGGGCTGATATTTGGGAGGATTCTCCTTTTAAAACAAGGCATTGGTTCCAGCAGGCTTGTTAGCTAACTTCAGCTTAATTAGCCACCCAGCTACAGCTCATAAAGTCTTCCAGCCACTGTTGGCAGGAAAATTGGAGGTTGCCTGTTAGAAATGAGAATTCAGTTCTTCAAGTGTACTGAGGTCCCTGTACAAATGACAAAGGTAATTTTAATTCTATTAATGCTACTATCTAAGAGAAGCCAAAGACAGGATTTAAAGAGTGCGTCGGTGTAATTAGAGCTGATTGTAAAAACTGGACCAAGGATTTGTACAGGCGGTCTCAGTAGAAGTGAAACATTTCGGGTCTGTCAATCTATTAATAGGTGGAGCGACGTAAGTGTGAAACAGTTTCTCTGTTTTTTTTTTCATTAAACCTCTAAGTCCTCTTTTATCAGCAGGTTACAATCCTGCTCCATCACCTGGCATGACACAGCTTTTACCCAGCCGGCAGGTTAAATTATCGACTCACAGCGACCAACAACGCTGTGAGGCCATATCTCCCATTCTAGGTAATTTTCAAGCCTTTTTTCAGAGCCAAGAGACTCAGATGCAATACACAGGCAGTCAGAGAGCAGGAGCTCGAGAGAAATGGAGAGAGAGAGCTATCCGATAGGGAAAAATGAGAAATTAATTGCTACCACACCACAGAAACTCCAGTCTCACTTTATTGAAGTGGTAGTGGATGTCTCTCATAAGACGGATATTACGTTAGGGCTCCTGGGAGATGAGGGCTGATATTTCACAATACGATTAGAATTTATCAAAGAAACTTTAGTGTCTTCTGTCGATGTGTCAGCCAAGACAGAAGTTGTGCTTTTTCCTGGACGTAAACTAGTCCTGGCAGGTGTTTCCTGGCACCTTTCCATGACCTAAAGGAAATTAAAGTCTCAAAAATCTGCAGCACAAACTCAATTTTTGCTTCCCAGGTTCTGAGGGAGCTGGCGTACATCACAGGGCCTAAGAAATCAAATCTAGGCAGATAACGCAGAAAACAAAGTGAAAAGCAAAGCCACTGAGTGGAAGTCTTTAAGAGTAAAAGTTTTACAGGGAATTCAAGTGAGAAGTTACAACACACCCTGGTTAGCAGGCCAGATCCGGAGAGAGGTGAATTTGGAATGAATTAGGAGTTTAGTAGCATTATTGCACCAATAGCGCAAAGTCATTACAGCATATGAATAAAATGACTTTTGTTGGGAACTTCCATTCATTTAGTTTAAACTGAAAAGTTGGCAGCAACCCCGCAAGGCCATGTCTAGATCAGTGAGAAGGAACCACAGAAAAATCCCGGCCGATCCCTCCCGGTCAAAATGCAGCAGGAGGTGCCGTTGTGGTGCCGACCGGGTGGAGCTGGGGCTCCACGAATCCTGGACATGGCAACAGCGAACGCACCTGGTTAACATTAGTGCCCTGTCGTTACCTGGCATTTCTGGAGAATGAAAAACTAGAGCGGGGCAGCGTATGTGACACAAAAGACCCATTTACTGTACATTCTCTTTTTATGTGTGCTGCATACACTGTGGGTAGTGTGTGAACAGGTAATTGTGATGAGAAGAGCAAACCCTCTCCACCCTCTCTAATTCAATAGGAATTTCTAATGGAGATGACATTATGGAGAGTCACATCATGACTGGCCCCTTTGAAAGCGGCAAATTCAGACGAGGGTGCCATTTTAACAAAGCCCTCAAATACACTGACTGACATGCGCTTAAATCCGGAGCGACCCAGTGACACCGGCTGTCACAGAGCCACCACTGGCAATTACCACACGAGACCCCCCCCCAAGAAAAACCAGCACCATTGCTTCAGCGAGTGCCCAGAAAGGACACAGGTGTTTACATTTGAGGAATAAAGACATATTTTGACTTTGAGTTTGGCAACAATTCGGTGAGAATGTCAACCGTTATCTTTATCCTCTGATGCCTCCCATTTTACACCGTTTGCTTTGGTCATGTTACAGAACAGTGTCTCCTCTGCTTATGGTCCCCGCTCTGACATGAACGTCAACCAATCCCGACATTAGATTTGGGGTTTTGCTTACCAGTGCCTCAGCCCTGGATCCTGCTTGTATTTGATCCTATTTTCCATTGTGAGTAACATACTGCTACATTTTTACCCTGAAAATTGATCACATTTGATGGAAAAAACAAAATTTGATAGTGGTGACAGACCAGTAGGGTGATAATCAATTTCTGCTCCTATGTGCATTTTTCAGGCTCTGGCCATTAAAGAATCCAAATATGTGCAATCAAAAACACATCCCAGGTAAATCCCACAGGCCCCAGCCGGTGCAGGCCTGTTCTGATTTAGTCTGCTATAGCAGCCACTGGTGCGCATTCAGTGCTGTGTATCCAGTGACGGCCGCTGAGCACAGATAAAGGTGTGTGTGGTCAAAGTGCAGACCTCGAGCCGATGCTCCCACTGTTTGAATAAGCAGCCAGCCATCCAGTCAGCTACTTGCTGTGTGCACGGAGGAGGACCGGCAAGATCGATCCTGATTGAATTCTCTGCATGAACTATTTCTTTTTATTTAATTGATTTTTGTCCTTTTTTAAAAATGTAAGTTACAGTCGGGATGCATGCCTTTTTATTGACTGACACTTGAAGTCTTGACCCTCACATGAGAAATCAATAAATATGACACAACAGCAATGATGGCTTTTTAAAAGAACCCCAATCACATTGTCAGGAGATATACTGTATATACGCAGTTTGTGACACTTTAAAGTCTCATATTTCAGCTTTGGAGGCTAAAAATCTTCACTCTAAAGCCACACAAGCTTATGAAGCTTTATTTTCATCACAGGTATGATCGTGGTGATCAGTTATCCGTATCAAGGAGGCATTGTTTCTGGCTCTGTTCTCTAATCGCCTCTCGTGCTGCTTTTGTCAGTGAAAATCTGCCTCTCTGGTTAGTTAAACTGAAGATGGGGTTAGAGGGCCGGCTGTTCCCTGTGACCTCTGAGGGTGGTTAATAAAATGAACAAATTACAGCCCAACTCCTTTGTTTGTTTATGAGCATGCATGCAAATGCTCCTTGCCTTCCGCAAGTTTTATTATATGGGCAAGAAAATGTGAGTGTTTACCCCAGAGAAAGAACCCACCCTGTGACATGGCAGTGAGGATGGCGAGGAGCAGGAAATATCGGTGAACTCTGAGAACGATGCCAGTACCTAAGAGCTAAGAAGACAGATTTTTATTGAGTATACCCATGTTACTCTCACTCACATGATACCTTGTGAGAATTATGGGCGCAACACTGAACCTGCGTCTGTTGGTGTTTATTTTTTTCTGAAATGAATAACATGGGAACACAACCTGTCACACCTTAATCAGGTAATATGATCACCTCTGCCTTCTGCTTCCGTGGGGAGTATGACCTGAAAAAGTTGTGCTGGATCACAAACTGTGGCCCGTTTAGCGACTTCATTCGCACCGTTGTTACTGACGGTGAAATGATCTGAGGCTTATCAGTGCTTCCAAGGCGACAAGGTTTGGCGCAGTTCGTTGACGGTGCGTGGACATGACTTTTCTACTGAGTCAGTTCTTTCGGACTTGCCCTCTTTTGATAGGCGATGGAAACACTGGTATCATTTTTGGTTTACGCTCGACATACGGGTCCTTCAGCGACTAATTTAGTATAACTTGTTTGTTAGTGCAACCTGTCCTTGTACTCCGTAACATTTTAGCTAAAACCAACCTATCTCAGATTGTTACCACTGCCTTCAACACTTCTTCAGGTGTCCCTCCATCCCTCGGTAGTAGAGGGCAACGTCGATCACGTTATCTTGCTTTAGAAGTGGGACAGGTTGCATCCCCCCCATCATTTATTTCCCAAAAAACTCCAAGAAAAGGGAAGATGGTTACAGGTCACAGGTAAATCTTGCAGACGGCAGTTCAGTGAAAGGAAAGTCTCAAGCAGGTATCAAAGGGGCTAGGAATGACATGGGTGTTATATTATATTATATCATATGTTGACCACAGACTGCATGGTTTCAATCTAGCAAAAATATTCTGAAAAGCAAAAAAGACAGATTAGCATTTCAGTGGGAGTTTCATGTTTGCAATGGGCTGAAATCATAGAAAAGTGCTTAGTGCTGATTGTTTCTGCAACAGATCATGGCAGATATCAATTTTACCAGCCAAAAGCATTTTAATGAAATGTATAATATTTTTATTTTAATGAAAATGCAAGATATTCTATGGTTTTTGTTTTTATAAAAAATACAAATGTTCTTTCACAGAGACATACATAACAGCAATATTTTACAGATCCATCTTTAAAAGACCGTCTACTATATATTACAATCAGCTAGGTTTACATGGTAGCAAATAAGCAAGAGAGGTTGCCTCCAGGGTTTAAATACTTTTAAATAGACTTTCAAATAGACAAAAATGCAAACACTGTAAGCAAAACAGATTTGCAACAAAAACACAGCTATGTTACAGGAAACTACTGCAGATCAAATGTGGACGTTTCATGCAAAAGCTATCAAGAGTCTTTGGCTGGGCAGACCCATCACATAGCAAATAAGGCATCAGCAGCAATGGAAATGCGTAGAAAAAATGTACGTGTTTTCCAGAAAGGTATAAAGTCATCGGTGCCTATGCTAAATTCAGCCAAGAATCCAGAGCCACAAATTAAGAAATGTTCAAGTAATGGCAAGAAAAGATACCTCAGCAAAAGTTTGACAAAAAAAACACGGTTAATTAGCAGGTCCTTGTGTCACAAATGATGGCGCTTCAGCTGCGGTCGGAAACGCGACGTCTAAGTGTCATCATCAGTTTTTATGACATGAAAGAGGGTGACGTTGAATATTACCTGGTGTCCGTTGTTCCAGGCGTACAGGGCTCTCTCTCGGGCGTTGTAGTCGAGCATGGAGATGTGAAAGTACTGATTGTGGAAAGGAATGTCTATGTACTCGTAGGTCGAAGTCTTGGTGGAGAAGGAGTAGTAAACCTTTGCCCCCGACAGGTGAGAGTTAGTGATATAGAGTGTCCCACAGATCATGAAGGATTCACCTGCATTCCTTTTGGAGTACTCGGTGTTCCAGGTCTTCAGAACCTGCAGGGTGTCAGGGTCGATCTGGGAGATGACAACGTTTCCCGCATTCTGATTGGTGGCGTACACAACCCACATCCCCAGTTCGTCTGCCATGACATCGATGTCGGAGTACCCCCCCCAAGTGTACGGGTACATGTTGTGGAAGCCAGCGAACTCCAGAGCTCGCTGGGCCAGAACGCTGCCCGTCTCAAAGCTGTACTTGACAATGATGTTGCTCTGGTACTTGTTGTAGTAAAGCGATCCATTGTAGACAATGTGATTGGTTCCCTCCCATTTAAACGGGAGGCTGTAGGTTCGAGAAACTGCCCCTGCTACAAAGTCCTCCATTGTCTTGTACTCGCGCACGATTTTGCTGTTGGTGTAACTGTCCATGTACCAGACCTGCATCGGAGGGGATGGAGAGAACGGACGGTAAGAACCGGCTCAGGTCCAGTACATCCTGATAAAAATGCTAACCATCCAAACCAATCTCCCAGGAACCAATTTTATAAATGATCAGATATGAAAACGGCAGTCAGCTGTTGTGACGTTCTGCCTGCTCTGAAAACAAAGCACAGATATCGAACACAATGCACGGCACTCGGGAAGAGCTCCCCTGCTTTCATAACTCACCCTGTTGTTTCTGGTTGACGGGAGAGGATCAGTCATCCATGCCCCAAAACGGGTTCCAGATGTCTTTATTGTAACGGGTCCAGTGATTTTCATTAATTTCCCACACGCTGTTAATAAAGAAATGCAGCGATAAGACGTGCTGTCTTGGTTTTTGTCTCTAACTAGATTTCTCAAGCCAATTTCATGCCTGTGCCACCAGAGAGTTTTCCCTCTGTGCATACTAAGATAGCACTGGCAGCCATCTGCTTTATTTAACTTTAAGCACACCATAGTGCCATAGTGCCATAGTGCCACTGATGTCTGCGGCTAGAATCAAACCAACATCTTCACTTAAGATCAGATTTCTTTGGGTAACAGTGACAGATTTAGTTTGAGCACAATTAGCAAACTAAATTTCATCTTTAATTATAAAATCATACAAATAAGATGAAAACGGGGTTCTGCAGTAGTGAACGTGGTGGGCTACAATCCACAGACTCTACCAGACCTGTCGGACCTATCTCTGCGTCTGTAGGGTTATATAAAACATAAAACTTCACATAATCGCCATCATTCTAATGTTTTTCTTCACTTCATCATCAACATGTGGCCTTATTTAGCATCAGATTTTGGCAAATGTACTGCTGTGGAGGGGTCAAGGCTGTCAATACACCACTACGGTCCACAAGAACAGAAACATATCCGCGTCTCTTTTCTTTTGAGGTGAAAAACCTGCTGCTAATAAACCAATGTTTTTAAGGGAAACAAAGGCTTGGTTTGGGATGTGAGGGCAAACAAGGGCAAAGGGCAAACAAAGAAGAGTGTTCCACCGACTAAAAGTTATGTGGGCTCTGAACGGTAACCTGGGTAGTGCCTTGGAATAAACAAGGAACATGCTTTTTCAGCTCACATGCTTCACACTACAACAAAGGCTGTCAAGCTGTATAATACAAAACATTTTTATTACATTCTCATTATGGTATTTTCTTCTACGGCGGCAAATAAACAGTATACGATGAGCCCAAAAAGTCTTACTAGAGCTATGGCAATTTGTGACATTATGCAAATACTATTCTTGGCCACTTGTGCCAGGGCTCTTTACGTATTCCACTGACAGTGAAATCTCTGATAAGAGAGACCAATGCACGCTTACTAGAATACCAGACTGTCAGTTTACTCAGACAAGAGTCAAAATAATTACTGCATACCACATCTGGCTGCCTGTAGTGTTCACCACTCACTCAGTTTGCCCATGCAGCTGCGAAGCCTGCTGTCCAATCGCAGTACTTGCTGGTAGAGCTCGTCATAGTCGTAGGCCCCAAGTTCCTCCTGGATGCCTGTGAGCACCGCTGACAGGTTCCTGATCTCCTCTTTGAACTTGGAGATGAGCGCAGCATCCATCTTGTACTGCTCCAGCACGGGGATCAGTGGCTTCAGCTCGTCCATCTTGTCCTTCAGCTCCTGCAAGGCGACGGCAAAGATGGGAAACAGAGGGGGATGGCAGAATGTGGAAAAGTGCAATGGGACGGCGTTTAAGTGATGCTGGAGGTCAACTGGGGCTCTATATCCGATGCTAGCGCTTCTTCTGCACTGTGATTTTTCCAACTCATTCGGTGTCTAGAAGCTGCCAAACCAGAGATTTTCCCAATCCACTCCTGACTCCGGGTGGAGGGAAAAGAAATGGCTTGGCAAGTTGGATGTGGCTGTTAGACGTTCGCTAAATATTTATAATATAAATATCTATTATATACACACGTACAGTGTGATGGTACAACACTTCGGAGTCCCAGTGCCAACAGTATTCATTATACTTTTAGTGGCTGTGTAAAACTCAAACCGCAAATAATAGAGGCTTTCCAGTCCTTCATTATAGTCTCACAAAACTGCCACCAACAGTATTTATTGAATTTAATGTGTGTGTGGTATTTTAATGAACCATTGCTCTGTTGTGCATACCAATTACCAATCAAATTTCCTGGGTTTGAATCTGATCCAAGCCATTACTTTGCCCGATTTCTGTACTTCTTTTTTTTTAATTATAATTTTTTTAAAAATCAGGTAAATAGGTAAAAATGGAACAGAAGAGATCCACTGAACACTTGATTTAAACAGGCTATGATTAAACATGGCTGTTCAATACCTGGAAGTTCTTGGCCATGATGGATTTCCTGTCATCCTCAATCTGTCTGAACCTGGTCCTCAGGCCCTTCATCTGGTTCTCCATCTTCATGACATATTGGAAGTCCCTCTGAGTCCGCAGGTTCAGCACCTCGATGGACTGAGACATGTTCTGTACCTGGAGTAAAACATGCCATGATAAATAACAGCCGTCATGCACAAATCGCGTGTGTAGTAGAGCAGTATAGTCACTCTGCAAGCGAGCAGATAATGCCTCCTTTCTCTCCTTCCTTTCACTGCAGCTAATTGAAAGCCACTTTGATGAGTTGTCCCTGGTGAATCTGTGTGTATGTGTGTGTGTCTGAATGTGTAACAGGCTGTTGCTGAAAAAGAACAAATGTGGCAAAGCCCAACGGTGCTGTACCCATGTTGAAAACATGATAAAACATCAAGTATTAGGAGGAGTATTACACTCCTGAAAAGAAATACACTGCTTTATTCCTTTATTGCTGCCATCTTTAACAGCAGAGTGTGTGTGCTTGTGTGTGTGTGTGTGTGTGTGTGTGTGTGTGTGTGTGTGTTTGTTTGTGTGTGCATGTGTGCACTGCACTGGGGTGGTAAACCCCCCCTTTCCCCATCCTTACCTTCTCTAGTAGCTGGCGGAGCTGTCTGCTCTTGGCATCTCTGGAGCACAGGCTCTGTTCTGGTGCCACCACCGTGCAGATACAGCGCCCATCGGCATCCTGAGCCGAGCTGTACACCTGCCAGCCCTCCTTTGGGGCGACAGTCTGTAGGTGCAATCAAATACAGGCTCAGGTTAGGCCCACAGATTAGATGATGGGTCGCACGCTCATTTTGAACACAGCTAACCATAGATAATTAAAATGTAGCAGACTCAAAAACGCGTGGAGGTTGCCGCTCCCCGCGCTTGTAGATTCATAACAGGCAGCTCTCATACACCTACTGTCTGCATTGTAATAGTGAGCTTGGTTTAGTGACGTGAAGTTTCCTGGCCCACCACAATCAAATGTTCTCCATTGCCACGGAGTGGAATTAGAAGTAAGAGTTGTATCCTGTGTTGTTTCAGCTCCCCGATGGAAGTTGCTTGGGATAAAAGCGTCTGGCAAACAAATTGTGGGATTGCAAGTGTTGTGGAACTTACAGCACTAATCTAAAGGCTGGGACTTAAAATAACTTTAAGTAACCTCAAGTACTTTTTCTCAATTATTCAGGGGACCCCTGGCCATGCACGTTCTAGCAATACAGAGATTTAGCGGACACTTTAATCAGGCAAAGACAGAGAAGCCTGAAGACACATCTGCTTGGATATAAATAGTTATGTACTTTGCCACCAAGGAATCTGCGAGAAAACCTTGTTGTTAAATATAATCTGAGCGGCAAATCAGAAGAAAAGCGGGTAAACGTGGAGGGGGGGTGTTTATTAAAAGATAGAAGAGTTGAAGAGGTGGTTATGTAGGTAATCAGTGGGAGGACTGAGGAGGACAAGTCTGACAAAGAACATGACAGAGGACTGGACTGTCAAATAGAGGGAAAGAGACGGGGGTGAAAGAGTAGGCATACAAGCAGATAACCACTACAGAGTGGTGCTAAAACAGTAAGCGTAAGATGATGAGACGAGGTGAGGGATAAACAGGGAAGGCCCCAACGTGTGTTGAGCAGAAAATGAAGGAGATGAGGAGAACAGACAGACAGGTAAAAAAAAAAGGGGTTTAGGCTCACAGATTGGCAGGAGAGTCCACCTGAGTGATGCCGACTGATTGACGGAAAATCGCTAACTAACGCCAGACAGCTCAGAAGAAGAGGGAGGACAAATTTTTTACCTTGTGAACACTGTAAGTCATTTATGAAGGTGTGTTAATGAGGAGAAGACACATTCTTTAATGTTTTCCATCTCTCACTATGTAAGACAGAAGGAGATCAGGCTCAAAGGCTACAGTGGTTTCACAGAGCTAAAGTCTTGTCATTAATCATCCCCACAAAACAGCCCAACGCTCTCCCCTGCCCCCCAGCAGAGTTCTACTCTCTGCCCAGGCATCTCACACACTCACACACACACAAACTCGCACACACACACACTCACACACTCACAAACACGCACACACACACACACACACATACACAATCAGCACATTATGCTTTATTAAAATCAGACTGCTGTGTGTGATATATGACCTACACTAAGATGAACACAACTGATCCCATAACTATCCCTTTGCACATCACTTGTTAGCACCTGGTTAGGTTGTTTTTTCTATACGTCCTTTGGGTGATTTGAAATCCTCCTCGGCTCTTACACCGTACTCTTCCCGTGGAAAAAGCAGTCAGCAGGCTTCACAATGAAATGAAGACTAGTACACCACAGTCTAGGGCCTTTTAAAAAGTAACAACAATGTTAATGTTATTGGGTCAATCAAGAGTTTTCCATTTACAGTGAATCGGACTGTGAAGTCTGTGCTTCAGATCTCCCCTCCTGAAGGCTTTAGAAGTTTCTTCTTTAACAATATACAGAAAAAGGCACATCAGGCTACTGCATCGGACTAAGAGGGATTAGATGTGCTGTATTAATATTGCAACGGAAATTGGTTTCTACATGTTTACCTGGAGACCTCTGTCCTCCGTCACTCTGTTGATTAAATTCCTCAATACATTCTTTAAATAATAAGGATCTTTGTAAGGACAATCCTAGTCCGTTTCTTCATACGTAACTTTTCCACTCATGAAGACCCCTTTGAACATTAATAGCTTCCTTTGCGATGGCATTTTTCCTCTGCTAATTGGGCCAGTGGATATACTTCTATATCCCTATGGCAGTCTCCACAAAAATGTTCAGAGCTGTCACATCACTGTTCATGTCGCAGCATCCACCCAACATCCACCGCAGTTATCCGCCTGATCAATGAGACGGTCCAGAGGGCCACCGATAATGAATGATCACGACTTTGTTACTTTTATCGCTGCACACGAGGTCAGTCTGACTCCTGGTCTCCTATTAATCTTGGGCTTTTATGAGACAACCCGATTGAACTGTGAATTAGCCATAGAACTTTTCATGGCTCAGTGAATCCAGAGGCGACATTTATAGTGCTGTACAATACAGCTGCATCTGTCATGGAGCGAGCTGGAAATAACTAGATGGCAGGAACAGAATTGACATATTATCGACACATTCTGACATGAAATGCTCAGTTTCGTGTTTGATCACCTCGTGACCAGCCACAGGTTCGTCTATGAACTGGTGGCATGTCTTGAACAGTGCAGTCACATTAGAGGTGGGCTCGTTAGCCATGCCAGCAGGGGGGCCGTTTGGTTGTGAGCTGGTCGGTTGTGTCAGCGCTTTGTTTTGAGTTGGATTTTTTTTTTTTTTCCAGACATTCATGGTCCCCAGAGTATGAATCCTGCACCAGCAGGTCAGAGAGTGGAATATCTCAGCATCCGCTTGATGGATGGACACAAAATTCAGTACAAGCAGTTACAGCTCCCAGGCGACTTGTCTTACACTGAGATGATTCTCTGACTCTTTCCCTCTGGCATCACCGAGAGGTTGAAATCTGTGGTTTTGATCTAAATGTCAGGGATTTTACTCCCAACCTATTTGGAAAAAGTCTCAAAATGAAGTGCAGTATATATTTCACGGACAGGTGACCTGCCAGTTACACACCTACATGGGTCCCTTCTCTGTTTGTTCTATCATGAGCATGTGTTTGTCCTTGGCCATCATACAATAAACATTAACATTGACCTCATTAACCTGTTACTGTGATACAGTAAAAGCCACCGGGGGTTGATGAGGGGAGTGAAAGCATACAGACAGATTAATATGTGTCTAATACAGTTAAGGCTGAGTCAGTAAGTGATGGCGGGGAGAATTATCCACTGTCTTCAGATCCCAACCACTTCCTTTTCCCTGGTCCATGACTGCGAGTAATTTACAATTACAGCTCTGAAAACACTGCTGAAAGGGGAGGACTATTAAACTGAGTTGTTTCCTGATTTATTTATTCATTCACGTCGTTTGGTTCCAGTTAAAAGCACCTTATTCAGTCCTCTTGTCTTTTTGTTTTACGTTGAAAAGATCATTCTTTTTCTATCATTATTGTTACCAATGTTAGATAGATTAGTAGGTTTCCTTCAGTGTGTGTTCTGGTGGACTTACTTAATATACTTTACAAAGCTTCCTACACCAGTACCTTTTGCTACACTTGAATAAGATCTCTGTGTAATCAAATCATTTATGATTTGATAGGAGGCATTTTTGCTGCTCTTTGCACTCCTGCAGGCAAAGTCAGTTGGACTCCAGCAGAGGAGCGATCCTGCTCGGTGCTACTGGGACCTGTTTTAGGCCCTGCCAAGATTCAAAGCCAGTTCACATACTGTAGCTGCCTGCACAATAAGCTGATCTACACCCCACTGTGTATAGCCTTGATCTCTTGATCTAATTTCATTTTCCAGTCTCATAATGGCTGATTCAGTTTGCTACACTGCAGCACTGTGAGTCCAGCAATGTGAGCAACTCCCTAGAGGGGTCACCATAGGTGAGAGACTGGTCCTAAAAAAACAAAGACAAATAGAAGATGGTCAGTGGCAGCGGCAGAAATCAATGTGTTCAAAATGCAGCCTTGATAAAAGGCACGAGAGTTGACCAACTCCCTCCACAGAATCGGCTGGAGCTGCCACGAATGGGAGCTGCACTACAGAGGTGCTGCAGTCACACCTGCCTTTCCTGCTCTACTCTTTGTCACTGCTGGATATCTGTGTCCATTACAATGTGGAAGCTCAGAGGTGCTGATTAAGTCATTTTCTCCACGCTGATGTCTGCTCAGACAGGCCTAAGAAATGCGTCAGGACTTATTCCTGTATCTGTTCTTAAAACCGGATCTTCAGTTTAAAACTTGGATTTTGTGACACTGAAACATGAAAATAGCCCTGTTAATAACTTCAGAATCAACTCCAAATGCCAGTGATGCAAACAAAGCTAAATCTCATATCACAATAGTACTGCCATCCTGCCTTCCACAGACAAAGACCTAAACAGACGCTATCTATCCAGTCATCCATCAACCTGTCCAAACAAAGAGCCGCCAGGGTACTGGAGGCAAGTGAGGTGGAATGCACACGTCAGTACTGTAACTGATGATCATACTGTTTAAATGAGTTAACATTTTAGTGCATAATGGCAGGGGAAGATGAACCTGCATGTGCATCCAGCTCTGTGACCAGACCAGACATCAGGAACAGCAGTGACAAATGGTAACACCCCAAACAACGTTGGCAACAGCAATCTTGGCAGTAATAGTCCAGAGCCCAAAAAGGTCCCGGACAAAGAAACTGACAGAGGTTGCTGCATTCTGTGTGAGGCGGGGCAGCCAGAGAGAAGGCCATCTTTTCTCTCAGATGTGACTGTGATGAGAGGCGTGGAGGAAGATTAATTTCCTAGACACGTGCCACCTTCTTGCCTCCTCTGACCCCAGCAAAGAGAAGATTGAATAGATAATTCTGCAGGAGACAGTTGCTCAATGAGCTCCGGCAGTAGCCCCCCCCCCCCCCCCCCATACTTCTTCTCTACCGTGGACTTCAGTGACTGAACAAGATGACACGTCAGTCACAAGCACCGTAGAGGATGATAATGACACAGTCATCAAACATTTTCAGCAGAGTAAAGGCAGTGGACAGCTCCAGACCACACTGAGCGGCACACTCATGTACAAGCAAAATAGCAAGCAGCTGTGTCGGTTCTGCTACGTAGAGTTGTCTCAGGAGCCCCCCCCCGCTGTTTTGCTTAAAGTGACTGAATTTGATCCTTTCATGAGAAAATCCGACTGTTCCTGCTATAGTTTTGACCACCCCCATCTCAAGCATTACTCTGGGACCTCTAATGTCTCCCGGTTTCCTCTCAGAAATTATGAGAGTGAATTCATCTGAGTCTGTTTGGTAAATATCAGATTTATATAAATATTTGGCTGTTTTGAAGAGAATTTAAATGATCTTTGGATGGAAAATTTTCATCTTATCTGTACAACCTTCCTTCACACCTGCAAAAATCAGATGTCAGTGCCAAATCCATCCAGTCATGTGTTTGGGGAATTGACTTAGTCTCACCTGAAGACAGCCAGCAGTAACTGCAATTTAAATAGCCCTGGATAAAACCATCCTGGGTTAAATTATTCTAAACATTTCAACGTAGGTTGGTTTTCATTGTATGAGTTCATTTCCTTAGGTACTGTGGATGGCATTCTGATAAATACAAAAGAACCATTCTTTATTTTTCCAAGGAAACTGACCTTCTGTCCAGTGGAGTCACGCTAACTTGTTTAGTCAACTTACCAAAATCTCTAACAAAACAAGTTAATGTTTCTTGCCGATTATCATCTCTACACTGTTTGCCTAACAAAGTAAACACAAATCACATTTTAGGAATGGATATAGTGTCTCCCAGATGAGAACAGTTTAACCTGAAACATAACTGCAAGAGGGTTCCCATTTTTCAAGGCAGCCCGTTTCCATATTTATTAAGACCAGCTTGTCAGATTTGACAGTAATCTCTTATTACATAAAAAATAAAAACCTACTGTTTCAAGTGTGTAAGCTGAGCAGCCATACATGAAAAACTGCCAGTTGTTTGAAAGAAGTTTGTGCTTTGTATTGTACTTTTTCTTTGCCTCAGTTTTCAGGTGACTCATAACAAACCTCAAACTAAACTCTGCCCCAGCACTTTAACATCAGTAGCAACATCTGCCTCCTGTTTAAAGCCATTTAATAAGTTATATTACGTTTCATTTGCCCTCGTAAGAAATTAACAAGCATATCCTGTAATTATCTCTCTGGTTAGTAAGCTGAGTTAAGTATAAAATTATTGAGAAGACAGATATGGTTCCTTTCTCTCAAGTCCACACGCCATTCAGTCCACGTCCACAGCCTCACATCGTGTGGCCAGAGATAATAACTCTTCAATGAGCACAAACTGAGCTTGGATCAGTCTGCAGAGGCTTTTTCCCCAATCTGACCCTCTAGGCCAGGCCCTCCAGAGTCAGTGAACCTTCCTGAGTTACCAGAGTCCTTTAAACGGTGGCTGGTTCACGTGGACTTTGTGGTTTTGAGCCCCCCCCGCTGTTTTGCTTAAAGTGACTGAATTTGATCCTTTCATGAGAAAATCCGACTGTTCCTGCTACCGGTTTGACCCATAACAAAGCGACTGCTGTCCTCTAATGTCTCCCGGTTTCCTCTCAGAAATTATGAGAGTGAATTCATCTGAGTCTGTTTGGTAAATATCAGATTTATATAAATATTTGGCTGTTTTGAAGAGAATTTAAATGATCTTTGGATGGAAAATTTTCATCTTATCTGTACAACCTTCCTTCACACCTGCAAAAATCAGATGTCAGTGCCAAATCCATCCAGTCGTGTTTGGGGAATTGACTGTCTCACCTGAAGACAGCCAGCAGTAACATTTAAATAGCCCTGAACCATCCTGGGTTAAATTATTCTAAACATTTCAACGTAGGTTGGTTTTCATTGTATGAGTTCATTTCCTTAGGTACTGTGGATGGCATTCTGATAAATACAAAAGAACCATTCTTTATTTTTCCAAGGAAACTGACCTTCTGTCCAGTGGAGTCACGCTAACTTGTTTAGTCAACTTACCAAAATCTCTAACAAAACAAGTTAATGTTTCTTGCCGATTATCATCTCTACACTGTTTGCCTAACAAAGTAAACACAAACACATTTTAGGAAGATATAGTGTAGGCTTAACCTGAAACTAAGCAAGAGGGTTCCTTTTTCAAGGCAGCCCGTTTCCATATTTATTAAGACCAGCTTGTCAGATTTGACAGTAATCTCTTATTACATAAAAAATAAAAACCTACTGTTTCAAGTGTGTAAGCTGAGCAGCCATACATGAAAAAACTGCCAGTTGTTTGAAAGAAGTTTGTGCTTTGTATTGTACTTTTTCTTTGCCTCAGTTTTCAGGTGACTCATAACAAACCTCAAACTAAACTCTGCCCCAGCACTTTAACATCAGTCAACATCTGCCTCCCCGTTTAAAGCCATTTAATAAGTTATATTACGTTTCATTTGCCCTCGTAAGAAATTAACAAGCATATCCTGTAATTATCTCTCTGGTTGACTGAGTAAAGTATAAAATTATTGAGAAGACAGGTATATTCCCTTTCTCTCAAGTCCAGCATGTCAGTACTCATCCGGTGGTAGGTGTCTGCTATGGACACTGCTGGGGCTGTAATTATAGTAATCATAAGGAGAACAGAGAGAGAGGGGGCCGTAACTATGCCCCTGATATCAATCCTTAACCCCTGCAATTATGCTTATACTATTATTAACTGAGCCGCATTCACCAAGCGCTGTGAAAAAGGGCTCAAAACAAGGGAAAGTCACTGAGAAACTCATAATAATCATGTGCAAAAAAGACAGGCATCATTTCATAATTATCCATATTAATAATGCCTGTGTGGATGTTTCTCTTTTTAGCAATGAATGGCAGGATCTAGAAGCCTGACAGTGCCAGTGCTCTGTCACTGTCAGTGCGTAGACATCTTATTACTAATGAACAGGACGACAGACACAAGCTCAGTACAGCTGACACCCCCCAGACCCCCCGAGCACAGAGAAAGCTCGTCACAGCCTCACACAGACTCAAACAGTCTAACATCTTGTTGAGTCGGAGAGGAGGCAGCGTATGTTTACCCAGCTGCTGGTTTACACTGTTTACACTCGCCATCAGTGGACTCACATTCTTTATTCCCAGTCTGTCAGTGCCAACACCCCCTCCCATTCTGCTTCTAACATGACACATGCAGCATCAGGACTAATGGCTTGGCCGGCAGTCTTGTGGCTGGATTTTTGCGTTGTTTGTGTTGACACAGTTAGAGGGTGTCATCTTTAATTTGGCCCCTTGATGGAAATGGCGGCGGTGCAAAGTGTGAATCCAGCAGCATTTTTTTCTCTTTTTCCTCATTGGTAAATGGTCACGTGCATGTGCTGCTGTGTGCGCACAGTGTCTCTCGACTTGAACGTGGCATCTGTGCCAGACAAATTACCCATCTGAGCCTGCCGGTGTCATCCACCTAAAATCTAACGTAGGCTGAAAAGGGATTTCAGTGACTTCAGCTCCTGCCAGACACCCCCCCCCCCCCAGCTTGCCAATAAGCGTGGGGCACAATATAAGAGAACCACAGGCGAAAACAGCATTTCTTCATTCACTGGTCTAAGTTTTGGGTCTATTTTGCCTCCATTCCATGTCTTGTTTCAGACTTGTGGAAACTTGTTTCAGACTTGTGGAAAATGTCCAATCTCCACATTCAGGTGTTTGTTTCATTTCTCTGGGTTGGCTTGCGTTGGCCGATTTCTCCTATCGTTCACCAAACGTTAGCATTCTAACGCAGCATGCAACGCAGCATGCAGCACTACGGTCGCTGTCTGCACCATGGGCATCGCCAGGCGTCGTGGAAACCCCTCCCACTCTCCTGCTAAATGTTGTTGGATCTAAACAAGCCCGTTTCCTTTGTAATAGATTTCATGTCTGTAATTAGTTGTGTCTGGTAAAAATGTATGGATTTATTTCAAGTAATATCTTTAAATTCTGTTTTTCTCAAGTTACTTTTTTCCTCATATTCAGAGCCAGGAATCTCCACTTCAGTAGCTCATACAAAGACCAAACTCTCCAGTTTTATTCCGTCTATTTTCTGAAGCTTTTCACATTCTGATTGATGTAACCTTTTATTCCTAAGAATCCAGAGAAAATTGATTTTCTTTTTTAAAGGCTGTGAGTGTTTTCTTACTGACTGATAAAAAGACGTATCCAGAACCCCATCTGTAAAACCCTAGGACTATAATATTTCAAAAAATTAAACAAGAATTTTCTACCTTGCTTTATCCTTTGTTCAGATTTTTGTTCTGGAGATTTATGGAACTTTGTGCATGTTTAATTCGATATTGCCTCTTTTGCATAAATATACAATTTCAAAAGAACTTGCAATAAAAAAATAAATTTCTTAATGTAAGTATTCGACGGTTGAAGTTTCATGGTGAAATAACATTTTTAATGTATTCCTCTGTGGTATCATATGCCCTTAGATGGTGTATTTGTAAACACTGTTTAAGAAATAAATAGTTAAATAGATTCAGATAATAACTAGTAATGACACATTAACAGAATTTCTTTTTGGACCTTAAGATACATAAGAACTGAAGAAGAAATGTAAAATCTTGAGTCACCCAAGTTTAACTCTCTCATTGCATTGTTTTGACAAACCCAACTCACTCTCAAAAAACACACAGTTTGAACCACTGTGCAACTCTGGAGAGGACCGCACACGCACGCACACACTCACACACACAAACAATGGGACGAAGCCTAGTCGTCATATTTCCTCAGCTCCTGCTCTTTTCCTTGAGGGCAGTCCGGTTTTGGAGCACAGATCTTCTCGGTGGCTTCTGCTTCAACTGCCAATTCCTCTGCAGATAATAGAGGTGCCTTGTGCTGGTCTGAAGCTACCTCCTCCTCATCCTCACTCAGTCCACCTCCCCCTCCCACCTCATCCAGGTCCAAAGACCGAATACAGTAGCAGCAATAGTCTGGGAGCACAAATATTCTTCCATACTCCGTACTGTCTTTTTTCTATATTTAACCATACCCGGAAATGACCAATGTCAGCTTCGGTACTTTTCCATACTGCCTAGGAATCCTGCCATTCGCTGTTTATGTGATCAATGATGAACATGATGCCTTATAAAGGAGAGGAAGTAACATTTCCTCAAGATTTCCCGAAAGTATGCAGTTGTTCTCCCATTGTGTAGTATTTTTCATGTGCAAAAAAAACCCCCAAAAATTTGCATTTACAGTGCAAGTGGATATGTCAATGTATATGAGTGTGTGTGCGCATGCCACCAAGTCACTGTGTCACAGAGGGGCAAGTGCCCCTGAATCCCTGCGAATAACTTTCTATCAGCCTTCATTTTATTCACACTCAGTTTTGATTAGCCCCAAAGATTCAAACATATGAAATGGATCTAAGGTATATGATCAACTCCAAAAATAGGCAAAGTAGTTTGAACCTGTTTGCTGTTACTGGCTACACTAGTTTATTTTTGAGAGAGGAATGCTGCAGCGTATAATTGAATATGGAACATGGCAGTATTTGCTGGTAAGCAAGATCATCACAAGGGAGATGTGTGGCACCAACATAAAAATAATAAGCTCCGAAACAGATGGCAAATAAATACTGGCAATACAGGATCATAAAAGAGAGTTACAATGAAAGACAATGTTGAAAAAACATAAAAGATACATTAAAAAAAATCAGTATGATTCAACCTGAAATCTGAAACTTGATTTTCAGACAAAATTTCCTCTATTAGCTGTGGTGACAAAAATGTGTGTGTTGAATTTTAATTGGACAATTGAATTCTGGCTCCGGGTCTGTTCGTTCTCTCTTCCTCCACCGATCAATAAAACCCCCAGGAGCAGAATATGATGTGTAACCATAAAACACAACTTCTAGTCGTGTTTTCAAACACGACGCCAACGACGCAGCTCCTTTAGCAGCCACTGTGTAATATCCTGGCTGGCTCGGACCATGAGGGAGAACTACACTTGGCAAATATTTCATTTTCCCACAGAGGCTCCTCAGGGATGCGTTGTGTACACTGCAGAGGTGATATCTGCCAAATGGGATCCTGCCACACCACGACAAAAGGAAATCCATGCCATTAGCCCTAGCTTTAGACACTTGATTCAGGCTAGGTCCTAGCTTTGATAGATTACTTTAACAGTGCTACGATGAACTCGAACCAAACTGGGAAAAACAACAAAAGACTGCGCTAATAAATAAAGTGCCAGGAGGCAGCGGCTGCCACTCCTCCCTAAAATGAGTAAAGCCTTGCATACGAGGTCTGACAGCCTGTGAGTGACTTCATATCTTCCAGCTAAGTGTCAGACCATTAAAGGTTTCCTTGCCAGATCATTTTGAACCCTGAAGCAGACTGGCCTCTGGAGCCATGCTAGTGATTTGCATGCAGCTCTCACTCAAACATTATCTCATATTCCCCAGTAGCAGTGCTGTATTCATTTATTTCGTGACAAACGGATGAGAGATGGAAACTGAACTGAGTGAGTGAAACGCCGTTGGGCCGCCGCGCTGTTAAACCGTCAAAAAAATCCATAAAGTTACCACTGGCACTTTCCTCGTGTCTTATTCAAGGTGCACATGAGAGTGAGCTGTGCACGTGTCCTGCGACCGGGCTCACTGTCCAATCACAGCCGAGCTAACGTTAGCATGAACAGATCAAACTTCAGCGCAGGGGGCAGCCGTCGCCATGTTGCCAATCTTGCGTGGGTTGGGGACAAAAATTCCCACAAAGGTTTAGCCTGCAGGCTGCAAAATGGTTTTCTATCCAGGCACAGTTACTTAAATCATGCTCATGAAGCAAACTGGACACTTCAGTGACTCACTGTCGCCCCTGGAGGTACAAAGTGGTATTACAAGACGAGCGGTGCTGGGGCTAGCTTGTTAGCAAGCTATCTACAATAGATATCCCTGCAACACAATAAAGGTAAATAATGTCAAAACTGGAACTAAACTGAAATACTCACAGAGCGCCCATTTAATCCATTGATAACTTTATATTGAATTGATTAACCAGTAAAGCATTTAAAAAATATATATAACAGGTTTTCTGTATACCTGCTGGTTAAATGACAAAAGCATCTGAAACCTTACACATAATTTATCTACTCAATAAATGATGTAAAGGATGAACTGATTAAAACAAACAAAAAAAAAAACACGAGTTCACCTGTTCTGTCCATGGACTCACTGATTAACGATGATTTTTGTCACGGTCAGGACAGGATCGAGGACCTCGACCCCGCCGTCTGCTCCCCTCAGGTTTAGAAACCTGCATGTGAGGGGGTGGGCAGCGTTTTCTGCTGCTCTGAGATCTGCTGCATAGGCAGAGACAATGAGCAGGAAGTTTCAGCACCGGGGAGTGGACAGCTCCACACCCTCTCCACCACAAAATGCACTGATTAACCTGCTGATTACAGAGGCTGGGTGGGGGGTGGGGGGTAGCCTCAGACTCCATTATTCCACATTCCCCTTTGTACTAAACTACACTCTGGGAACATGTAATTCCATTTAAAAATAAATCAAATCTGCTTAATGTTAAGCACAAAGAAAAACCACAGTTATAAAATTCAGACAGAAGAGAGACAATCCTTGGGGGGGGGGGGGGTATGTCACTGGACATAACCAGGCTCCTGCTGAACATTATCACTCGTGACAAATGGAAGCATCAAGCATCACCGTTCATTAGACGGTACAGCAGCGATGACCTGCGCCGAGATGCTCCTGCAGCCTTGTCTACTTTCTGTACAATTGCATTATGACCAGTTTAGCTCACAAACTAAACCAGATCCACAAGTGGGCCGGATGGAGGAAGGACAAAAGGCATAGACCTGACTGTCCGCGTACAATACAGCAATTTGCTTCCTGGCCAAACCACAGATGCGGGCTGAATGTTGTGCTCACTTGTCTCCCGTTTGGGTTCACAGAAAAAATACTATAATAATAATAACAACAGACTAAACTGCACCGAAAACGCGGCAGCTTGACGTTCTGTTGTTTATAGGGAAAAAATATCCCGATATTAGACGGCATTTAAACGACTGCATGAATAAATAATTTATACGAAAATTCGTCAAACGCATAATCGACTAATTAGCGCCGTATGTCCACCGAGCCTCTTAAGTGGTTAACTCCGCCTGTTTCAGTCCAGATGTGAGGATGAGGGCTGCAGCCACCGATTACTGCCCAAACTTTAAAAGAATTGCTGAAAACAAGCGCAGCCGTAGGTGCCGTCCCACCCCGGGGGCGTCGAGCTTCCAGGGGCTGCGTAAAGACGGTTTCTGCGGAGAAACCACGGGGCTGAACGTCCTCCGACCCGAGTACAACAGCTGTTAACAGCGAACGACCACTGCAGCCCCGCTCCGAGACGAGACGAGGGGCAGAAACCGAGCAGAGCAAGCGGGGGAGAAACTCACCATGGAGGGATATAATCCGAAGATGGTGAGGGAGAGGACGGGGTACAGGACGCTCAACAGGACCCGCATGCTGACGGGCTCCGGCCAGCCACTTCTCTCCTCGAGGCGAAGTCCACTTCACCGGGCAGCTCCCGTCCCACCGGCCCCGGCCGCCTTAGCGCGTCTTCAAGGATGTGGAACCGCAGACTGAGCGCTCCGGCGGCGGCGCAGCGACCACGCGTCCACCGGCATCACACTCACCGCTCCCGGTGCTGCGACTGAGGGCAGTGCCGAGGAAAAAAAAAGTTTTGAGCGAGGGGGAATATTCCGATTGTGGACTGCGGGGAAGCGGGGGGGGGGGGGGCATCAAGGGTGTGACATCACTTGATTGGCCTCTCTCTCTCGCTCGCTCGCTCTCTCTCCCCCCTCTCTCCCTACCTGTCTGTCTATTTGATGCCCAGGTACTCCGTGTGTCAGTTTTATGGGATTTTTGGTGACCTTCACATTCACCTTCAGATTTTATCCATTCAAGACATCAGTGACGTCAGTGTCCACGTCAGTGTCCACACCTGTGTTTGTACACCGACTTTCCCGTGTCGGTATTAACGGTTCTTTTTTAATGTTACGTGTGTTATGCGTTTGTTTCTGTGTTTTTTTATTTGTATAGAATATCTGCCACCTTCGTCATAAGTCCTGGCCTTGGCAACGTAAACTGATCAATGAGTAACCGTGTAGCAGCAGGCGCTGTGCTGGCAGACACTCCCAGCTGCTGGGATTCATAGATCTGTCAAGTCCTTCCTCCTCTCACAAGCTGAGAAGTCTTTTTCTCTCACACAGTCTGATGTCATTCGCATTCATCAGGCAAAAAAAAACAACCGGTGTGAACAAAAAACCCATCAGGAGGATACATAGGATACATATGTCGCTCCATATGACTCTGATTCAGATCCGGGGCAGAGAGGTTTCTGATCACTGGGTCAACAGGAGGCCTCCGCACACATCTGCCATTACCTTCTCATACAAAATATCTCATGCCTGAGATATTCATGAAAATGTTCATCGGTCTGGCAGCGGTTGGGAGTTGAGATGCCATCAAAGGCTCTAGAAAATTAGATGTTGTGCAACCCCCCCGTTTGAGGTTTTGGCCCTGGCCTCTTGCCCCAGACAACACATCATCACTGCTGAGGCTGCCATCCACTGTTGTGGAGGCTTTGAAAGCTCCTAAGGTATTTTATTAAGGCTCTGAGTATGTTTTCTGTTTACATCAGAGCATCAATGCATTTCTCACTCTCTGGTCTGCATATCCAGCAGCTCCCAGCAAAAGGTAAGTTTTTGCCTGGTCGACTTTCATGGGATTGTTGACTCCCTGCTAAAGGTTTAAGGAATCACTAGAAATACATAGAGATGAGAGTAACAGACCAGTGGTGGATCATCCTGGTTGGCCTGGATAGTCTGATAACACTGTAGAGTGTTGGAATCAGAATAGACAACTAGTGTAACTTCACTATAAAAAAAAACGAGAACTTATACCAGCAATAAACCTGCAGACATTTTAAATGATGTGCAGCTGTGCAGTATGAACTTAATGCAGAAGATTTCTGAGGATGTACACAATGATGAAAATAACATTGGGAAACCTCATCAGAGACTAAGACTGAAATACTCTCAACAGGTTTGCTCATGTGCAAGAGTCAGTGGATTGCTAAACAGCCCCTGGTTAGCCTGTGGATAAGCCTCCCAGTTCCTGGGTCTGGTTTAGTCACATAACGTTTAGTGCCTGTCTAGTGTAAATATTTGTTTTAAATTTTGATCCAAAAACTTTTATCATCTCCAGGTTATTTTTCACACTGTCAGGAATCCAATTACACAGGAGTTGATTGACTTTTGTTTATCTACTGTAAAATAATACACATGTAGCATCAAAACAATAATCACAGTGAGTTTAGAAAACACGTATCGATTTTTGTAAGTTGTCAAAATTACGGAGCCTGTTGCTTGATATTTTTAGGAGGACAATGAAGCATAATTTCCACTCGACACCTGCATATCAAGTTAGCGTGTATAGTATTCTCTGCAGTCTGAAAGCTGCACGACAGCCAACACACACAATACTCGATTCATTCAGAGGTCTGTCTATGCTGAGAGAATATAAGATTCCGACCTCCAGGCACCATCCCTGGTCCTGAGAGGATCAATGCTAATGACTCTAAAGATCTCCTCTGTCTAACACCAGCGGAAGTGATAGTCATTAAATTTGGTACATGAATTTTCTATGTCTCAAAATGAATTGTAATGATCTTAGTGATAGTTCAAGTTTTCATGTAGCACGATCATGTAGAGGAGAAGAACAAAGGATAGAGAGAGTGAATAGAAAAAAAAGCTACAGTTGTAGCTGCCCCCTGAAGGTGTGTCCGGGTATTTATTGCTCTGTAGAAGCACTGGGGTAACACCGGGGGTAACTCAGCGCGGTTACACTCACAAACACCTGAGGCTGGAGTGGGAAGAGCAGCCCAAAGCGGTGACCTGGCTTTGTACTCTGCTCTGTATGTGATTCTCAGAGAACCCTCCAGCTCCCCGTGGCTGGATCAGCTCCGGACAGGGCCGAGAGGCGTAAGGCCCCAGCTAGACACAGAACCTGTTCTCCTGGTGGGTGAGGGGACGTTTTTTTTTAAATACTGTAATTAGGAGGATTTAATAGTAGCTTTGTCTACTCACATTCACTTATTCCACAGAGCCTTACATTATTTGTGTGCATATAATTATGTTTCCAGTGGGGCTTTTATTTTGGTTGTGATTCCATACAGTACACCTGGTGTGTTTTAAGCAGCTGTTTCAGGAGGCATGCTGTGTTCAGACTGCAGCACAGTGTTCCCTCCTTGGCGGATAGGAAAAATATCCTGTCATACTTTAAAGCTACAGAGAATGAAGCTGCTTTCCAACACACCACTCCAAGCACTGCTTACCAATGAGCTCCGTGAAGCCAACCGCAGCCCTGTTTGTTTAAAGATGAAACTATTAAACTAAAGAGGAAATAGTCTTACATCAATGTTTAGGTGTTAATTAGACCAGCGTGACCTCCAGTTATTGGTGAAATGATAAAAGGACTTTAAATCCAATCTAAAAAGACACAACAACAGTCCTAGGAGTGGTGTTGTGCCTGTTCGCAGCAGTCTTAACAGAGCAGGCTTTAATAGGCCCAGATCAGGCGGCTAAGTCGGAGTAATTAAAATTAAACAGACCTTCTACTGGACCAGACCAGTGGTCTCAGTTCTGTATTTTTTGTGTATTTGGAGCCAAGGCTTTGCTTTTTCTTTTATGTGGTGCTCTTAAATTTATCTATACTGTATAATGCTTCTGCATTATTTACCACTCCTTCAATTCAATTAAATTAAACTCAATTCAGTTTTATTTATATAGCACCAAATAATTGTCTCAGGACAATTTTCATATATAGCACCAGACTCTTTACAGTTATTATTTACAGAGACCCAACATTTCCCCCATGAACAAGAACAAAGAATGGGAACGAAAATTCCCTTTAACAGGTAGAAACCTTGAACGGATCCCGGT
This sequence comes from Istiophorus platypterus, assembly GCA_016859345.1. NCBI lineage: Eukaryota > Metazoa > Chordata > Actinopteri > Istiophoriformes > Istiophoridae > Istiophorus > Istiophorus platypterus. The sequence goes on along the minus strand of CM029125.1, from coordinate 993,297 downwards.
GGGGGGGTCTGAGTTCCTACCTCAACTGGCTGGGTCAAGAGATGAAGAGGCTGAGAGAGAGTGGAGAGAGAAGGAGAGAGGGTTAAAAGTTAATGCATTACTGAGGGATAAACATGTGTGAATGAATTTTACATGTGGCGTCCGCAGGGCGTCTAATGAGTCACCTGGGGAGCAGCAATGTGTCATGAGCTCTTCAGCCACAGTCCTGGTCGACAGCATTTACCGATTCCAGCCCCGGTGTTGTCTTCAGATGGTTCTGGACTAAACTGAAGCCCCTGCAGCCTGAGCTAAGCATGAACGACTTACTCTTTAATGTAATTTTTCATCACATGAGCTCATAACTGGTTAAAGAAACAAAACTGAGTGGGAGCATGAGCAGTAGTACGAATAAGCCTGTTGTCAACACGACCATTGCCTCACCTTCCTCACCTTCATTTGGAGAAATATCCACTCGACACTTGTCACGTACCTGAATTCACTGTGTGACACTTTTAATGAGCTTTACATACATCCCCCTGAGGTATTCAGTATCTGTAGAGAAGCATTCAGTGAACCTGGCCCATAAAGACATGCTGATGTTCAGTGCATCTGCATTGAGCTTGTTCAAGGTGAGGCTGTTAAACTCGCGTTCCTATAGATCTAAACTCTCAACAGCATATTGCAGGTCCTGACAAACCAGGGGTCTGACCTGGGGCGCTGACATAACAGTTCACAAATACAAATAGACTGTCAATCTACAGTGAATTCTAGGTATTCCGTTATTTTTAAGAAAAAAAAAAACAGCGTAAATGTATCATGTGCTATAAGCTGTTGGCAAAGTCTCACAAGCAGAGCAGCGCTTGTGCAAACCACAGGGGCATTTCAGGCAACCAAAGAAACTCCCACGGGGCACTTGGACTTTGAGGTGGTTTTATTGGAGATTGGCCCTTGAGTCAGCCATGTGCTCCTCTGCTGTGACATGAATCATGGCAGTGTCCCAGCAGGCTACAGGCACAATCTGGGCCAACGATGGCTTCTGCTCTCAGAGCAAAAAGGGCCAGAGGCAGAGTAACAGTCCGTAGAGTTACGCCATACCTGGAGATTAACACATTACAATCAGCGAACGACCCCTGGCCCCCTAGTCGACGGCACGAAGCAGACGCACTGTCCATGGAATCGGTGAACAACTGACACTCGACATGGTGGACCGCCGACTACTGGCCCACTACACACACACAGACACACACGCCTGCACCAAGATTGGCCCCCTACACTGGGACCAAGCTAAATCACCTGACACCTTAATGGCTTTATCTGTGAATTAACCTAAGATGTTTTCGTTTATAATAAGGTTTTATATGAACTATAGACATTGTATGATATTGTCTCTATGATTATTGCAGATATGATCTTCACTACACACACACAGAGCACTGCAGTCTCTTTTGGACCTCTTCTGCCACAGTAAAAGACCAGCAGACATGAGGTTCCCATCCATACATCCTAGAGAGAAGTTGTGCGTATGTTTCATGTTTGTAACGTCACAGCTCCACAACATCAGCAGATCAACATCTGGTCAGTTTCGTTACATTGCTGCTGACTGAACCTCTCTCCTCCTCAGCATTTTGTTCCAGAATCACCTGCCCTTTAGCTCATCCCATCTAAATTACCTTGTGTGCTACTGCGGTTCTGTCCTTCCTCCGTCATTCCCTCTGCAGTGTTATTCCTTTTTCTCTCTCTTTTCTCGCCCTTTTCTTGGCATTAGTTGCTCAGTAACATCAAGTTATATCAGTCGTTAGAGAGAAAGTAGTGGGGGAGAAAAAGCACATTCAGTGTGAGGGGTCTGAAAAAAGCCCTGGACCTTTGGGTGGACTTCTGTTAAGGCTGTCACTCACTGATTGTACAGGACACACACACACACACTCACACACCACATTTCAAACGGTAGTTAACAGTACCCCGTGGATTTTTGTTAACCTGTGGTGCTGTAGAGTGGATTTTTTGATGGGTGGTGCAAGGACTCACATTGAATGCAGCATATGAGCACAGGAGTGATGTAGACTTCTGAGGACTACTTACGTTGGTGATGGGTATCAGCATCTGGTGACAGCAATCTGCTGTGAAAGGCTGTAAAACAGCACTGAAGAGAAGAGGAAGAAGACTTAAAGTGGGTTCAACAAAAAACTTGAAAATCTTCAGAAATTGGTTTTGCAGAATGCAGTCAATATGCGTAAGGCCTTCAGAAACACACAGTCCCTCACTTCAGCTAAATAGACATTGACTTCCAGCAGTCTTCATTAGTCAACGCTTACAAAACACAACAGAAAGGCACAAACATCAGCTATGCTGCCTTAAAGAATGTCATCCTACCTTGCCAGCAGACTGTTGCTTAAAAAAGCTGTTAATGGTTGACATACAGGAGTTTTATTGGAAATAACTACAATAACAAAGAGCAAGCTATTGAATTTAAGCCTTTTATTATCTACCTAGATGGCATCTAGGTTGTTTTTAGTTAGAAATATCAGAGCTTCATTCAGCTGCAGCTTGTTTGAGGCTTTAATACTAGGACAGTGAGCCATTCATTGCATTGTCTACAGTGCGAAACGTCTGCTCATGAATTTCGCCGACTCCACCTCGGTGAAGTACGAGTACGGCTATCAGTCACGACCCCCACAGTCTCTGTTACATGATGTGATTTCTTCAAATCAAGATCAACAACACGCTGGTCCCATTGGTCACAGCTAACTACGCAACAGTCAGCTCTTATTTAATTGCTCCTTGAGTACTGTAGGTTGACTGGCCTCTGGAGCTCGACTCTTCCTTTTTTACTGAACCAAATAAATACAGATCTTGTTATCATACTCCACAATATAATATGCCTGTGCTTATTAGTCACATTTGGCATGTGAGAAAGTACTGGTTGTGGTCTGACAAGGGAGTTCACTGCATCCTGCCTTGGCATCTCACAGTTACAGGATTATGTTAATTTAGCCAAAACCTTAGAGCAAATAAGTGAAAACCAAACAAGCCTTTCTCTTTTCTACTTTAAGCTATTGGAACGAATTTCTGTGTGTATCTGTAAGGAAACTCCTGGGTTTCCTAGAAATAAAGATCTGTATCATGTAAACTATGATGATGTGTGTACATGTTAAAAGATATACGCTGAACCAAGTATGCATAAAATCCAGTCAATTTAGAATTTAATCGGAGTCGCAGCTGTCATCAGTATTCATGAGTTAATGGCTTACTATATTTTATATTAAACTGTCATATTGTTAACCCATTTATAACCAGACCTAAAAAACTATCGCCAAGTCTAATACTTGAAGTTGAATAAACACAAGTGGATCCTTCAGACAGGGCTCTGTGGGTTTAGCCTCAGTCTGAATGTACACACAGACGCATGTGTAACGTTCACTCAACCGTCCAACCTGTGCATCCCGAGGTCAGCAAGAGCCCCGCGAAAAAAGTTAATATACAAACGTGTCAATACAATTCGACCTCGGCAGCAACTCCAACCTGAAAGGTAGCAAAGGGCTGGATCAACGGCCCTGTGACGCTTGTTACTTCTCTCGGGGGGCTAAGCACAAGCCGATAGCTTGTGATGAGGGACCTCAAGGTTTAAGGTGGGAAAAAGAGCAAGGGAAACTTCTGACAAATCACTGACACCTGTACAACACAAACTGAAGTTGGTGCAGACCCATGCCTGGGCCTGAAAATCTGCTCTCCAATGCCCAGACTCTAAATATCAGCACCCAGACTCATGATGACGACGAGGCTGACTTCCTCTGCTGATTTTCCCCCTGATTGGATCATCAGTGAAGCTTCATGATTCATAATGGACTGAATGTGGACTGAATAATTGCAGCAAATGTAAGTCTTTCTTCAGTCCTCTTGTCTCAGCCCTCAGTTCATTAATCTCTAGAAGAGGCAGGTTTTTCCTCTGTTTCTAAAGGAACACAGAATGCTGCAGAGGTTCGTGGACAAGCACTCTGACCCCTGCTCGCATGACTGAGAAGACCTGTCGATCCCATGCCAAGCCACAGCGCAACCAGAGGTTGTGTATGCAAATGTATGTGAGGGTCGAAGCATCGATTCTCGAACATGTAACTTTTTTTTTTGCAGCCACTTTCAGCCATCGGTGACACACACTGATGACTCTAACTTACTCACTAACTGACTCACAGGCAGAAATTAATGTTCCATCACTGGCCCCATATATCAGTTGAAAACTAATGTGTACTGGGAATCTAATCTCCAATACAGACCATAGCCCCAAGCATTCTCAGACACATCTGAATCCAATACAGGCAGCTTCTCGCTGCCTGTACTGCACAACTGCCGCCCATCGACGAGGAGTATCATTTACTTGTTTGTACTACCACAGGCACCCCTGTGCTCCCGAGCAGCACTTTTAATCAAAAGCTGGCTGCAACAGGTTCAGGCCTTCTCTCTGGGGAGGGGTCGTGTCCTTTTGGAGAAACCGAGGAATTGATTAACCAGGGTGGGATGGATTGAAGGAGGCTACAACAGCAGAGTAAATTATAGCATTTCATCCTACAGTGACTCCTAGAATATGATTATCACAGGCTGATAAATCTCAAGGCCTAAGATTATTCAAGGATAGATGTTTCCATTAGGAACCAAACTATTTTTTTAGGGCTGATACTGACATTGCACATTTATTAAAAGCACCTTCATCTTCTTACGGGGATTAGGGTCATAACTTTTGAGAATAAGGTCAACAATGTGAACAATAAAGAGCTATGCTCAGGTTCATCAAAACTCATCGCCGTCAAATATTCTGCTGTAATGATAATTGTTCTGACTCTGTTGTATCGTGGTTTAGGAGAAACAATGAGAAGGAGTTTTTTAAGCCCGTGCTTGTGTAATATATTGCATTTTCCTTTAGTTAGTCTTTAATTTATGTGGCAGCAGCAGCAGCAGCAGCAGCAGCAACAGCAACAGAACGTTTTACCTTTATGTTTTTCTGATTAGTGCCCAATAAGCCCCCCCCCCAGCTTTCATTAGCTCTGTCTTTTCATTAGCTCTGTCTTTTCAAATGCAGAGATTAGACTATACCAAAACTTTAAAACACTGAGAATGAACTAATGGTAGAAAAGGCAAAAGTAGTCACGTATTCATGTGGTATTCATGTTCTTACCTCACAGGTGCAGAAAAGTTCTCCCCAGTGTGTGGAAGCTGGTCCTGGTTGCTGCTACATGTATATCAGAGTGTTGGGCAACGCGAGTGTGACCCCCGTCCTCATCCTAAAAGCCTTTTCCCTTCTAACGCTCCCATTTTAAAGTATAAACTAAAAACCTTTACTAGTATGTAAGTTAAGCAGCTATACAAGGCTGTTAGAATGTTGTGATAATGAAATAAGCCTGACAGGTTTCCTTTTCATACTGGAAACACTTGGCTTAACTAAGTCTACAAAGCAACAGAAGAACAGGACGTTTTCCTCATCTCCGGTGAGGATGCAGACTTTTGTCTGGACGTGAAGCTTAGCCTCATTTTTCATGTACTGTATTTAGCCATCCATGAAATCAACAGTTGCTGGAGCCTGCTTTTGTCCTCCTCTGCCTGAGGTTGTTTTGAGTGGTAAATCTGGCATAGGTATCATTGTACACTGCATATGTGCTATCTGAGGATGGAAATGTAGTATCTGAAACTTACTGTTAAATATCTGTGCTTACTACATGAACAACTAAATGTGTTAGTGTACCAAGAATGAGGGTGTTTGAGTTCATGTATCAATGTACTGAGAAACTAAGGTATTTGAGTTCATATTACAGTTGGAACCTGTCTAGCCTGGGTAAAACTTTAACTCTGCAATGTACGTAGAGTTTGAGGACATTACCTGGAGCAAAGGTCTAAACCTACACAAAATGGATGCCCAAATTCAGCGGTTAGATTTACACCCTCTATGTTCTAGACTATCCATTGGTGCATTGAGAGACTTTCTGGTAAACAATGTTCCTATTTAATTAAGAACTCGACAAGTGTTCGGGAGGACTTCCTATCTGACCCCAGAGGTTCTCCAGGTAGCCCCAGGTATCTGTATAGATGCTGTACTGTCTGTAATAAATCTTATGTGTAAATCAGAAGTCAGTGTCGGCGGATTTCTTCACTCGAAGATCTACAAAAGCTACACCATCAAATTAACAACAGAAACAAACAGGTGCGGCTGGTGATCAGCTGACAGCAAATTGCTTGTCTAATGCTGCCTTGTTCGATGGAGGTGAGGGTCACCGTTCACCACTGTCCCTGAGTGTTTTAATTTCCATTCCCCGTAGAAAATGCTTTGTGGTGCTTCCCTTTTTTTTTTTCTATGCATAAATATCCTCTGCTCCAATCTGCCATCTTTGTGTATTGGAGTTTATTGTCAATAAATACAGTAACAGTCAGAGGCAGAGAGCGCTGCCTCCCTTTACGACCATATTCAATCAGCAGGGCCTGAAGTGATGAGGCTATTGAACGACATTTCACAATGTGTGCAGAGGCCTGATGCCTTGACTTCTGAATGGTGGACGGATATAAAATGCAGAGAGATTCTCCTCGTACTTAAACAATAATGTGTCTGTGATCCACGATAATAATGTCCAATAAACTCAAGGTTGATTTTCTTCCCCTCATCACTGCGCTTTATGTCCTGGATAAATTACTGGTTACAGATTGTAACAGATTAGATTACATCATATCATTTCATCACTCATTGTGGGCATCAACAAAAAAAACAAAAAAACAAAAAAAGCTCTTGGTCTCGGAGGAACCGTTTCTTTGGTTCTTTAACCAACATACACGTACCACATTAGCTAATGGGGTCTAAACTAACACATGGCAGTCCACATATACAACCAGGCAGCATGGGATACAAACCACGCCAGGCTTCCTCGGAGGGCTTTTTCAATTTGAAGGATTAGACAACTGATGTGTGACGTCATCAATTTTGAGCTCATATAAGGGATTTTTCCCTTTCATTCAGGCCGTTTTTCTGAATCTATGGATATGATATGTTGGGGGGGGGGGTATGTTTTTTTTTTAATGTTCTTCAGTTAAGCACAATTTGATGAATGGAATCCGAATGTCAATCATTTTTAACAGTGAAAAATAAAAAAAGGGTCTTGATGCAATCTGAGAGCTCTGGAGTAATGACGGCCCTTAGCTGGTGGGTAGTTTATTTCCAGATGAAAATGTCAGTCTCCCAGGTAGAATATTTTTCCCGTTCTGAATGTGACAGGACTTCAAATGGCCACTACCTTGGTAAGGCTTTGGAGGAGATGCGGGCAAAACATGAAATCCATCAGAATCAGTTTGACATGTGTGACCTCATATAATATGTTCTACATAATTTGTCCCGGACATTAGACATTTCTGACAGCTGTGATGACAGGGGAGCATCATTTGAGGTGGAAAAAGGGACGTATTCCTCTTGGATTTGAATGGTTGTTTCACACATTTACAGCCTTCTGATTCATGTCCATTTCGGTCAAGGAAATATGCATTGATCCCCCAATAACATGAGGCCGTCAACCACAAAACAGAGTAGACACATGAAAGGAATCATAAGCACCTCAGGACCTGCGCGTACAAGAGGCCCCCAGGCCGAAGAGTGAAGTCATTTCAAAACAGTTGACAGTGATGTAGGTGTAGTTCAGATGGTGCAAATCAGTCAGTGCAAATAACATGTTAAGGAGCATGGATATAAAAAGTGACATGTGTCAAACAGAACCAGCCATAACTAAATTTCACTGCTCATAGAATGTTTGCTAATTAAATCCTGGTTTTATCTTTCCTAACATTGTCAAACAGAAACCAATAGGGCAACAAAAAAGGAATGGAATATCGACATAACACACACTCACACACATGCACATACATACATGGGTAATTTAGCAACTAACCACCATTCCCAGAAGTAAATTGTGCAGCTATGAGCAATGCCGGGGCAGCTTGAAAGGTCCATGACAACCTTCACCTGATATGTTTCTGTGTGTAATACACCCACGCTACTCTGGTGCAAAGTGGGGTTATTAAATTTTTTCTGAGAGATTTACCTTGGGGCATTGTCAGTTTCTCTCACGTAATCCTTATTCCAACATCATTATTCAGTATGAACACAGATATCTATCCCCTCTGAGTTGCCCGCCTCCTTTCTCATTTTCCATTTTCCCGAGACCTACACTCACCCTTCAAGCCTGTTAAATGTTTTAACAGGTATGGACAGGATCTGCTCTTTTCCTTCCATGTCCTTGCCTGGTAAACACAATATTCACGCTTGTCCTTTAACTGCGCACCGGGAAGATGCCCCAGGATTTGTCGGAGGGAGGCCCGAGAGCATGTGGTTCTGCTCAGGATTCATTGCCATAGTTACGATACCTCACGCAGGATGGAGGATGCAGTGCAGGGCTCATATGAACTCATTCAAATGAGAGCATGTCTCTGAAGTGTTGCATGGGTGAGCTCTGCTACGGTCCCAGTGGAGCTGCTGTTGACAGTGTCAGGTTTCCAAATGAGGGAAGCCTTGGCATGTGCCTTAGGGCTCATTCACAAGTGCTTGCTCTGCCTCTATGATCACTCTCTCCGACTCTATATCTCCCCTTTTAAATGTGGCCTTCAATTCCACTTGAGGATTTTGAAAGGCAAACAGAGAACAATACCGTACACGTCAAAGGAACATGTTCAGGGTACTGCCGGACAGTCAGGTTGTCCAATGTATCATTCATAGCATTCTGAGGTTTTTCTCTGCGGACGTTCTGAGAGGAACTGATGCCATAAGAATCTGCTCTGGCTGATCCGAAAAATTCTTACCCGCCTCTCCGCTGACAGTCAGTCACAGTCTATATCTAACCTCACTAATCAACAGCTCGTATCCCATTTGCTTAATTCCTACAAAAATACAGGTATAAAAATGACAGACCGGGGTTTTTACAGGAAGTTATGTCAACAGAGACCGCGGGAAGTCACGGAAAGACTGGAATCGGGGCAGATTAAACCAAGGAAGTATAGCATGTTGACTAGTGAGCTTTAGACATATTGGTAGGTAATTTTAAAATTCTGCCCACGGCCATGCCTGTTTCTCAAAGCCTTTATCCTAAAGTAAGATCTCTCCCTCCCTCTCCTGACTAGAGCTTCATATTTACTGCACAGCAGTGAGTGGTAGCAATCTTCTCAAAAGTGTGTTTCCTGCAACTGCTCCTTAAACGTCTGTACTTCTGTCCCACCAGTCATTTTAAGAAACAAACTGTCTGAAATGGCAGTCACAGAGAACCAGAGCAAATGTATAAGTAGTCTGAGCAGTAAAGATCTCAAAGACCAAACAGTCCATCTGAAAGGATACAAAAGTGATGAAAAAAAAATGCAAAATAGATCCTGCCTGCATGATGCTCGGTGTTACATTCAGCAGCGATTTGTCAAATCACAGGTCAACGCATGAGAGTGTGTTAAGTCAGGGCTGGTCCTCACTAGTAGATTTCACTGAATCACTAAAACAGACGTGCTGCCCTCAACACGTGAACTTTGGTGAGTGAGACTCATTCCAGCTAATTGGTTTACGCAACATTTATTGGAGAAGCGACATGTACCATGTGAGTAACCTGCATCTTAAATATCCAGTGCAGACAGAGAATGAACGAGAAGTGTATAAATAACTGCGAGATCTGTTTTTTCAGATGCCTGATTAGAGCCAAGCTCCCACATGGCTGTGAACAAGGGGACTCGGCAGAGTCTCGACGGCAGATATTTTCCGTACAGTCCCCAGGAAGATGTGTTGCAGTGGCAATAACACATGTAGCTGTCAGTTGCTATGGAAGTAATTTCAGCGCTCCGGCTCCCAACAGTAGCCGATCTTCTCCATCATCTGCCCCGCTGAGAATACAGCAACGCCGGGCTGATGGGGCTGCTAATTAACAGAATCACAGAGATAGCTCACAGCGCATTTATTCCAGACAGAGTTTACAAAGTACGGGTGTGATGGTGACAGAGTATCTGGGGTCCAGAAGGAGGTTTCCCCCCGTGTGTCTCCCAGCCTGCGAGTATGCGGAGCAGATTTTGCAGGCTGCCTGTCTGAGGACGGCGTGGAGCTGAGCCCTTGGATCGTGCTCCAACATGATTGCCTCTCGGTCCCTATCTGGCTGAACGAGCACTCTGCCTGCATGTTTAATGCACTGCTTGGGCTTGGTGAGCCATATAGGAAGAGCAAAGAGGAACTGAACATCTGGTGATAAGCCTCTGTCATGTAGCGATGCAACTCACTGCAGCGAAGGCGAAGAGGAATCAGTCACTCAGGTACATTTGGACGATATGAAATCTGATGCTGGGAGAGTTATACTGTACTTTGCTGTTTGCCAATTGGAGCCCACTTCATTGTGACTGTGATTCCCAACACTCAGTCTTCAATATTTTTTCGGTCAAAGCCGTTTTAAATGAAGTTCATTTCTTTGTGGAACATTATTATTAAGAACATTAACCTTGTTTGCCCAGGAAAAGAAAAACAAAAAACTAAACTATGATAATTTAGCAATTAAAAACATTCAATTTAATTTAATTTAATTTTCAAATGAACCTGCCTGGTATGACCCAGTGAGCCATCAACTCCCAACATTAAGTGCTTGTGTGTTTAATTCCTGCTGACATTTAGGCTTTCTTTCAGTCTCTCTTTATTAAAAATTAATAAAAAACAAAAAAAAAATTTACCACTTTAAAAGTTGACATTAGAATACTGAATTGATAAAGATGTCATAGAAAAACACCGCTTGAGTCACGTCGTAGTTGATTTTTCTAAAAATTAGATGGGGATCTCACCTCTGCCAGTATAATGATCCACAGTGGCTTCAATTATTAGATCCTGAGAGAAGGCCTACAAAATCAAGAAAAACGTCTGCATGCTGCTGAATGTGAATAATTAACTTGTTTTTACCACCGAAAGCACCCAGTCATGTTCAGCGAAGACCTTTGAGATTTGCACTGACTCTATCCAAAAAGAAAGCTGCAGACAGTTTAAGGCCTCACAAGTACAAAATTCACAAAAACCTGACTTGAAACTCAATGTCTGCAGGACAGGATCTTATGTACTCTACACGGGGAATCGTGGAGGGTCTCCTTTAACTTTGACTGTGTAAGGTGCCTTTGTCCTTTTTTACGTATGTGATGATATATGTCTACACTAAGAGCAATAAAAGAAAAAACAAAATTAGCCCTCATGCCTTGGCTGAAGGTGATTTAAAGTGAATTCGATTGTTCCTTGTTGGGTGCAGATGGAGGATTGCTGCTCTCTTGTCAAAGACGAGTATCTCAGTCTCACTCAAAGCCCACTATGACTCTGAGCCCCTGGTGTGAGCCCTGGGGATGCTGCGTAGTCTTCTCATGTCCCCTGGTCCAGGGCAACTCGGAGGCAATTTCGGCCGCCTAAAATGGTTTTTCCTGTCCCCTGTGTCGGGGCAACTGGGAGTGCTAAATTCTCGGAGGGCTAAATGCTCCCTGGGCGTGATGTTCTTGTGATTATGCACAGACTATACACTCAACCAAAACAAACCGTCTCCGGTTACAGTCAGTAACACTGTGCCCGATAGGGTAGTGTAAGAGTCTGAAAAGTTTGAAAATGTATAGACTACATGTAGTGTGGCAGTTCTGACCACGTTCCTGTGTCAGACCGGTCACTGTGATCTGGATGGCAGCCATGATGGGAAATAAGGATGAGACTTAGGGAGACATGTTTTATGTCATGGAAGAGGACTGCTGAAGAGAGAGGAGCAGCTGCAGAAATCTCTTGACATTTCCTTTGAACACTCATGGTGGGTTATTGCCTCTTGATGTGTAGCATCCTCAAAGTGGCATTTTCTCCTTGTTGCTAACAGGCCAAACAGCGGTTTGATCATTTTCTTTTTCCATCAGCCTCCTGTTAATAGACAATGAGTTTCGGTTGGTGGCGCTCTTCGTCTGTTTGCTGCCTTCTTCTTTTACCTATTCCAAACAAACCAGAAACCTAAAGAAGACACTGTTTCCTGTGGGCCAGTGAGTTTTTTCCTGGGGATGATCTACCACAGTGTTTACAACAGCGAATGCAGAGAGCTCTTACAAAGTTTATATACTTTACATCAATTGTGTTTTGTCAGTCAGTGATCAAGAATAGCAATAGTTTATGTAATAATGGTGGAGACTAATGCTATGATCTCTCACAACTCGTGGAAATTTGATGCTTCATTTAAATAAACATTACATCTTGAATATTTAAAAAGAGGTTTTGATGAGCAAGTAGTCTCCCGAGAACAAACATGGTATTTGTTAAAGGACTCAGGTGCTAGTCCAAGGCTACATGAGCGTGGAGCTGAATTCTCTGAAGCCATGGGAAGCTTTTCCTGATTGTTTTCATTGTATTCCACATGCGTATTTGCCTTGGCTGCTTTTTTGCAGAGGCCTACGTCCAGAGAAAGAGAGATAAAAAGAAAATACAAAGGCCATTTCTTTTGACAGGCCTGTCAGTTGTTATTTACGTGGATTTCTTTTGCAGTCTTGGAGGGGAAAATTAAAGGTTTAGTGGTGGTCAGTCCTTTGAAGTGACATGGGGCCACTGCTAGCATTTGTTTCAAGGAGACAAAGGAGGACTGAATACTAATTAGTATAGTATAGTACTAGATACCAGTATTGGGTATTCATTTAAGAGTAACTGGTTTAAATGTTGTGGTTGATTGGTTTATTTCTCGTCTGTTGCCACTCAATTAGCACAGAGTGTAGAAAGTTACTGGTCACAGCCAAGGATCCATCTGCAACCAATGGCAGTGACAGCCTGGACACTTTAAAGGATTGACCAGCGGTAAACAGGGGTTTTAACTAGCTACGTGTTAGTCAGGGAGCTTCAGAGGTGCTACTGGGGGATATTTTTTCCTTTGGGCTGAGCCCGTTGAGCGGTATCCCCTGGTTCCAGTCCTTATGCTAAGTTACTTCAGTTCCAGCCACATGCTTACTGTACAGATGTGAGTTCGCTATCACATCTGTATGAGATCACCATGGTATGGACTGCATGTGTGAGCACAAGCCTCACACCTCTATCCTTGTGCTCAGTCAACGCCGGCTGTCGTCTTTCCCCCGACCGTGCTGCATTTTTTAATATTTCTCATTTTTTTTATGGTAGAAACAATCAGAACATTTACAGACAGTGAAGAAGAAGCTGTACCTCCACTGCTGCAATTCAGCTTTAGTTGAAAATGTTTTTTTTTCCATATACAATAATTCAGAGTTGTCATCACATGTGGCTTTGTAAAGCATAGACTGAGATTACTGAGCTAAAATCTGGCCACATTCCAGTAAAGCCTTTACCCTTTGGTGGGTGTACAATGAGCCTGAATGTTTTCCCGACATTTCATCCACATCCAACACTCATGTTGAGGGGCTTTGGGTATGTGTGTGCTTGTGTGTGTGTGTGTGTGTTTGTGTGCACGTGTTTTGAATAGACAAACTTTGTCTGAGACAAACTCAGATACCAAGTGAAATGTGGCCTGAAGTCCACGACAAATCTGTCTCTGCCGCAGCCGTCGAGCTGTCGGGGAGTCGTTTCGTTCCTACTGCTGCAAACAAAGGGAGACACTTTACCCACGTTTCCACTCATGTACGCAGAATGAAAGGGAATAATTGTAAGATGATACTTTATTGGTTTCAAGAGAGATGGAATTGCACCAGCCCAGAGTCTTAGTCGAATGAACATATCCTTGATTTTGAGCATTTGACATGTATAGTACGTAAATCTACTCCAAAGTCATCTTACACAAACCATTGAGACATTAAGTTCACTGAATCCAGTTTTTAATATTTAAATGAACTATAAAAAGCACATTAAAACATTTTCTCATTTTAGTTACAAAAATGGGTCACCTAAAGGGCTTCTCATTGCATTCACAGAAGGATTTGAACAGTGGATGTCTAACAGTTAACGTTTTTCTCTCTTTAAAAAATCCCCACCCAAAATATATAAACTTAATTGCTTAACCAAGGTATATACAGGGCATAACATCCTTGCATCTTAAAGGTTATCAAGAAAGTTTGAGGTATACAACCAAAATAAAAAGCCTGTCAGAAAACAAAACAGAAAAAAAAACAACAAATAGAATTAAATAAAGGAAAATGAACGCCATGATCGCTTCCTACTAGCACAGGATCACAACATTAGTGGGAGATGTTGCCGTTTACGTGCTGGTGTGATACTTCCAGTTGTTTCACCTATGGTCACAAGGGCAAAACAGCAAATAACCTCAAGCTTTGGACTGTCAATATATACAAAGGGCATACCGTCTAATTTAGCAATGGAGAATTGTTTGGATGCTCACTTTATTTGCTCGGTGACAGGTACACAGTATGTGTTGAACAGAAAATACCAGAATTATAAATTTATTCGATTGAGTGATGTCTTCAACTTACACTGTATATCTTTGAACCAACATTGGAATTAAAGAGCCAGAAGCAGAATCTGATACACATGCAAGTTTTGAAAGTGGATTCAGAAATAACAGTATTGTACAAAATAATAATTACAGTTTTTTATAATTATCAAAATACACCTTCTTTCTTAGCACCTCTTTATACTTTTGTGTGTTTTGAACAAGCACCATTGTAGTCGTTTTTTTTTTTTTATTCAGCACCTGGAGACTCCAGAGAGGGGGTCTGTGTCTCCTTATGTCGCCCGACCCCCTCTCTTGGTTACCTCCGATTCACCCTCCTCTGCCACGCGTTCAAATGTCCTTCACCTTTGCTCCGTAACGTGGTTAAGTCATGTGGTTCGAGCCCTACAAGGGCAACAAGTATTTTCCTGGGTTACACGTACATACATGGAAAGACATGTTTGCTACACCATCTCTTATTCAAAACTTGCATGTGGCATAGAAAAGGGTGGGGGGCTAGAAATGGGGTTTGGTGGTACCCAAAACGTCTCAACTTGACTTTCTTTGCTGGCCCCATCGAGTCCTTTTGTTTTTCTTTTTCGTTTTTTATTTAGCCAAGGAAGCAGACGGGCCCGACTTCAAACCCAAACTTCTGGTTAGGGTCCCCAAAGTCAGTCAACATGACATCGATGATCGGAACCTGATCGATTTTGGGAGTATTAATCTCCATCACAGTCTTTCCGTAGCCCTTCCTCGTCTGCAATGAGAGAGAGAGAGACAAGGACAGAGAGAGCGAGAGAGAGACAAGGACAGAGGGGGGGGACCAATCAGAGCAAAGTAAAATCCCAGAAATATACATACATTTTTCTGAAGACACAAAACCTTTCACTGCGTGTTCACGCCACTTTGGTCCTGCAGACCTGAGCTGCTGGTAAAACTTTGCTAGCGTGTGTCTGAGAGGCGCCGGGCTGCGATTGGCCAACTGCGATTGCGTTTTCATTTCAGGACTAATACAACTGTTCAGGAGGCACCAACTGGATGAAAAACTAATCACGACCATTCGAAGCCTGACAGTTGATCTGCTTTTGTTTGAAACACTGTGCCAGGGTTCAGGCAGAATTTTTCTGTTGGAAAATCATCTCTTAATGAGGTTATTTTTTTTTTTTTGGAATACAAAAAATAATATAATAGCAGCTACTAACCTGGTTAAGTCAGTCAAAAAAAATCAACCCTGAGAGGCTAACCCGAGATCCAACACCAAAACAGTGAAAAGCTCAAACACTAACACCCATGCTCATTTAGACGACGGGGGCTTACCGCGCATCCGTCTGAGAGGGCCCTGATATAAGGGTTGTTGTCATAGGACATCTCCTCGTCGTTGGCGCCCAGGAAGCGCAGCGCCTTGTCGTAGCTGTCGCCGGTGGCGTCGTGCCATGCCACAGACTGATGGCAGCTGTAGGTGAAGTTTTGCCTGGCCGAGGCTGTCAGTAGTCTGAGGAAGGTCATCTGCACCATGTTTATTGAGTTTCCGTCTGTGTCAACATAGGAAAGCTGTCGGGGGGAAAGAGGCGTAATTTTTACATTTTCACGTAATAGTTGGACCCATCCATTTGTTTATATATAAAACACCATAAATGTGAAAAATATAAAAACAAGAGAAATATAAGGCAGAAGAAACTAGATGATAAATATGTAAAAGTACAAAGGAACAGTCTGCATAATATGTTTGTTTCTACCTGCATGAACATTCGGCCGCATTACTGAAATTTCAAGCAAGATGAATGTATTTAGACTGCCTGGAGAAATATATGTGAATAATTGAATTAGTCCAAAATAAACTCTAAAAAATTCTGAATTCCAGGGAGAATTGAGATTGAGTCTGGTAGATAAGATTAAGAGTGCTGTATATTGATTCCAGAGGCAGTTAAAAGATTGAAATGATAAAAAGAGGGTGCAGATAGATTAATTCTCTGAGAAGAGTCAGCGAATCTGACAAACTTTCTCTGTACGGTAGAGTACAAAGGAAAAATCCCCATCAGTTAATTACCAAACTATGCCACTGACTCATGTTGCACTGAAGTAATTTAGGGGCAGATGAATTAAAGACGGTGGAATAGCCATCGTTGTCTTTCAACCGTTACTTTAAACATGACTAAATGAATCCACGGCTCTTCCATCCCCTCTGCTCAACAATGTCATAACATAACTGGACCCTAGCAAATTAGTGCTTTAATCCTGACATGGTAAATGTAATCTAATTACTACATTCAATTTGGAGTCTTCCTCGGCAGGCCGGCGTGCAGTGAACAGTCCAGTACATCAGCACAGTGGTGTGTGTTAGTTAGGCGCAGTTTACTTTTAACCTCGCTAAAATGGACGATGTTCTGCCGTGGTCTGTCTTTTAAAGTGGGTCCTCTGTGGATATCTGTCAGCATGACTCTGGTCTAATGGAGCTGGACGAACTCGTCTTTCATTCCTGTCAATGTGAAGCAGTGGCGGATTTTTACCAAGAAACCGGTCGAGGGCAGGCTGAGGACTACTGGAACACTGGACTGAGGTATTCTGCTCCAATCTGCTCAAATGTTTTATTGATGCTCTGTTCTTTACATGGAACGGCCTAAGAATGATAATGTTCCCACAATAACTGAAAATGAGATTTAGTTCAAAAGGATAGATTGAACTAAAAGCCAACTTTTGACATGTAAAAACACATCCCTCTGCTCCGGCTCTGCCTAAAATATCAACACGCTCGCACCGCTGGGTGGCTCAGGCATTTTTATTGGGTCACTGCCCGTCAATTTCAGGGGTGGAGCTGCTATTCGAGTCTATTAGCAGCTGCTTGCCGTTCTGCAAGCATTTTGCAAAATGGCACTGGTACAGAGGGAAAGTGGGAAAATTAGGAGAGACGGAGGGCATCTGTGTAGTAGTAGCAGCCCTGGGTGGAGGAGTCTCTGCTGGAGACGGTGGATGCCGGTGGAGAAAAGAGACTTACTATTTTACCACGCTTAAATTCACTGAACCATGACCCAGGAACTTCTTTGGGCCATGAGGATAGTCTGACCTGTGGAGAACAAAACCAGAAGGAGGATATTAATGGCGGACACTAGCAGGCGCTTTGTGTTTTGTTATGAATCATGAGAAAAGCTTGTTGTATAAACCAGTCTCAAAGACATCAAGGCATCACAGTTTAATATCTGGGAGCAGATGATAAACCTGTTTGGTATTCCGTTATCTGTGACATGCCATTTTCACAAACATCATTGCCTTTTGGTGTTTTTTGAGTTTTTTGCAATAGAGTTTCTATCAATTCTGTGCAAGCTTTGGCCTGAGGCGAAACGGGTGGTTTGCTCCGACAACTTCGACCGACTGTGGCGCCGGCCGTCGTTGATGTGCCGTTTAACGTGACGGCGGAGCATCCAATGAGATGCCACAATTAGAGACGACAGTTACGAATCTCGCGGGTACAGCTCCAGAGGCACTTACTCCATTGGACTTCTTATCTGGATAGATGCAGGTTTCGCCCCCGGCAGTGAAGTTACAGAAGACTTTGAAGGAATCCCCCGAGCAGCCTTGGTTTGGATCGATCCAGTATTCGCCTGAGGAGAACCGAGCACACTCAAACATCCATTCAACCCATGTCCACGGAAAATGGCTTAAAGCCCCATTCCGTAATTAAATGTGACAGATCCCTTGATCCTGTGTGAAATTCTGCTTAAAAGTAACTTACTGCTCATTTTCATGGCTCACACACTTCTAGAGAAAGCTTTACTACTATGCTTGAAACACACTGTAATTCATGTGCAACCATTTTGAATTTGTTTTTTTTTTACTCCAAAGAAATAAAATGAGTAAAGATAGATCTAAAAAAACCAATACTGCAGTAAAAGTCAACTCTGACTCTGTCTGCCTTGTTGCTCCACTTTGCATGTTGCAGACCAAAGCAACAAGAAAGGTCCAAGTCTTTCTGAGAAGGCTTTTCACTTGAGTATCAATTTACCAAAATAACAGGTATCTAGACCAACCATAACATTTTTTGAAATGAGGGTCCCTATAGTGTCTCAACTGTTGATCAAGCTCCTCTCCACTGACTTTGTGGTTTGTACCAGAAACAGTGTGTGTGTGTGTGTGTGTGTGTGTGTGTGTGTGTGTATTTATACGAAAATCTCTTTCAGCATTTCTTCCCCCCTGGTCGGTTGGACTTACCGTCAGGGAACTCCGGGTGGCACAGCTGCAGATCCTTGCATGTCCTTGCGGGGTTGTTTTGCGTGCCCATGGGATACTTCATGCGTTCAATGTCCTGTTTGAGGTTGTTGAGCGAGCCGAAGATGTCTTCCATGCCCTCGCCATAGTCCAAGATGCTACCTGCTGCGTCTGACTGCATGTCGACCGAGCGTTTGGTTTTCTTGGGCGACTGGATGGGCAGGGGCTGAATCACCTCACCTGGTGGACCCTGCGGGGTGCGATGAGACATGGGGCGTCAGATTGGATGCAGCAAGACTTTGTACAGTGCCACTATTACGAATTTGACTCAAGGAAAACGCAGGCAACAGCAGTGGACTTAAATACTCACAGGAGGACCAGGAGGACCGACTGAACCAGTGTCTCCTTTTGGACCAGCAGGACCCTGAGGGAGACATGAATGGAAACACATTATTCAAGCTGGATTTAACACATTTACACACCTATTATCATAGGGACAATACACCTTAAAAAAAAACAAAAAACAAAACTCTGATTCTACTCACAGACGAACCCTTGGCTCCCTTGGGACCTTGAGGACCCTGCATTAGATGGGACACAAGCACAGCAATTTGGCAAAGTCTTTCTATCTGCGGTCTGGAATTGTGATGAATGACTGAATCAGTAAAAGACTTACAGGCAGACCAGGGGGACCCGGGGGGCCGAGAGGACCGGCGGCTCCGCTGATTCCCTGCGATATGATGAGATGGAAGCAGAAGTCAGATATAAATTAAAGAAACGCTGGAGACAGAAGTATTATGGTGACGCTCGAATAATCACTGAAATGAAAAATCTAGAATATGATGAAGGAGGTCTGAAGCTTTCACATGGAGCTATGGACTTTTTATCAACTGAGATAGAGACAAAGTCTTTTTTTTTTGAGCCATTACGAAAAGGCCCAAGCCTGCACTTGTTTTTCAGGACCCATCAGTTCACAACCACACAGTTCGGATTAGTCAGGAAATAAAGCTGAACAACAGGAGGACTATTTTTAAAAAAAAGAAATTGGTCAGCTGAGTGAAAACCTTCTTCAAGCCCTCGTGCTCAGACAAAAGGGACATTACAGTTTCATCAGGCCAAAACTCCAGATACTTAACCAAACCTATCATCCTAAATCATAAGGCCAGGGCAGGCTGGGGCCCCACAGCAGGCCGAGTAGCATTTCCAGTCATTCTGCAGTTTATTTAAAAATGGATGGAGGCTGTCATCAGTGCTTTATTGAGTCCAAAGTTCACCCTTCCTATTTATGTGGAGAGCGCAGTGGTTGAGAAAATTTTTTTTTAATCTTAATGCTGTAGTTCAGTGGGAAACTCTTATCAGCGTTTTCACAAAGCAGATTATTAAATCACCACAGTAGTTGAGGGTTACACGGGACCAGCCACAATAGCAACAAGTGGTAGAAGGAAAATCTGCTGTAAAACATGAGGAATAACAAGGCTAACAGAGGAAAACTAGAAATACATGAAAAATAATGTTCTATCCACCTCGGACCAAGGCGCCACAAAAAGACAGAGAGATAGATAAACAAAATAAATATTATATTAGAATGAGTGAAATAAGAAATAAAAAAAACAGTTAAAATAAAAAGGAGAAGTGTTCAAAAATTTTAAACAAGACACCTCAGAACCATGTTTATGCGCCTTTTTTCTAGATTTGAGCTCACTGTGGATGTGGTGAGTGAGCAGATGTGCATGGCTGCGCAGGGCTCAGGTCGACTTTTCAGTCAATGGCCAATGACTGTAGCGAGACCTGTGGCCACAGCGGAAGGACACGTGGGCTAAAAAATGGCAGGAGGTGCAGGGTCAGCAAAGGAATGGAGTCATCAGTCACTTACACTGTCGCCCTTGCTACCAGGAGAACCCTGGGGCCCGGGCAAACCTCGGTCTCCTTTCTCTCCTTGCTCACCGGGGGGTCCAATCAGACCGATCAAACCTGGGTGACCCTGCAGGATGGAAACAAGGGCGCACACACGAAGAACA
The DNA here is from genome assembly GCA_016859345.1 of Istiophorus platypterus. Classification (NCBI taxonomy): domain Eukaryota; kingdom Metazoa; phylum Chordata; class Actinopteri; order Istiophoriformes; family Istiophoridae; genus Istiophorus; species Istiophorus platypterus. The sequence goes on along the minus strand of CM029125.1, from coordinate 972,728 downwards.
GTCAGAGGCCACAGTAATGTCCCTCGGTGTAAAGTAAAGCCGCTGCATAGTCTGACAAGGACAAAACCGCTCACTTCCACAAAACATGAAATGCATATTCTAGGCTATGAGGGGTGAAGTTTCATTACAGTAAACATCCCCAGGTTTTATAATAGAAATGTCTCTGCTGCAGCTGACAAAAAGAAAATTTGATAAATGCAAAGTCAGCCAAGGTCAGTTCACAGTACGAAGACAATGTCTCTGAACCAGGACGGCTCTAACCAGGCCCAGTGATTCAGCAGTGAAAACATGCAATGCGCTGCCTCCACTGTCTGCTTTTCAACAGCTTTTAATCTGTGTGTGGGAGGCAATTCAGAAAGAGTAATGTGTGCTGTCTGACTATCCTTTGCAATTAAATTTCAACAGCAAATTCGACAATGGCAACAAATGAAAGATCAGACAGATTAGAGTGATGCATCACATTCTGCTGCATATTCGGACATGTTTAGAAGTTTCCTCTTATAGCAGCTACGGCAAAAACTAATTTTCTTTCCTAAATGTTAACATAAGCTTTGTAACTCCAAAAGATGTTTTTGGTTTTGATCATATTCAAAGTCGCAGAAGCTGTGTGAAAAGTTGTGCGCAGCCTTGACTGAAGAACGTTGTCCTTTATCTTCCGGCCCATTTGGAACCTGGGAAATGAAACAGGAAAGGGCTTCACTCACCTTTTCACCCTTAGATCCAGGGTCACCTTTCAGACCAGGAAGACCAGGAGGACCCTGAACAACAACAGCAGAAGTTAAGACCAATAAAAGTGGCAAGACTGAAACCTTGAAACATCGAATGACACAATAAAGCCATAGAAACATGAAAGACACAGGAGAGCAAGACCAAAAAAAGAGAGAGTGAGAATAAGACAGAAAAAAAGAAGAAGCAGGAAAATCATCAACTTTACATGTACAATACATGTATTACAGATAGGATAGCAGCTTATACACAAATCCAGGGGCAGAGTGGTTGTTCAATAGCAACATCGTCTCTGTAGGTTCAGTACTGTGTTATTGCAAGAGGCAGCAGAATAAGTTTAACCTGACTCAACCTAAAGACTGAGAGGTGGCGGCAACGGAATCTTCTTGCCTCATCTGTCAAAAGTGGAAAAATACACCGCCCCTTCCAAGGACTCTAATTCTAGCCAGACAGGTGAGTAGTGAGAGAGGCTGAGAGAGGCTGAGAGAGATGAAGCATACTAACCATAGGACCGGGTGGACCATCTTGTCCCGGGGAGCCTGGCAGCCCTTGTTCACCCTGTAAAAAGCCATTCGGTTGCAGTGAGCATTATAGCCTGTTGTACTTTCTCCGGTCTGCCATTGATTTTCTGTGCTCAGCACAATGATTAATAGCCCAAACAGGGGAAAAAGGTGCGCTGGAATAAACAAGTGAAGCTAAAGTAAAAGCCAAATGGGAGTATTGATTATTCCATGAAGTCCATCATGATGCCTTAGCAGGACTTTTCTGTGGGTGTGTGTTCTCGTGTGAGCATGCGCCAATGAATGAATATGCATGTAGCATATCACAGGGATGGTGTGTGCTGTAGCTGGGACTCACAACGGGGCCGGGGATTCCACGTAGACCTTCTGGACCGGGCTTTCCTGAAGGTCCCTGGGGCCCGACCGGTCCCGTTTTACCTGCTGGACCCTCTGCACCAGCCTCGCCCTGTGTGTGGATATACAAGCATTGTGAACGAATGATGTGATCCAGGAGTTTTACTGACTTTTGAGGAGCATCAAAGTCATGTGGCAGGAAAAGACATATAAGACACTGCCACCTTAAAATAACAGACAGAACAGACACAAAACAAACACTGAACAAATGTATTGTGGCAAAAGGTTCATAATACTACAGGAATAAAGCCTGTTCAAGTTTTACATCCATGCTTCGTTAACCAGCGGAATAACAAGGAGGAGAGGAATCTCTCTGGAGCGAATTTGAGCATGGACCAGCTGATGCTAATTGAGTTTTGCAACGGGACGATTGTGCAGGTTTAGAGGCTGAGGAGAACAGGAGATCGGTATAGAAGGAGACAATCCAATGAGCTCTGGTTCACACTCAGAGAGAGAGAGAGAGAAGCGCGGTAACTCTCAACACCTGAGGGCTACACACAAATAGCGCTGACTCCTTGTGTCGGTCTTGAAATGAAGCCACAGCACAATGCAAGAAACAAATGAATCTTAGTTTCACTCAAATAGGCTACGTCCATTAATTTCAATCTCATCTGTAATTGAAATTAAATTACTTCTGCGTTTTTGTACTTTTAATTCAAGAGGGGAAACGATCTGGGTGTGTGTGTGTGTGTGTGTGTGTGGGGGGGGGCACTTGCTGAGATGCATGTTCTGTTCAAAGGGAAGGATGAACGGATTTTGTTACCTTTGCACCCTTCTCTCCTTGCCTGCCCTCTGCACCTGCAGCCCCTGGAGGTCCCTGAGGAGGATGACAGGACACTGCTTTAGCATTTCAGCACAGCATCAACACACAACAACTGCACAAACAAGCAAATGTTCCTTGTTGACATAAATGCACGGAAACCAGTCAGCTGTGCATCCCTTTATTTGCTGGTTCGTGTTTTGAAAATTATGCACAACAGAGTATCATGTATTCTGTAGAAACACTTTTGCCTTGGAGGAAGAAGGATCTTCACCACTGGAGATGTTGTAAGGTCGTCTCCTCAGCCTCTTCGTGCCTCAGTTTACTCGTATCAGATTCTGAGCATCTGTCTGGCCTGATAAATACTTAAACACTGCCTTTGAATAGGGAAGATACTCCATTGTCCTTGAACGTGCACTGCCTCAGTCGTGTCGAGATCTATTTGAATGACTTGAACATGCCTTTGTCTCCCCAAGAAAAAACACATAATTCTGCAGGTCAGGGTCTCACAGGCCCAGGATGATTTCTTTCAACTCAACCTCCAGCCGTCCCCCTTCTCCTTCCAGATCCCGCTCTGATCAGGCCGACCTCAGCCCTCGTGCTATTGACTGAGAGTCTTCATCAATTTTCATCTCTTCCCAATGTGTAACACTTTTTGATGGTGAGGGGGCGGGCTCTTGATCAGTACAAAGAGCCCTATACCACAGCTCGATTCGGTGAGGTGCATGTTTTCCTCCTGTCCAGGTTGCCAAGCCACCTTTTTGTTGGCTCTGCAGCATCAGGTCTAAGATTTTACTGTTCTTAATTGCATAAAAACGCTCCCTGGCACTGAGAAAAGATAAAAGGGTAATAAATGAAAGAGTGACCTGAACCCTAATAAGAGAAGAATTAAAGCTGGTTGAGGTTAAAAACTTATTGCATATTTTTTTTTCATAAGCAAAGATTAATACATTTGCGGTATCAAGGTGTTATCAAACCAGATGAAACTAAATTTGGCGCTACGCTAAACCGACCTGCTCAGAATGACGGGCTGAACTGGAGAGAGATTTAAAGACTGCTGCTAATTTCCACAGGGGAAATGATGAGTAGACACAAAAAAGGGTTGACAGATGCTAAACAACCCTGGCTGTTGAATTATGTATTCAGAGGAGCAACTTGTGATCATCTCAGGTCCCGTTTTTTTTTTTCTCTATGCAAGTTGAGAGCCATGTGAGATAAAATAGCCCCTTAACTTACCATAATCCCTTGGCCATATAGGTGCAGTAAATGCTGATACCGTGCTAAATACTAAATACTGAACGTAAATTTCATCGGTCACGTAAGAAAAGCAATCAACCCCGGTTATAAAAATGCATGACATGTTTTCTTCCCATAGGGCGGGCCTTGAATTCCCCCTTTCATATGCATTCAGTCGCTTGATATTGTGACTTTTCTTTCAAATGGCTGCTTAATTTCGCTTGGACTCTGAGCTTCACATCATATTGGAAATGTGTTAATGTTCCATCTCAGATGTGCATTCGGCTTTGATATTTCATGCAGATATCTCAAGCCCATATAGTTAATAAAAGAGATCTCCTTCCGGGACAGAGTGAGAATGGACATTAGGAACACGTCAGCTTTTAATCTGGTAAAATCTTTATATTTTATCTCAACTCTGACTTGTACCCTTGATGAGTTTCCCCAAAGCAGAGGCCTGCCGACTAAAATCTCAGCGATGATAATCACATCACTTTAAAAGCAACACGTTCAGGGTTTCATTTTTTCAAAACCTCTTAGAAACTTTACCACGTCCATGTTGCCCCCTGTGGTTTGTTTTACTCCGGCTGTCAGTCAAGTGGCGGCCGATCGATAAAGTGTCAGACTCACTATATCGCTCTCGCTTTCTTCCCACCGTCACGAGGACACCAACGAGTTAGGAGTCGGCGGCAGCTTTTTTTCCCGCTCGTTTTTGGTAAGCCGTTTCAATTTCTGGCCGAGAACAGAAAAGAGATTCATGACTTTCACATCCTAGCGTTCATCCGTCGATAGGCTTCGAGACGGCTTTTCTTCGCAGACAGCGCAACGCCTCGACCCCCTAAATCTCCCACTTTGTTTTCCCCGCTCTTCTTTTAATGAAAATGAATCTCTCCCGCTTTACTGCCAAGATTGAGTCGGCGGCGGCACGGCGGAATGCTGGTCCGTTGGCTACAGGGCCGGCAGTTAAACACATTTCACAGGGGCTCCTTGAGTCACGGTCGTCAACGCCGACGCAAGCTTTGGTCAAAACAGGTGAAAACAACGTAAAGTGATGGAACACCACCAGACTGGTCAATTTTGGATTATTGCATTACTGAAGCACATGTGTGAGGCTTAAACACAAATGCCGTGGTAAAATGAGTTCAAGTGGCCACACACTCACCCTCTTGCCAGGTGGTCCAGGTGGGCCGGCTTCTCCTGATGGACCTGGAGGGCCCTGGGAACAAGCAAGGAAACAAAACTTCTATTAAAACAGAGTAACACAGTTTGCATTGACAACCGAGTCGGTGCTGAAGAGCTGATGAATTTTGGAGGAAGGAACAACGCGTAGAGGGAATGTTCAACCCAGGAACAGTCCAGAGAAGATAAGCCAGCACCCAGAGTGGGATGAGGAGCTTCACTGCCTGACATGATACGTGCCGCACTCCCTGAGACGCTTTCATCTGATTACACAGAAAACCCAGGGTTTTTTTTATCATTTGCCTTAGCACGATTGCTATACTAAAGAGTGGGGTCAAAGTTTTTCAGCTTGTTTATAACCTGATTACACGGTCACATATAAACATGAATAACAGGAGAATGCACATGCTTTCCTGTTGCAGAGCAGCAAGCTATTAATCAAACCAATCATATACATTCATAAGCTTGGATCTGTTCAACGTTTCTACCTGTTAAAGGGATTTTTTCTTGCTCATGGGGGAAACGTTGGGTCTCTGTAAATAATAACTATAAAGAGTCTGGTCTAGACCTGATCTATATGAAAGGTGCCCTGAGATAACGTTTGTTATCATATGACACTACATAAATAAAGTTGAATTGAACTGAATTGAATCCAAATATATGTTCTAGACAATATTTTTCTATTGCAGTATTTCAGCAAACAACAAACAAATTTCATTTCAAATTTCTTTGGCAAAGACAAAGGCTCATTTACATGCTTAAATTTTTCTAAATATTATGAATCACTGCATTTACTGTTAACTCTTTTTGTTTTGTTTTGTAATCACACTTAATGAATGAAGACAGTGGATGATACAGTTTATCCTCATGTGGCGTTTGTTCAGTCCAAATGCTATAAAGTGACAGCAACTTACCGGCTGACCGGCCTCACCATCCTCTCCCTTCTCTCCTGGTTCCCCATCAGTGCCCTGTTATGGAGAGATGTGCAAATTTCATGTATGTCTCTCGCTGGACACGTCTAACCAGCTACCAAAAAAATTTGCCTATATGGGCTAAATGTTGCCTAAACGGTCCATACTTACAGCAACGCCAGGTTCTCCAGGAGGGCCAGGGTCTCCTGGGAATCCAACTGGACCCTTTATGAGAAAGAAATGAGATGTCTCAGCGTAGGAAAGAGACATGAGGCGCTGCTGAGACATGGTCTCGCCGGGTACGGCACTAAGGGCATGGTGGGTAGTTCAGACAGTGACTTGATCCTGGCCTACTTGATGGACTTAATGTTGATGGTGCAAATCCACGGGAAAAAGCCTCACTGAATCCCATTACCATGCATGCATAAAATATCACCCCCTGCAATTAATTCTGGAAAAAACATTCTAGGACAAAACTGCCTGATCAAGGCTGTGGGGGACATTTCCTTTAATGCAGTGCGTCTGAGCTTGTGCAGACACCTGTGCAGACTTACAGGGTTGCCCTTCGGACCGTCATCTCCTGGGGGGCCTTTGGCGCCAGCAGGTCCAGCAGCTCCAGGGGGGCCAGCCTCTCCTTTCTCTCCTCTCTCACCTTTGGGTCCCTGTAGTAACAGGGGGCATTCATCACATCAGCACCACAGGGGGCAGCATTTTTCAGAGTCTTAGCTGAATCAAACAGGGAATTAAAAACTGACATGTGGTTGGAGGCTGCTGAGAGAAAGTCAATCCAAAGCTGATCTAAGTGTGTGTGACAAAGGCCACAGCTGCGGAGGTCAACACTGCTGAAGTGGGATGGTAAATAGCGAATATACTGCACTAATGTGGCTCTTTTCCAGTCTTAATGACCACTCGGAGCACCTCACGCTACGGCTGCATTCACCCATTCACACACACTCATACAGCGCTTATCTACACTCACATTCCTTAAAACACTGATGATACTTCAGGGGCAATTTGCAGTTCAGGTCTTGCCCGAGGAGACTTCAACACGCGGATTGGAGACGAGGGTCGAACCGATCTGACCTTGTGGTCAGTGGACGAGTCGCTCCGCCTCCTGAGCCACAGCCGGCGGAATGAGCCTGGAGGGTCTGAGTGTATATTTCAGCACCACGAGCTCTTGGACATAATTACCCTACTGCGCCGCTGCAGTGCTGATACAAACGTCAGCTTAATTTCAAAGGTTTGATGTGGAGCATTTTAAGAATCAATAAGACTAAGACTAAATAAGCAGACTCCCTAATGAGGTTCACTACGATGGACATGATTTCTGTGTCTGATTTTAATCGCCTTCATCGACTGTCGTCGCCAGAAGCTTTGAACCTGCAGCTTCTGTTGCTCTATCTGTGCTAATATAACGTTACACTCTTCCTGTTTAGTCTCCAGGGTGGGAAGGAATCAAGCAGATCCTCTGGACTGTGAACTGATGTGGATTCTGCTGATGATTTGAATGAGGGGTTGTGCTTTTTGCTCCTGTTTGCTGCAGTGGGATTTTTCTATTGAAGTCACCGCTCAAACTCAGACGAGAAAAAAAGCTGTATTTTCATCTTCTGTGTAGCTTTAAAGCCACATTAAACATTTGGCTACAGGTGATAATGTAATCACTTCTTCACTTCACTTTATGTTTGTACAACACGCAAACACACACAACTGGGCTCTTTTTACAGTTTGGTTACATCCACATCCTCTTAGTGTTTAATCAAATATTGTATAGATATGTATATATATGAGGTGAAATGCTGTGTATGTTTCATGTCCCTGTTGTTAAGAGCTAAGAGCTTTTAGCTAAATAATGTGGAAAAAAATCTAACTGTAACAGCTGACTTGGAAATTGTTTCATACTTCATCATGAAACAGGAAAATACAACTCAAATATAATTAAATTAATTATAATGAATTAAATCCAACTGAATAGTTTTTTTCGTAAGACCATTTTGGTGTTGTCAGCATTAACTATATATGATTAGGTCTATATACTACACTCCAGTCATTTTCTGGTATTAATGCTCTGATGCCATCAACATGAACAGTAGCACTTTGCCATAAAATGACAAACAAAGGAGCTGAGGGGCAACAGATCGGAGCTGTGCTCGTCATGGGGGCCTAGGTTGGACCCTGACTGGGGAAATGTCAGTGACTCTGGCAGTTGGATGGTGAACCGGCGCGAGGCGTTATGAATACTCGTATTCACGCTCCTCTGCCGCTCCCATTGAAAAGCAGCCATCTGACGATCCACTGTGGTACTGTGGTAATGATGCCTTAACAGTCTGGGTACAGACTCAGTTTGGCTGGGCCCTCTGGGCGCAAAGCAGAGGAGCTGTGCTGAGATGAATTACCAGCCTCAATGTGAGGAGCAATTACTTTCTCTGCAATCAATGCACGGTGTCACTCTGAAGAAAAAAAAAAACTCATTAAATTGGATTTCACCCTGTATTTGCCAAAAGTTCTCAGTTGCACCTGCAACCATGTTAGTTGCTGATATTACTGATACTGTTTCCTGCCTTGACGTGACAAATGTACATTAATGTAGATTCTTCAAACCTTAGAGGTTGAAGTCATGCCAAGTGACATTATTTTTTAAAATGTTTCCAGTCAGAGGCCTGCAAATATCAGTGCCAAGACTAATGTATGAGCTGTGCATTGAAAGGGAAGATGCACTGTACATACAGACACACACGTTCTAGCTCATAAAAACGTAACAACATACAAACAAGAAAAATATGAGCCACACATATTTAGCTTCACACATTGCAAAGACAAAAACTGAGCTAACTTACCCCAGTTCCAGGCTCTCCAGGCGGTCCTGGGTTTCCGGCCTCGCCTTGCTCACCCTGCGGTTAGAAAAATGTCGGTCCAAACACACGATGATATCATTAATACCAACAGAAGGCAGGCATTTAACTTAACTAAGTGTGTAAATGTAGTTGATTACAGGTTGTTAAAAGTTATTGTGTTCCAAGTGCCCTCTTGAAGTGTTGGTGGCCCTTCATGGTTCATACTCCGGAGTGATTTAACAGCCGTGCTACGGCATCAAATATTTATAGGGCAGCCGCCTGCCAAGCGGCTGTCAATGGACAATTCTTGTTGGAAGTGTTATAAAACAGACATTAACGGTGTCAAAGCACTAACTCAGACAAAAAGCCTGGGCACATGAAATGAACTGACTGCAGGTGGCAGGTGGAGTGGGCTGGAAGGGCTGGGCCAGCAGTATTTCAGCCCCGGTGCCCAGCGTAACGATGGGCAGGGGGAATGCCCTGGGGCACCATGATGTGCAGTGACACTTACCTTCTCACCCACAGATCCCATGGGGCCCACACCGCCTGGAGGACCTTGTGGTCCCTGCAGTAGGAAACAAAGACAGAGATGAGTCATCCTGCGTTACCGCGGGAGAAGACATGTGAAGACAGGTGAGGTAGCAATGTAATTATCATTATGTTGCAGTCCTACATGGAACAGACCGAAGGATCATCAATTAGCCATACGTACATCAGCTCCACTGGGACCCTGAGGACCTCTGGGACCAGGGGGACCGGGAGGGCCCTGCAGAAAAGAGATACAGAGGTGTTACCGTGTATCACACTGTCAAAAGAGGACTTACAATGAACAGGTGTGTGTCTTACCATGGGGCCGACATCGCCGTTCTCTCCCTTCTCACCAGGAGGTCCAGGAAGCCCCTGAGGACGAGAAAAATGAATAAACCATTATCACAACAGAAAATAATCATGTTAAAAGCAGAAGGTGCTGTTGCTTGGTTAAGCAATGGTGTTCTTAATGATTAAAATTTGTTTGTGCTGTGAAGTGCATTCACAGCAGCTACTCCTGCTTGGGATTTAAGCTGATATTTGATTTGACCACGGCAATTCATGTGGCGATATCCTGAAATATAAAATACACTATAACCGTGGGCCTGAACTTGCATAAAGGAATCACCTGAACCTATCTTTTAACTGCGTCACAGTCCTATTATCTGTTCAATGAAAGATTCAGTGCATATATCCAAGGTCAACAAGTCAACGACCAGAAGAGCTAAAGAGGATGAATAGATGAACAGAGATCCAACAGCGTCCATAGCAGTGCAGCTCAGTGATGACACAAGACAGAAGATTAATCCTTTGAGCAGATATTTTAAAATTGCAAAGAACTGCATTAAAATGTTTGATTCAGATGGACGTTCTGCAGCTGCTTTGAGTGAGGAACTCAGTGATGTAGAGTATCAGACATCACCCCCCTCGGGGGTGAGCACGGCAGGGGGTTAAATCTTCAGTATAAATACTCAGACGAAGGTGAGATGGTTTTATTCTGCAATTCAGTACCTGAAAATATGTATGATAATATTCGTCTTCTGTTTGTTCTCCGCTTTACAGTCAGTGGCCTGTTCATCTCCACTCAAAGGTCCTGTTCACTGAAGCATGTAAATAAGCAGCATGGTCAAGACCTCATATGTGCATTTTGATCCCTGACATTTCTATGGGTAATTGCCCTGAATAAATTGCTGCAGCCTCCTGTGCCCTGTGTGTGTGTGTGTGTGTGTGTGTGTGTGTGTGTGTGTGTGTGTGTGTGTGTGTGTGTGTGTGTGTGTGTGCGTGTGTGTGTGCGCGCGTGTGTGTGTGTGTGTGTCAATTGTTGATTTGGAGGCAGCCTGTCATCAGTGTAAGGTGTATGCTTGTGAGGGAGGGGATCAAAGAATTCATTCCTCTACATGTGCTTTACACCAACCTCAAATACTCACAATGCTGAGGGAAAGAAAAGAGTCCTTGCTGACTATTTGTGTGTTTGAGTGTCTCGGTGCATTGCGCTACATCTAAGCATGTGTGTGTTTAAGCCCCCGTGTGCAAGTTTTTCTGTGGGTGCAGCTTCACACCGATTTCTCCTTCATCTGTGTAAAGGTTACCTCCAGTCTGAGATCCTGAGCCGTGCTATGTGCTACGTGCTACGTGCACTTCTCGACGAAGAACTGACTCACAGAGCAGGTCAGTCCACGCAATTAATGCAATCATGAAAGGAAGTCAATTACTTCTAATTGAAGGTCAACTGAATACAATTGTGCAGAGATTGGGCAGTCCCTTAGAATGGTGGGTGGCAGCCTGTGTAATTTCATCAAGATAACGACCCCAATCTCTGCAATAAACGATTAACGTGTTTATCTTAAGAAGTTGATAACTAATAAAACAGATGCTTACCAACAGATAGACTTGTACTGATGAGAAGGTCCTTCCTCCTTAGATTATTATTACGGTGCCAAACATCTCCAAGCACAGTTGTAGTGTCAATTGGTTAATTTCTGCATTTTTGCATCAAGCCATTTTAAACTATCTCTTTGGATAAGTAGGATCAACATTAGCACACGCTCATGAATAAATTAAATTATTGCATGTCAAAAAGCAAAATGTATCGCTGGTGATGAGGCCTTTTCCTAAAGCGTCACACACACTGACAAGCCTTGTTGGTCTGTGTGGATCCTTTGTGAGGCCTGAGTCCTGCAGACAGTTTACCAGGGAAGAACCTTGACCCAGGCGGTGACGGAGGAAGGACGCTGCCAGCGATTGGAGGGGAGAGGTGTGGATATCAGAGCTGGGTCGCCGCACAGTACGCCCACAGATCCAATTAAAAGCAGTGTATACCTGCAGCATGTTAAGTCCGCTCTACCTTTGCCAGCAGCTGGCGATTGTAGTATACTACTGGAAAGCAGGTAGCAGCTGAACTGCCCAAAAACTCTCATCTGTCTAAAAAAAAACAATAATAACTGATGTGACTGACGAGTCCTAGACACACGGCCACGGCACACACCAGATGTGTGGCAGCAGGACGGAACAGGACATGAACCGTGATATAAAGCATGCACAGTGGATTAGACGTGATTCCCGCGATTCAGGATTCTGCTGTGTGCTATTCTTCTTCTGAAGAGTCAATCTCAGCAGCTTCACAGGGCTCAACAGGAAATGTCTTATTTATTGTCATCTTCATGGATATCTTTATACCCCAGCGATAAGTTTCTCATCATGTGCAACCGCTACCAGACAGCAGAAGAAAATAATTGGGGTAATCGTTCTGATGCACATCGTCCGCCACTGATATGTGTTGGAAATAAATATGGATGAAACCAACAGAGAGAAAAACATTTTATAAACAGGGTAGAGAAAGTCTTGAGGACTGAATAGGAAATTAAAGCCAATGCCTTTTTTTGTATTTTAGCACATACTCACAGTGCTGCCTCATTGTATACGTGTCTTCACACAGCATTCCTTAAATACTTGTGTAACGAGTCGAAAATCGATTGCTACAGTGTGTTCAGTATTTACACAATGTTCTTGGACTGAAGACCTCAATGTACCTCTATCGCTTACAAAAACACATGTATCTAAGTAGCGCTGCAGCAAAAAAAGGCCACTATGAACAAATCATGTGGCCTCTATAACGGTGCTCATCATTTGAGTAGAGCAGTACTGTACAGTTGAGCAACTATTGTATAGAATCACCGTGTGTTGCTGTATGTAGCATGTGTATGTACGTCTGTACAGGTGTGCACGGTGCTAACCTGCAGGCCGATGGGACCAGGGGGTCCAGGGAAACCTCTGGAACCTTCGTCTCCCTTCTGTCCAAACATACCCTGCTGACCTCTTGGACCAGGCTCTCCATCAGCCCCCTGAGAAACAGCATACACACATTTATACACACTACGACCTCCGCTCTCAAATCTCAACATTTTATTGAATGCCTGTTAATTTTCATATTTATACTAACATAAACAAATGAGGCATTGGCAGCAGAAGCGTTTTTTCAGTCAATGTCACGTTCACTGAAATTTTCATACACTGTATGATGTGCATGATGTTTATTGATGAAACACAAAAGAGAGCTTTTCATCGTTATGATTTTATTCACCTAGTTTCTGGCAGAGCAAAGCTTCAGCAGGAAAAAAAAAACTCTGGCTCATTGAAAATGATGTGTTTTGGGAAAATTGAAAATCAAAACACAGTTATCTGCAGCGTCTACTAAGTCAGAAATACTATAGGCTTCTACTTATTGTCCTGTCTGCCCTCCTGTTTCGACTGTCTTGCTTAGACGTCACGCGTCCATGGTCCATGGCAGTGGCTTCACCCATGCATGACAGGACAGTTGAGCAGTACTTACAGCGGGACCTGGGGCGCCTATGGGGCCTTGGAGACCAGCTGGACCAGGAGGACCCTGAACACAAACAAGAAAACGTTACTGCCGTAACATCCCGGAGTGGTCGCGTAAATATAAGAGCTGTCCTGTCTCGCTGTGTGATATGTGAGCAAAACACAGGCTCCTTCTTATTGCGATGACAGCGTTGTTTAAAAGGTAAATGTGTAACGTCAACAACTCCTTAATCACTGCAAATGAAAGATGTAAATGTGTGTGCAAGACAGGAATGAATGGACATGGCTCCCCGAAAACGCACCTGTTCTCCCTTGTCGGCTTTGCTTCCTTTCTGACCGGGCTCTCCAACCTCTCCCTGGGAAAGACACACACACACACACACACACACACACGCACACACAAGCCATCTCACATCAGCTTCAGTATTTCTGCAACTATTATCCAGACAAATATGGAGATGTATGTTTTTTTATTGTCTAGTTAATTTCGGAGTAAACCCCTAAAGTGACATAAGTTTGGCAACTGAAAAGAATATGCCTGATGGTAACCGTAATGATTGCAGGAGAATTTAAGATCTCCTCTGATTGCATTTGCTGGTGCATTTGGTTATGAAGATGATTTGGGAACATGGGCAAACTGGTTAAGGCCCAAAACATATCCCAGTTTAGGAACGGAGAGGGAAAGAGGAGAAACCGGGCCGAAGGGATGGGATGGGTGGTGGTGAGCGCAGTAGACCGACCTTGTCACCATCCTCTCCGGGTGGACCCTGGGGTCCAGCAGGTCCGGGCAGACCAACAGGACCCTGGACACCGTCACGACCAGCTGGACCTTGAGGCCCTTTCTCACCCTAGAGGAACAAAAAACATTTGTTGAAGTTATACTTTTAGAACAAAAACAGCAAAGTTCAAAGTCAAAATAAAGAAAAGAGAAAAGAAACAGTACCGGGAGACAAAAAAACCCCAAAAACTTACTGGTGCTCCCTTCTCTCCGGCAGGACCCGGGGGACCCTGAGGACCAGGTCTACCGGACAGGCCAATTGGACCAGCTGGACCAGCAGGACCTCTCTCACCAGGAGAACCCTGTATAAGAAGGAGAGAGACATGATGAGTAAAAATATTAGTCAATAATCAGCAGTAGAAAGGTTTTCCTTGTAGTGGAGAGGAACCATATTTCATAGTTTTCCAAGGCTGTTCATAAATATAACCCCATATACCAAATAACATGCACTAAGACAGCTTCAAAACAAGATCCACCTGAGTTCTACCGCTAATGGATCATCACACTTAAACAGGAAACCATCTCTAGATGGACACTGAGAAAACAGCGGGAGCAACCAAGGTAACGGTGGCTTTTAAGTTCTAATAAACTGGGGCTGCTCACTGAAAGCATTACCTGCTGCTGGGGAGCTGATACTTTGAGGCTCTCTAGGCCCTGAGCAGCTTCTTTCCTGCTGCTGAAAGTGCATTTCTGAACAAAAGAGACTGCTTCTGTATATCACTACTCAGGTACAGGAACTCGGTGTTCACTAAATCCATTAAACATGATGATGAATGACACTATGCCTTTTTTTTTTATCTCTCCTGCACTGAGAAACCTCTTTTACCTTTTACCTGCATGTTCCCAGGGGGCCGTGGCCTTACCAGAAAACTAAATGCAGAACCAAGGTACGACTTTGGTTGTTTATCAAACGAATTTCCAGCATAGAGGCTGTGATGTATCATTTTAGATGTGGATCACACAGGTTAACGTTAAAAGAGTGGAGGTAAACAATATTAATAACATATATTTTCTACTTCAACCTAATTTTGTATTTTGCCCCATGAGCATCTCTGTTTAAAACGATATGGACCTATTAGATGACTTAATATGTTCCTCCTGAGAAATCCTCCTCGTTAAGACTTATTTTTTGGCAGTTTCATTGCTTCAGTGCTTCAGGGTGTAAAGTGAAAAAGGCAATGACACTATAAGGATTAGAGATTAGGGATTAGAAAAAAACTCTGCTGTGGCAGGAACAGCTGTCCAGATAATATATTTCACGAAGCACCTCTTGAGTCTAAGGGAGCACAGCAGGGCCGGGAGGTGACCTCTGGGACTGAGGAGCAATGTGCAGGAGCAGCACCTGGGACGACCTGACACTGTGACCCGCTATGCCGATGCTGTCCTGGCTCTCTGTGTTTGTGTGTGTGAGTGGGACTGTACCCAGGAGGCAATGGAGCGCTCAAGTCCTGATACGCAGGGACTCTAGCGCGTGATCATTTCGAAGACAAATGGCTTTGTGCAGCGGGAAGAGATTAAATGAAAAGATGGATAAAATGAATAAAGAAATTGTAGCTGACGCAGCCATGGCGGCTTTATGAGTTTACGACTATTACACATTTGAGTTCACTTGGTTCAACTGTTTTCATTTACTGTGGCTGATCTTCTCGTTTTTCTCTGGTTTAACCTCTCTCTGTCCGTGGTTCATCCGGACAGATCTTCCTCACTGGCGTCAGGCAGAGCAGCCAAGGCTCCCCTCTCTGCATAGCTACCGATGTGTTCTTGAACAAGGCATTTAACCTGGCAGCGAAAGTGGGATATACACTTGACAGCTGAATAATGTGTGAGTGAGGAGAAGTTCATCAACTGGCATAACTGCCCAGCTGAAAAAGAGCATAAAGCCCAATAAACCTCCCCCGAGGCCAGAGAAACTGAAACGAATAAGAAAAAGAAACTTTCTCTCATAACTTCTTCAACTGTTTCCTAAAACAGACAGACGCCTCCCTGGTGCCGATGTCAAAGGGAGAGCAAATAAAAAGACGACCTTTCAGCCAAGGCTTTTCTTCTCTGGTGCTCTGAATAAGCAGGGGTCGGTAAAACATGAACTATAATGTATGAGCGTCCAGACTAATCAGTAACACAAATCACGTATAAAATGAAATTTAAAAAATCCAGTACAGTGAGGAAAGAAACTAAAGGAACTCAGGTAGGAGTGTACTTACAACAGGACCGGGTGGACCCTGGGGCCCCTCTCCTCCCTTCAGACCTGCAGGGCCCTGAGGAAGAGAAGGAAAAAAACACATGAGGACTTCCTTGACATGCGTTCGTTCTACAGACCTGCATTTCAGCAGGTCCACCATCAGACGCCATCCAGCCAGGACTGTCTGCCCTCCTTCACCGGCCTGTCACCTTCTCGCTGCTCTGAAATATCATTGCTATGGTCATGAATCAGAGTATAAAAGACTAAAAGAGAAAAAAAAAATCCAGCATCAATGATTCATGACTCAGAAACTTGTGGCACATCTAAAAAAATGATGTAATTCCCTTCATACTTGTGCTCTTGTAAATACTACAGCTAGAGAGTATTGGTAAGTGCATATGACTGTGTGTATGTGTGTGTAGTTTGCTATCTTGTCCTGCACATACAGGGGATTGTATAATGTGTTCCATGCATGTGTGTTTTCTTGTATGTTTGCCAATGCCCAGAATTTATGTGTGTGTGTGTGTGTGTGTGTGGGTGCTTGTGTGTGTGTGTGTGTGTGCAGGTCCTTTGTGGGCCACAAAAGAGTACATGGCAGTGCCTCTAATGAGCCTCTGCTGGCTATGGCTTTGTGCTTGAGTAAATTACAACGGCAGAAAACAATCAGCGCTGCCGCTGGTCTGGAGCGTCTGACTGACCTTGAGGATGCAGGCTGCCCTAACCTACCTCTCCCCATAGTTTATCCATTCCCATCCGCCTCAGTCCAAAGCCAGTGTTTTACCATTAAATAAATTATTCAGCAATTAATTAATTCCCAGACAAACAAGTAACCTAGCTGCCTTCCGCCATAAAATGCTGGCACTGAAATATGGAAAACAATTCTAGTCCTTGAGTTAAACTAGGAAATGACTTTACAAATGGATTCCTCACCAACAACTGCCTACCTCTCTAACAGAGGCCCATGATGCATTGCAGCAGTTACAACAGTGATGTCAGAGGTGTCGGAGCGATGCACAGGCACGCCTGTTCATTTGTAAGATGTCTCTTTGGATTTCTTCTGCACCGGATTGATTGCTTGCAGTGAATTTCAGGGCTGTAGTGTCTAATGAAGTGAGGAGCTCTAGATAGATACCGGCTCATTTGTTACGTAGCAATGGTCTGTCACTTTCTACCAGCAAACACGTGTAAAGGGAAGCTATGACGAACAGGTGTGGGCAGAGGGGAGCTCTTACCGTGGCACCAGGTAGGCCTCTCTCTCCGGGGAAGCCTCGGAGGCCGGGGGGACCGTCTTTACCGGGGGATCCCTGTGGTCCAGGGTCTCCCTGTATACACAATCACACATGGAGTTAGTGTAGTTCATATTATATAGAGTCAGTACAACATCACAGTAATTACAATAAACTTTTTAAAAAAAGTTTTCTCCTGACTATTCTTTGATTTATGAGTGATTCTAATTACAGTGCATGAAAAACTATTTATTGCTGTCCATCGGAGAACATTTCTTTGCCGCCAACAGTTAGACAGCAGCTAACAAGCGAATTTTTCAACTGTAAGATTCATGTCTGCAAAACGTCCCCAAAGAACCAATGGAGCCTGACCAGGTATGTTGCAGATGGCCTGTTAAATTCCCAAACCCCATGGAGAACTATTTAAACCTGATGTTTAAATGTTGTAGAAAATGAGGCATGATGCTGCATGACCTCGAGCTTATCTAAAATTTACTGAGAAACTAATTTTGGTTAGCGTGTTTGAGAAATGTGTTTCAGCTGCTGTATTTTTCCGGTTTGAAAATTAGAATCACAAATTCGCAGCCACTGAATCAGTCCAGTCGGTGTGTGAAGTGTACGTGGGTGAAGGAGAGAACTTTCATCTTCTCTGCTGCCCACCTGAAATGATTCACAACTGAGGAAAATGCCAATGGGGCAACAACTGCAGGCAATGTCAGGTTGACAAGGCAAAATTATTACATTAAAATCAAACTGCTAGCACGGTTCCTCACACAGGTTCGTACACAGTTGAAGTGCCCACACGACACTCGGCTATACTGCTTTTATACAGAGACCGGTGTATGACGAGCTCTGCCAAACAGGTGCTTTCACAGGTAAATCTTGGCTAAACATTCTACAAAAATTAAAATCTGCAATCGTTCGGCATTCAGCACAACATACAGATTGGTTTCTACTGAATACAGCAAGATGTAAGTTTTGCTTTCGGTTTGCTCCTCTCCTCACGCTGTGTCAGTCTGAAAGGGCTGAAAAGAAAGAAAGAAACACTCGCACATTCAGCCTTTGCTACAGCAAAATGAGAGACTGGAACCTCGCTCCTCTGAGCTCTTTGGTGAAATGTGTACGAGTTTTCAGCTGAGCTAGAGGGCTCTAAATAAAAAAAACAAAAAACAAAAACTGAGTACAGATTGAAAAGCGTATGACAAGTAAATATTGTATATGCTAATGCCTTTGTACAACCCACCAGGAACAGAAGAGTACTTGTTTTGTAGCCGACAGCCGTCTTAATGGGCCATTAGCTGCAATTAGTTTGAAGTACATATGTTTTCTGTGGAATCATTAGCACTGTCACCACACAGTCGAGACAAAAGCCTCAGTTGTAATCAAAACTAATGCGGTGCTGCTTTCTCATAATCAGCCATAACATGAAATAGATGGAGGACAGTCTTTTAAACCCGATGTGTCTGGAAGAATGATTTTTTAAATAAAAAAATTCAACATAATAAAAAAAAACAGAAAAACAAAGAGACTGCTGTTTAATGACCAGCCGCTCAAATGTTTAAATATCAGCGGTGACTCAACATGACATCAAGAACGTGTGGACAAATCTTTTTTGACTGAACACTTCCTACAAAGAAGGGTGATAAATCTGTGCAAACTTTTCAGCTTCTGCAGCCGCTTGCATGCCCTCAACCTTTCGGTTGTCCTC
This sequence comes from Istiophorus platypterus, assembly GCA_016859345.1. NCBI lineage: Eukaryota > Metazoa > Chordata > Actinopteri > Istiophoriformes > Istiophoridae > Istiophorus > Istiophorus platypterus. Next base: position 953,933 of record CM029125.1, on the reverse strand, counting down.
ACCTCAGACACCAAACCAACTCTAAAAGTTTCTTTGTGTACTATCCACAGAAAGGAACAGTGCCTATAAGTGCAGGGCAACCTTATTTGTTTCCAGCTTCATTTTCAGAAAAAGTTACTCCTGGCTTTGTTCTCTTTTCTTTTTTGTATTGGCACCCTGACTTTATCTATGAAACAGGGAGGCACAGAAGTGTGCGCTGGAGAGGTATAAGAGGGTTTTAGCTCCACTGGCAAGACCTCCACAAAGTGTCTCTGGCATACTGATGCATAGGCCTGAGCAGAGCAGGGAGCAAGGTGGGGGTGTTAGTGGCAGAGGGTTCGGCGTAACCCAACGGACTCGATTAAACTGTCTCTTTGGGGAAGATGGGAAGCAAAAGAAAGCAGGAGACGAGGGGGTATGAGGGACGGGACGGGGAGCGTTGCATGCTCTGTGGTCCCGGGAGTCGTGGGGGTGACCAGCCCATACTTCTGCCTCAAATGGGGGCTAAGCCGGCAGAAAGGAAGGGAATGTGGCCATACGGTCTCCAAATCTCAGCTTTGGATTCTTCAGTCGTCTCGTGCAGGAACAATGTGCAGCTCAGGGACCGACGGTGGGACTCGCCGCTTTGACACTTCTCGTTAGTTTATCGTAACAGAATTTATTCCTGCTTTCCACAGTTTTATTTAAGCAACCCAGCAGTCTGCTGAGCTTTGCGTGCCCTCAAGAAATATATATGCTTATGAATGCAGCCAGCTTAGTCTGCAAAATCAAATCATGTGCGATAATTGAAACTGCACAAGTTCAATTTGCAGCCCACCTCTATAGCGTTGATCTCTCTATCAGCCCCCCTGATTTCGTCTCTTTTTGTGAAACTAACACAAACCTATTACAGCCCCCGAGAAAAGCCGAGCCCGCTCTTTTGAACGAATTACTACGCACCTACTGTATATCTGCTCGCTGCTGAGAGAGAAGGGGAACAAAAGTGTATCGCTGCTATGTTGTGGAACTATAGAAAATACATGAGCATTTATCTCAGATGGATAATTTTTTTCAACTGACTTCTCTCTTCCCTTCAGTACAGGATACTGGAGATTAAAGCCGACCAAGAATGTATGAAATCACTTTCACTCACCTTTGCTCCCTCCTTGCCAGCAGCACCTGGAAGACCCTGTTCTCCGGGGGGACCAGGGGGTCCAGGGTGGCCTCTCTCACCAACAGGACCGGTCTCTCCGGTGGGTCCCTAAGATGTCATCACACACTTGGATATTAATTACAGTCCAACGTGGCAATGATTTGATATGACCAAGACATCAAATCATCTCTCTAGACATATGAACCATGAGAGATGGTAAATACAGGCCTGTTTGACTGCTCATCTAGACCAATACTTCAGGGTCACTGAGGTCACCGAGTGTCCAGGTTCAATATAAATAAACAGACAGGTCAGATCCATAAAGGGTCTACTGCGTTTTCATTCAAGGGCACCTAAAATATCCACCTGTATCTGTAGTCTACTACCTGTGGTCTGTTACCTGTGGTCTATTACCTGTAGTCTTTGACTCATGGTCTACTACCTGTGGTCTTTTACCTGTAGTCTTTTAGCTGCAGTCTATTACCTGTAGTCTTTTACCTGTAGTCTTTTAGCTGTGGTCTGTTACCTGTGGTCTTTTACCTGTAGTCTTTTACCTGTGGTCTATTACCTGTAGTCTTTTACCTGTGGTCTATTACCTGTAGTCTTTTACCTGTGGTCTTTTACCTTTGGTTTATTACCTGTGGTCTTTTACCTGTGGTCTATTACCTGTAGTCTTTTACCTGTGGTCTTTTACCTGTGGTCTATTACCTGTGGTCTATTACCTGTGGTCTTTTACCTGTGGTCTATTACCTGTAGTCTTTTACCTGTAGTCTTTTACCTGTAGTCTATTAGCTGTGGTCTTGTGAGTTTTTTTAGACATTTTTTTTCAGATATTAGCTTTTATTGAGCAAAACCACAATGTTCTTAAGACATCATTTTCAAAACTACACTCTTTCATGTTGAATACATATTAGATATATTTAATAATATATTTAGTATTATTTTACATATGAAATGTATTCTGTAATAATGCATTACATTACCTGGGGCCCGACAACACCTCCTGGGCCTGGTGGACCAGTTTTTCCTTGGAAACCCTGAAAAAAGAAAAAAGAAAAAAAAAGTGTAATTCAAATGGTTTATAACAATACGAGAAACACACAGCTTATCTTTTAAAACTCGAGTGAAGAAACCACAGTGATTCCTCTTGAGATTCTTTCAGCTGAGAGGCAGGATTTTGTTCAAAACCAAGGACAGTTTCTATTACATGACAACACTGGGTAGTAAACACAAGAAGGCAGATGTTAATTATTTTGATCTACTCAATACATGATCTCTTCATTATGTAGTTGTTGAGATTAGATTTCATGTCTTGAAACAGGAAACACAGGGAAGGGAGGTGACGTGCAACAAAGGTCCTTGGCTGGAACCGACGCAGGCGATTCGGGAACCTGACCGGAGACAAGACCAGCAAACTCTAACCCACATGGATCACATCTAGTCTGGATCCATTACTCTGAATATACACAGTTCAGCCAACAGGTACCAGTTTAGTGTGTAAATTACAGCCCGATTCCCCTCTCGCTGCTACACGTTATCTACTGCTGTAAAAACTCTATAGTTCTTATACCCAGCATGGAATATATATATTACCTAAGTTTTTAAGTATTTCCCTTTTTGTCCTTGCTTTTCTCACTACTTTGAGGTGGGCGGGAATCAGTTGGACAAAGTTGATGTCACAAATTTCCGGATGTCAGTCACAGTTTAGTTTTCAATCCAGTGTGAAGCCAGGTCACAGATATTCAAATCTGATCACATCCACAATCCCCATGAAGTTACAAGCTGAGTCTGGATAAAAATTAATTGAATATTTTTACTAATCCTCACAACTTTAACTTTGACTGTTACCTTTTCATGAACACTAAGAGGCTTTGAAACCTCATTGGGCAAACACTGATATTTGTATATCAATGTTTGTACTGTATATGATATTAATATAATTATGTGAAAGGACCGTTCATAGTAACAGACCACTGAGAATTTTGATGCAAACTCTGCAGCTCTAAGCTGATTTTAGATTCTACTTTAGAGTCATTGTTTAATCTCTGGCTTCCAGATATGGTTCACAAGTCTATATAAGTTGTGGGCAGTTGTTTCTTAGTGTGTCCATCCTGTCCAGTGTCAAAACATAAGTAGCCAAAGCAAATGACGGCGGATGTTCCCTTTGGTTTTCTCAGAGCTGATGAGCCAAACCAAAGCGATGAGTGAGTGATGGACACCTGACTTCATCTGACTCCAGTGAGATGATGATGTTGCTAAGACTCTCCCGAATGTGTAATCAGGCACATGCTAGGTCTCTCTTGCAAGTCACAGCCTCATAAGCCAATGGGACCAGGATTCTGTCAGTGTGTTCCTGAGTCTTCCTGCTCCTCATCTACCAGCAACTGCATGAAGCTGTAAGTTTACAGATCTTTATGTTGAATGGAGAAGAACAAAAATTGTGTTTCCTAATGAACCTACTTAAATTAGTTATTGCAAAACAAAACAAAACAACTACTCTATATCTACACTTATCTTCCAGGAAAAAGAGCAATGTAAATGTGATAACAATAATAATAATGCTTAAAATAAAAAACTGGAATCATCCTCTCAGAATTAGCACAAGCTGTTCCCCTGGGGAACAAAGACCAAGTAGTTGTAGTAAACTTGTAGCATATGTTTACATTCACACTATGGTTGATTTGCATTGCAATATTCCTTATGGATTCACTTAAGTAGATTCAAACAGCAGCTCAGGATGAGCCTCGAGAAACGAGTTCAACATGTCAAGTATCGACGTTGATGATGAAGCAGAAATCAGACGAACTTCTGCTGCCAAGAGAGGAGCTGGCTGATGGGCTCTGGCCGATGGGCTCCGGCCGATGGGCTCCAGACCATCTCCTTCTGCAGCATATTCTGCAAATATTAGCCCAACGTGAAGCTTAAAGTCTGAAATTAACTGAATTAACATAGCAAGCCTTTGGACATAAAGAATGGTACACTTAACACAGAGTTCACGACCTAATGAGACCTATCTGCAACGAGCAGCTAAATACTGGTTGTTTTTCCCTGTAAGGTTTTAATACAGAACGAAAGGAGCAAACTCTGTGAAACTCTGTCAGTGTCATCCAGCTCCGTGGGCACAGTTTCAAATCCAAGGTCTTTTAACACAGAAACCGGCCAATGCTTTGCTCTCGGCTTATTGATCGCTATACGCTGGACTTTATTGGGACGAATCCCTTTAGGTCATCCTGTTACATCAGCCCTGTCTCAGAGACACCGACTCCCATCTCTATCTGCACTTCCTAAAAATGCAGCTCGCGTTGCCTGGGCTGGGCGCCTTTGAGCATCTTTATTGCCGCGATCAATTTTCATATCGGGATGCGTGCGGAGCTTGTTCATCGGAGCATAAATCTACAACCATAAACACCTTAATGAAGACTGTATCGTTGACACTTGGATAGCGTTACAGGCAGGGAAGCACTCGTGTGTGGAGTATTACGTTATCCATAGGAAAGAAGCAGACAGAGAGGGAAGCTTTAATGATAGAGGCGATGATCTGTCAAGCTTTTAGTGAAATTTATTGCCCTCCGAGCCTCGTCAAACCGAGGTGCACCCATGCATACAAAGTGGAATCGAATTTGAGAGCAGGGGATTACAACTAGGTGTGATCAAATCAAATTGCTTTGTTGATGAATGTAATGTCTCGTGGGATACGGCATCTATGCATTGTCTGGGCAGATGTAGTACAGCCATCTCTCATTAAGCTCATAACTGCATCTAGGAACGGCTACATCAACCAACCTTCCGTGCTTTTGCAACAAATATTTATTACCGCTCAGTTATTCCACAGCCACAAAGGCTTTTTGCGATTGGACCATCTAAGTCCAGTAGTTAAGGTCCCTTCGTGACATATTTGCAGGACAGATGCTCTATTAGAAGCTGACTTTTCCCGGGTGTTCATCTCTTTGAGACGGGAGTCTGAGCCATCTGGATCCATTCAGACAGAATGCAGTGTGTCTGTGTGTATGTGTGTGTGTGTGTGTGTGTGTGTGTGTGTGTGTGTGTGTGTGTGTGTGTGTGTGTGTGTGTGTGTTTGTGTGTGTGTGAATGGAGACAGGCAGATCGACTCCAGCGATGTTCGCAAGGGCCCTGCTTTCGGAGTTTTGCTCTACCAGACATGTCTGCCCCTTTGGCATCCCACTGTGATGCTGTATCGCTGATCGTAATCCTTTGCGTACGAGAGTGGCAGAGATAAGGAGTGGAGGAGGAGCAGTGGGGGGGTTCAACTGTGGATTTGTCCTCCAGTCAAGAGGCAGTTTGACGAATGAGAGCTAGAAAAGGTCCAGCTGGCAACTTATACTCAAAAGGCAGCGACAGACTAGAACACAACAAAACTGGGGACTAAAACAAGATCTGAGCAGGTTTTAACAATGTCTCTCATACTGTCCTGGCAATTCATGTTAATAGAATTTAACATCTTTCCCCAGTAAAGATCAATAATGACAATTTTCAGAAATAAAGGTGTCACATTCCTATATCTGGACCTCCTGCGGGAATAGGACAGATTAAGTCACATGGAGTTCCTAGCTCCACGTGTTGTCTTGTGCATTTGGCAGTAAGTCAGAGGCAGAGGCGAACCAGGGCCTCGCGGGTGACTGACAGCTCGACAAGCTCACAGCACGTTCAGGACTCACCGTCTCTCCGCGCTGGCCAGGGTGTCCGGGCAGCCCGTCCTTTCCAGGTGGTCCCTGGGGGGTGAAAACGAAAAATCGTCACATTTACATTTGTCACATTTTTATCTGGAGCAAATAAATAATGGTGTAGTGAAACTGGCCCAATAGCTGGAATGAAAGCTGAGATTTAAATGATGGAAAAAATAACTGGGTTTTTTGTTTCTTTGTGTTGTTGTTGTTGTTGTTGTCGTTGTTTATGAAAAGACCCGCATCACTGGCTGAGGGCTGAAAGCTCGTGATGGCTCTAACCCGACTCTAACCTGGATCAATGGGTGGAAATTACCACTTGTCTCCTGCCTCGACTGGAGAGGAAGAAAATGGGTTCTGTTTCGATAACAATTAGAATACCGAACCCCCGCACAGAATTAGGGATATTGCTATATATTACTGCACCCGATGAACTCTTCAAACTGAATCAATTGTGACTTAAAATGTTTGCACACTGAGCCAATTTGCCATCGAGACATTTCGGAGGAGGAAAGGAAGCTAGAGTGTTGACAACGATCCTCGGGACCGAGCAGCTAAACACATAATCTTCTCGTAGCTGGTTTTACATTGAGCTGTCAAGTGCTTATATCGGAGGACGAGAAATACTCACAGGGGGGCCCTTTGGTCCGGGGAAGCCGACGGGTCCCTGAGGTCCTTGAGGCCCCTGCAATCAGGACACAGACAGTCGGGTTGATGAGAGACGCAAACAGAATAAAGTTATGAGGTTAGTTACTGAGCAACGCAAAAAGACCAAAAACGAAACGTTACGGTGGTAGGTTCAGAAGCTGGAAAGGACGCGGTGTGGACATTGTGACTCATTCCAGAGCAGCTCTAGAGGAGCAAACTTAAGCTATTCAAGTGTCGAATGAGTCACTGCTCATCGGCTCATGAAGCCTGTGCTCTGATTAGCCACCGCAGCTACGTGAATCATCAACGTGAGCACGCCGGAGTGGCACAAGTCATAATTAAGATTTCGTTCTCCATCCACTTTCCTGCCGCAGAAGAAAAGTGGGGTTGTGATAAGGTCTCTCTGACTTTTTATTAGATAAAATTTGGTGATCTGGGCTTAAACGTAAAGTGTTATCTAATGCCTGAGTGGTGAGGAATTTTTTTGAATTTTGGTGAGGGCAAACATTTCAGGCCTTATATATTTGAAAGGACTCAGTATAAGTGAAGAAAGGTTTGGATTTGACAGAAACAGACCTTATTAATCATTATCAGTTATTAACAGATTTAATGGTTTATGTGATTACTTTGGTTCATAATTTCACAGGGAAAAGGGCTGAAATAATTTAACACAAGATAGCCAGTAGGGTATTTCTTTATGTATTCCCCTGGCACTTAGCATTAAATGACCCAGAGAAACTATATTCCATCCCAACACGTTTCCTACACTGTGGAAAGTCTGCATATGCACATACAGCATATATTCAAGTGAGAAATGAGACACGAGACGAGCGGAAAGAAGGACACACATCAGCAAATAATGAATAAAAAATCAGACGCAAACAGTGAGAGTCTGGAACAGGAGGAAAAAGAGGTCAGCGCACAGCTTACACAACATCACTGACGGAGACGTTCATGTTCAAGAGCAAAGATCTGTTTCTGGAAAGCTGCAGTATGTTGTTGAAGTAACGTGAGGAACAACTGGGTTTTAAGGATTTTAAATATTAATTAAATAAATACAATCGATTCTATATTTTGCAATCTAACGTGAATCTGAAAGCCGACTAGATAATTTAAGTTTATCTTTAAATCCAGTTCTCCCACCAGTTTTAAGGTCATTTTGCCTCACCTGCCTGGTGTGGGGGCTCACCCCTGACCCTTTTCACAGCCTTTTTAAAAATTCTTGTCTGTCAGAGAAACTTTACAGTTCAGCTACAACAGCTACACTTTAACAGCTCTGGTTTGCTCAGAGTCGCACTCCATCCACTTAGAATGATTCAAAGTTCAAAGGTGATGAGCTGCCCACCAGCATCATGCCACACAGTGCTCTGAACACCTGAATCTCTAATGGAGGCTCTGCAGGACTGAGGGCCACATACAGACACCGAGCCACTTGACCTGTTCATGTTAACTTCACCCGGAAAACCCGCTTGACTGGTGGCGATTTGTCATTAGGTTTTTCAGCCAAGCACTAATCCGAGCACCTGATGACACCTGATGAGCGTTAGTGAGACTGGTGCTGAATGACGCCAATGATTCCCACTGGTGTCTGACGCTGGAGCCAGTGAATGTGAGTAAGCTACCGTACCTGGCTGTGTAGCCCACTGAAAGCGAGAGGTGTCTTCACAGTGTCTGACAGGAAACTTACATTCTTGTTGAGGACCTTTCTCTGACGGAGGGTAGATCAGTTTTCTGTCCTGCTCCGTCAGAGCTGTAATAAAATCCACTTATCCTCATGGAGTGTTTGGTCAATGCTGATGCAAACTGAGCGCGTGTTGCAGCTGCAGTTTGTCGCCCACCTTCTTTGGACTTCTTGGATTTTTCTCTGGGACTTGGCAAAATCAATTTGCACTAAAACACCACGGGGAAATCGAGAAAAATCTAACAAAGGGTTTTAAAGGAAGTGGCACTGACAGACTGATTGAAAGACCCGCTGTGTTATGGACTTACTCTCTCACCAGGCGGGCCCGGAGGACCGTCGTTGCCAGCCGTGCCCTGCAACACACAACAGCATGTGATCAGTTAATATGTGGTCAAGCTTTTACAAAATGTATATTTGGCGAGGGCCTGGATGGGAGCAGTGGCTCAGAAATCTGGGGTGAATTCATTGGCCAGGTGTCATTTTAACTTAAGTCGAAAGACTAGTGTTGGTACCTTGGGACCTGGTTTTCCTGTTGGACCTCTGGCTCCTCGAGCACCACGAGGACCCTACAGAGAGAGAACGAAACCCCTCAGAGTCAATCAGAAAACCCCAAAGGATTAGTGTATCTGCGAGTTACAGCATTTTTTAAACAATTCAATAATGATTATAAGAGATGACTCCACAAAATTAAAATAGTTCAATAATCACAGAAATCAGTGAGAGAGCAGGACATACCGTTGGACCTCTTTGTCCTCTTGGACCTGGTTTACCTGCAACACCCTATTAGATAAAAAGGCAGAACATTTTATGCTCTCACACAAAACTCCGGCCTGTGGTTTCATCCTTTTAGTAGAACAAATTTCACTGACACGAGTCTTTGTTGGATAAAGTACACAACAGTTCAGACTTGGACTTTCTGAATGACAACAAAGAATTTTTCCAGTAATAATTTTTGCCTCTGTCTGGATGATTAGAGCAGCAAAAACAGGCCACCAACAAATGCAGTGAAAATATTTCCACAATAGCAAAATGTGCTTCTGGCTCTGATTCGACACTGACAAATCTGATGTTATGCAAAAAGTAACGACTGTTTCATTTTGGCAGGTAGCCGCGGCATAAGTGACATAACCTACTTCCAGGCTTCCACTAAAAACTTGGACATACTTAACAAAGGAAACTACTCTGTAAATTTATGATCTTTTTAAACTGATAGCTTTTCTATAATAACCTCCATGAATAGGCAGTTTTATTGAGGTGAATCAAGATAAGCTTGGAATATTCTGGCTTTTTCATAATTAGAGGTGCTGTGTGAAAACAGCTCAGCACAACTGTGGCACATCTTGCTGCTGTTATCTGATGGTGCTGCGGCACCATACAGCCACCTTTGTGGTGGAGTGTGTAGGGGCGCGATGGCACGATGATCCGCCTACACACACAGCTGCGGTGTGTGTTCTCTGTGAGCGAGTGTGTGTGTGCGTTTTCCTACCCTGGCTCCTTTCTCGCCGTTGGCTCCAGGGAACCCAGGGAAACCGCTCGAGCCCTGTCAACAGGAGAAGGAGACACCAGGGAGAGGCCGGGTGGGTCAGAGCATGATAATGAGCGCTCGTCCTCTATGTATCTGAACTGTTGTCAGATCTCATCTTCTGTTATTTTCACACAGTTAACTCTGCGGTCCTTATGTAAAATTCCATGAATTAAACATGAGTTTTTTTTATTTAAAACCCATCAGTTCCGTGACCTCAGCACTTTCCTTCATGATTTGTTAATGTTGTCTCTCTAAAAAAATCTCCCTGCTTTACTTGAATAAGACTATTTGGGGTGACTGTGGCTCGGGTGGAAGAGCGGGGCCATCCACCGACAGGAAGGTCGGCGGTTCGATCCCCCAAATCGCCCTGATGTAACATCGGTGAGTGAATGTGTGCGTGTGAAGGGGTGAATGTTGGAGTGGTGTAAAGAGTGGTGAACATAACTAGAAAAGCATTATATAGGTGTGGCCAATTTACCATTTACTATTCAATGGAATGAACATGTTACAGTTGTGAGACACATTATGTGATGAACCTGTGAAAAGTTTACATTAAAAATAACCAAACACCTCCTGCCTTCCCAAGACAGCATATCCCAGACTTTTCCACTTTGGAATCTCTATGGTTTCTGGCAAGCTTGTCAAACAGGGGAGGTTTCTCAAGGAATGAACTAAACTTCAATGAATATGTGGGGGGCACATGCACACACACACACACACACACACACACACACACACAAGGATTTTGAGACAAAAGGCTTAGCACAAGACAAGGTGACAGGATTTTTTTTTTTTAGTCAAACTCTGTGAACAGGGGATTAAGAATCAGCTTACCTACTGCGCAGCACCTCACCACACGATGCATTGGGGGACATTCAGTAAAAAATCAAATCAGTGACGAACCGTGACTTCCTCCAAACCTCATAATTCCCCCTATCATTGCTGTTCTGTTAGGTCTAATACCTTATCTCTAACACGCTACTTGCTTGATAAAACGGTAAAATCTCACACTGTCAAAGTGGTTTATTAATATATTTTTTTCTGTGTACAATTTACCTTTATGCTTTTTTAACCACGAAGAAATACTCAAAAGTTGACTAAAAATGATCAAATACTGTGCTTTAGCTCATCACTGAATCCTGATTTAGGGGCATGTTACCGGTCTAACAGCAGCTGACATTAGAGCGATGCCATCAGCATAAAAACACAGGTCAAACTCCCTCTGTGTAGTGTTCTGATAAAGGACAAATGTCTACATTAATAAAACAGTTGATTGTGCCTGGGAGTCTGAGGCCGAGCTTCAGGAGAATAAAGCCGATTTGATGTGAGAAATAAGCAGGTATAAGGTGAGATTTTAAAATGATCCTATGGTTTGGGGGGGGTGTATGTCTTAGCTTTAGGAAACACTAGAGCAGAGTGGTGGATACATAATGTTAATAGTAATATTTGTACTATAATTAATGTGCAAGAATGAATGCAGAATGATTGATGTTAAAATGTCTTTGCTATTCTCTAATAGGATACCGTTAATTAAATATGTGATATAGATGCAATAATAATCATCTTACTAGTAATAACCAATGACTTTAAGGATGGCTAATGAATTATTTATTAACGATTCACAAATCAGTTATAAGAAAATAATGAGATTAGGTGTTTGAGATTGTGAAAAACCCCTTTGGTGGTTGTTTATCCTTTTATTTGCTAATAGTGTATTAATAAATCTGGTGATGCTCAGGGGTTTCTCACTTTCTGAGCAGCCATTCAGCCGGCGGTTGAAAGGTGTTGTTAATAAAAGTACTTTGCTGCAGCAGCGACCCAGACAATGAGTGGTCTGACAGTCTGTTGGAGGAGTGTTTCTGAATAATTAAAGAGCTGAAACGTCAAAACATGTGTCACGACGGAGGAAGATAAACGTGAGCCAAAGGCTTTTTTTTACAACCTGGCAACCAAAACTTGTTTGTGCAGCCACACAGCTTTTAACTGATCTATAGATCGTTTAATGTTTTATCAGACCTTAATAAAGTCATCACTTTCCCAAGCTCAACACCCAAAATTTCTACAGGTAGCGTATTAGGGAGACTTCATTTCAGCAACTGTCACTTTTAAATATTCCTTTATCAAATATATGCATGTGAAACATGTTTTGCACAAGTTATCAACAGCTTTTGCTCTCGTCCCCCCCGGGACGAGACGTATGTCCCTTGACTGTCAAGACTGACCAGTTCTGCACAGAAAGAGAGTTCATCTTACCACCCGAATGATGAGCTTTTTTTCACTTTTTACTAATACTTTGTACAGTAAAATGTATTTTTACTTAAATCCACTAACACGAAACCATCATACTGTTCAGCGGGAAGGTTTCTGTCTGTCGTGTTAGGCCAGCGTGATCTGAGCTCTGATAACGGGACACACTGGCGCAGATTCAGTCAGGAACCAAAGGAAAAACATCTGTGAGAGTGAGAGTGACACTGTCTTACCTTCGGTCCTTGTCTTCCTGGATAACCAGGCAACCCTGGGACACCGAGTTTACCCTGAGAAACATCACAACAGCGTAGTTACAAAAAGGCCACTGAGGAGACAACACGGCCAGGCATGAGTCTCTTATCGGTTTTCAGATGTCCTCAGGCGTTAAGCTTTATTACCTTTTCCCCAGCAGGACCAATGGGACCTTGCTCTCCGTTGGGCCCAGCTCGGCCTTTAGGACCCTCAGGACCGTCCTCCCCACGGGACCCAAGCATGCCGGTCTCACCCTGTGACGCAAAAATATACGGAGAGAGAATAGGTTGAAGTCACCGTTTCAATGGAAAAGACTTGAGGCAGGACTGGACTGGACACGGAGCAGGTGATCTATGTGGCAGCTGACGCCAAGTCAGTCAAGCTCCTCACCCGGTCTCCCTTGATTCCCATGTCTCCCTTGAAACCTGGGAAACCGTCCTCGCCCTGAAATGAGACAAAAAGAAGTTGACGCGTTTGCCGGTAATTGTTTGGTTATTCCATTGTATTGTTTTCTAAAGCCTTTGCTGGCGTCACACCCGGGCTCTTGGAATGGATTATTTTCTTCACTTCACTGGGGAACATAAATGATTAAGTCTCCTGACATCTTGTGCATTTTGAGCATCTGTTTAAAATTCACAGGATTGATGCCGCCCCCTGCTGGTCAGGTTGTGGAATGACAGGTGCAAGTGCTCCGTTTAGCCGTGTCTGCTGTATCTACATGATTTTATTTCAGGTTCGGGGATGTACTGATGTTTCTTCAAAAGGAAAGACGCCGGATTCGATATATCGAGATTCAATAGAGTAAAACCGAATAACACATTTATGAATCTGAATGTGAACCAAGATCTTCAGCTGTGATAAACAGAATCAGATGGATGCCAAAAATCACGACACCCTTCAGCCGAAGGTCAGTGTCGCTTCCCTCTGTGTCTAATCTGTCACCTGTCCATGTTAACAACACAGTCTGATGCATAATACAGCACTGAGCATGTCCGTTGCAAGCAACTCACATCATGAAAAGCTCACACACACCAAACACACACACACACACACACACACACACACACACAAACACGTACACGCACACCTGAGTAAAAAGCACATCCTTTATTCATAATCAACCTTTCTCCTCAAGGTTTCGGCTTCTCAATATCTCACTATAAATAATTCAATAAAAAAAAGCTGATATAAAAATCTATAACTGTAACGAGAACAACAACCTTTAGTCACATACTGTAATGAATTTTATACAGCAGCCAAACTGTATCGATCTTAAATGACCGCCATGCATATTAAAAAGCAGCTCATTTTAAATTCTACGAGGTGACGGATGCGGGGGAACATTTCAAAGTTACTCGAGAAGGAGTTTAGTGTTCTTTGAAAGCAGAAGCCTTGAGCACGGCCGCTTCACATTGAAACACTGATAGAGGGTGACTCTGCCTCCACCGACGATGGCTCTCGTCTGACCTCCACACGGTACTTTCAGGCTGCAGCAGCCGTTCTCTCCGGCTCAAAAAAGGGAAAATAAAGTTGGGAGTTTTGGTTGACTGCCAGAATTTCAGACAGCTTACTGTGACAAGAATATATCTACTGGCTCTACTGGCCGTCAACAAACACTGTGACATACAGTATGTTGGCCTCGACTGCATTTTAAAATTGGTCTTTGATGGAGATAAACCCGCTGAGTGAAGCCTGATTTAAATCTACTGATCCAACTCGGTAAATCATTTGTTAAAAACCACAAGAGACAGAACCTCAGGAGGATCACTATGATGTGTGAGAATGGGACGAGCAGATTTCACACATCTGAGAAAATATCTGCCACACTATTTGATGAATAGTCAATTCTTCCCAGTGCTGTGATGAGACTGCAAATTCACTTGTAGTAACTTCTGTTGACAACACTGCAGAAATCTCCGTCAACAAGCTTCTTTTAATTTGTAAGGACATTAACCTACACTGCACGTTTCATAACATTTTTGGGCTGCTAAGTGGCTAAATCCTTGGTGGTTAACACCGTCTAGTGTGTTAACAAGTGTGTACCTTCTCTCCCTTGGATCCCTTGAGACCACGGACACCGTCAGCACCCTATCAAGCAGGAAACAGTGCCTGATTAGCATCACAAGCACCAGAGAAAAACAATACTAGTATGTGCAGCAGAATAAAAGGCAGGAGTTTCTTAACAGGTGAAAACAGAAAGTCAACCAAATGCCAGACTGGTCAAAGAGAAATCATACCTTCACACCGCGAGGACCAGGATAACCAATGGGACCCTGGGGACCTGGTGGACCCTGCAGGGAAAAAAACAGTGAGCGCTGCAGAGTGTGGTTGGAGGGACAGTACTGAAGAAATGGAGCATCTGGTCTAGTTACTGTAACTGAGTAGTTTCTGTTCTTCTTAAATTGTAATGAAGTTTTAAATATATTGACCAGTGTAAGTAGTATTCGTAAACAGAGACTGTCCAGTGGTGAATATTTTATCCAAGTACATAAAGAAAATGCTTATTACACTAAATGTATCATTGAATATCTGCATCGATCCGTGACTGAACTGGACTGAGAACACATATCAAGACCCAAATGAGAAAATAAATTAAAAAAAACACTAATAATACTGAGTCAAAATACTCATTTTTTCTGATACTGTGAAACATTTTCTTGAAATGCTTTGTTTTTGTCAAATTTAGATTTTAAGCTTTGTTAAGTAAAGAAAAGTTGATCTTTTCAAAATAGATGGTTATTTCTTAGCTAAAGCTACCACCTGCCTGGGTGGCTGGAAGCAAAAGGAACACCAGGGTGGAGTCATTAACAGGTCATTTAATGGGACCGAAATGAACAAGTATTGAAAGTTGTGTGATCTGTAAGCAGACAAACACGCCGTTGGCCCTTTGCATATCTGTTTTGTTTTTTTTTTCTTTCAGCCCAGCACGCATTCAATCCACCTACCTGGGCTCCTTTCTCTCCGGGTGGCCCCTCCTTACCAGGATGACCCTTCAAAATGAGACGTCACAAAGTGGTTAAAAGAAGTTGTTGGAAGATTACTTTTGAGCTGAACCCTGAACACAATGAGTGGTGTGAACAAATCCATGTATTCTATATGATGCAACTATTTATGATGCTGAACCATCTTTGTAAACAAGAAGTGCTGCATATGTGCCTGAACTGGCATCAGCACAAGTATCTACAGGTGTAGGAGGCTTCGGTTGGTCTCTGTGGCTACGCAGGAGGAAACTCACAGTAAGTCATGCTACGTATGTCAGTGAAGAAAAAACTGGAAAATGTGACTTTTTCCGTAGTGGTCTGAGGCAGATTAATGACCGTTAGTAAGGTGGCCCATGGTGAGTGACCGGGCAGGTAGACAGCCCCCCCAAAAATGCATTTTGAAACCTCTAGGTGCAAGTGCCTGGCAACCTGAGGTGTGAGGTTGAGGCAGAGGGCTGTAAATCACCAGGCTCTAGGGCCTGGGGGGGGGGCTGACTCTTGAACCCACACACCTCTCATAGTGAAGGCAGAGAAGGAGGAATGACAGGAGCTACTGCAGGTCTGGAACAACAGAAACCATAGGCCCTTCATTGTGGTTGTTATTATTATAATTATTAACTGAAAAAAATGTATATGAATAAAATTGATAAAAGTTATGTAACTGGAAACACGTTTCCTCTGAGTGATATGCTGATGATATCCAGTTAAATGTGTCCATAAATCAGGCTCTGACTTTTAATTTTGGCATTCTAGTTTACTTTTTTACTCTCTTATTTACATATTTTCTCCTGTTATGTATTGTGATTTCTCCCATGTATGTTCATCTTCTTTTTTTTGTCTTCTTTCGCACTAAAAACACTAAGTAAATAACAATAAAACACTTTGTAAACTTGCGTATACCAATGGTTTAATATTATTATTATCAATACTAGAAATACTATTAATACTATAATTGAAATGAATATTCCTGTTATGCTGGCCACTGCTGACTCGATGAGCTGGGGCATCCAGTGACCTGCATGCTTGGCCCGGGTTGAAGTGCTGGGACTGTCTGCCACACACTACCTGACCTGTGTCCTATGTCCATATTGCATTAAGAGCTTGATGGGGATGTCACATGTCATCAGGTCTGATATAAAAGGGTCATACACAGGTGGTGGACACTGTTTGCTGACCACAGGTCAGTGAGGAAATTGAGAAATAACTCAGACTGTAACCGTTTTACATACGACTGGTGCTATCCCATAGACTGTACAGTTATAGGACCATGTGTGTTTTGTGTGTGTCTGAGGTTTGGCTGGATGTTACAGTGGTGTCATTCCTGTGTGTGTGTGTGTGTTTGTGTGAGTGTGTAATGCTGATATGCTGAATGTATGCATATAGAGCACGCACAGGAGGCCCATCAGCTCCAGGTAATCCAGGCAACCCCGACCTGCCCTGAGGTCCCTGCATGAGGAAAAAACACCACAACCAAGGTCAAAGTTCAGAGGTCACAAACAAGTTTCAGAGTCGTCTTTCAACAGAGTACTGTGCAGAGTTCATACAGGGTCTCTGCAGGGTCCATGAGGCTGGACATGTATCATTTTCGGACTATTATTGTGTAATCTGGACTTGGATTTAAGTGAGAAGGCCGTTCTGCTAATGAAGGTGTTTTAACTACACTAATTCGGTTCAAAAGGCAGAAGTCAGCTTGACTGAAATCTGAAATCTAAAATCTATTTCTGCAACATAGATTACTGATTTTGATAACTGACTATAATTTCTTTTACTGAATCCAATTTAGATTTATCTTTTATGTTATTTGAATGGTGCTTTTTCACTTTGATTTAAATCTTAATGGAAAAATAACACACGAAAAAGGAAACATACTTTTTCTCCAGGTGGTCCAATGGGGCCTTGAGGACCAGGAAGACCCTATCAGGAAGAGACACATAGGTAGACGTGAGAGTCTGTTGCTATAGCAACAACAAGCATGCTCAAACACGTGCACACAAGCACACACATACACACACACACACACACACACACACACACACACACACACACACAAGCTTAACATTCCTTCTCCAGCTCAACTATTTACAGCTCCAACAAACTCTTCAGTTTATCCAGCTTGTGTGTATTTGTGTGTGTGTGTGTGTAATGAGCAGGTCAGAAGGCATATTACCACCTAGCCTCCCTCTGCAACTGCATACACTTAGATATTTGTGCACTTTCTCTTGTATATGTGTTTCCCGGATGGCTACCTGATGTGTGCCAGACTGTGTGTGTGTGGGTGCATGTGTGCATGTGTGTGTGTGGTAATTTGAGGCACTGAAGCTTGCTCCAACATGTGGGGCAGCTTTGCAGGAATTCCACCAACATGAATAAGATGCTTTCAAGCTGATCAACCCCGGAACATTCCCCCTCCCAGGATAAACCCCTGAAAAATATTTGAGAAAAATGCGTGTGCGGTGCGTGTGTGTGTGTGTGCTTTTTATGTCTCCAGGCAGAAGTGGGTGCAAAATAGAGGAAAGGGTGGGTCCCCTCCCCACCCTCACCCCCTGCAGCAAGGAGGGGCAAATTCAAAAAGGCAAATGATGATGATCACCTCTTTTGACAGTTAAGCTTCTAATTTGGTGCCTCAGACTAGAATCAGTGCAACACCGTCTTTTACACCTGCAGAGATAAACCGCATCACGCAAGGTTGTGAAGATGAATCTGTTCAACTGTGCATTCGACTCATTGGATGCATCTCTGAGCTTAGTCCAAAGTAAATCGTCTTTTCTCTGTGTGTGGAGCTGGTGTCCACTCAAACCACTGTCTGTTTGGCCACTTCACTGTATCTACACATTATGCATTTGTGCGCTTCACACTTTGTTTTTGGCATTGGGGGGTGGTACGCTGAGTGATTTCCTTGTTTACCTGTGTTCCTGGGGTTCCTTGCTGCCCTGGTGGGCCTGGTTCTCCTTGTGGTCCCTGAAGAAAGAAAGATGGAAGCTGTCAGACCGAGCCACTGAACCCTGGTTCTCGGAGCAACCCTCTGTCCCAGACGCTGCCACCTGAACTACAACGAGTGGAGTAAATCTAACCGTCTGCCCATCAACAGCAGAAACTGCTGTGGTCCTAAAACATGTTTTTATTTGCTGCTTCCGGCACCAAGTGGACACTTATTGGAAGATACATCACACTGGACGAATACCTCAGTAATACAGTGATAAAACATCAAATGGCAACATTCACATTTTATATTAAATTTCCTTTATGAACAATGTAAAAACGAAGGTCCAGCAGTGCATGCACTTCCCTTCTTTAGCATCATGAGGCTGTTTCAGGTAGTTTTTAGTAACTTCTCAAAGAAGAAACTTCTCTCTCTAGCCTGACTCATCTCCGCCAACCTGACTGCCTCCCCTCTGACTGTGCTGTGAACCCATTGTACTCTATCTGGGGTTACACAAGCGACACGTTGCGCGGTTGCTGAGGATGGTGGTCTACTTAGGGAGCAGCCGGCGTAAAGAATAATGGATCTGTCTGTCAGGTTCCTGAGCGTTGAACATCGGAGCCAAATAGAAGCCTCGGTAAGACAACCTCGCTCTCGGACTCTGCGGGACATTAAAATGTACCGTTCACCCTTTTCTTGTACGCTGTGGGGATACCTTGATTATAACTGAGATGAGCACAGGCTGTTGTTAAATATGTGGTTGAGGCCACAGCTGTGCCCTGAACAGCCTGACCTAGACAGCGCAAACTCACACAAACAGTCATGTAAGGCTCAGACAGTTTTCCTCTTTGGTCTCAGGAGCTGACAGAGACGCATTACAGACAGTTTACTGAGAGGAAGCTGTGTTCGTACCATGTTTCCTTTGGGACCCGGAGGCCCGTCAACTCCAGCAACACCCTAAGAGGAACAGATCAGAAAAGACTCGAGTAAACCTTGAGTCCATTACAAGAAGTGATTTTAGAAAAAGGGATGGTAAAGGTGACAGTACGTACGGGAGATCCAGGGGGTCCTGGGGGACCACGAGGTCCCAGCAAACCTCTAGGACCCTATGAAGAATGAGAAGCAATGAGATAAAATAAAATGAGATTTGTCCTGCGTTCATTACACTGATGGATAATTTTCAGTGGGACAGTCCTGTCCCCTGGTGGACACTTTTGTCAGAGACAGATCAGAGAGAAGAGATTAAAGAGGATCTCGCTGTAGCTTGTTTGGGACGGCACGATGAGAAAACCCCAACAGCAGACAAGCCTTACACTCTCGCCGGCTAATCCTCGGGGTCCGATCTCTCCATCCTCGCCCTGAGGGAAGGGAAAGACAAAAGTGGGTTTACTGAACCGGGCTTCGCTGGAGAGCTTGAGCCTCTCTTTCATTTCCACAGAGGGAAATCTGATGGAAATACTTGAATATTAGCTAATTGACACCCATAATCATATGGTTAGCTGGGGAGGTGGTGGGGGGAGTGTAGTTAGTTTCAGGGGGAGGAGAGGTTGAACACAAGCCCTCCTCCTCCTCCCCAGTTCACAGTCTCCACCAAGCTGCTGCTGCCTGAGGGCTGAGCTGGTGTAAGCAACAGCTGATGTCGACCAACATGTTGCTGGTTCATTTCAGCTAAGAGCAGTTTTCTTAAAAGTTATTCAGGGCATTAAGTTACTTACTCTCTGTCCATCCTCTCCAGGGGCTCCTGGGGGTCCCATTGGCCCCGGCTCCCCCTGAGATGGAAAATTAAGGAGTAAAGAGGGGAAAAAGAGAGACAGATTCAGGATCATTCATAGCTATGTGAGGTTAGCAGATCGTCAGCCGTCGGCTCCTGAGAAACTTTATCCTTTTGCATTTTTTGTAACAAATTTTTTTAAATGATTGTCATATTTGGCACAACCTGCAGATCGATCTCCTACGTTTCACATTTTCACCAGCTGTTATGCTCTTGCTTCTCTGCCTTGCTCAGTTGTGTTTGCGATGTTATATTGTTATTTGCCCCCCTATGTGCCCCCCCCCCTTATCTAAAGAGCCATTTAAACATAAAAAACTGCACATTCCTGCTACGGACTGGTGTGTTCATTCAGGATAAGAGACATTTTTGAACCGAAACCTGATTTAGCATTACCAGTACACTTCTGACCCCCCCCCCCCCCACACACACACACACAGTGACGTAATTTCTGCTTCCACTTCAGAAAATTTGGTTCATTCTACAAACATGTTTACCAGGCTTCACTACAACTCTTTCCAGGTAGTCTGACTAAGGCGGCTACACTCGTGGAATGAAACAAATTAAAACTTCTCGTTCAATCATTCTCCTTATGACATTTCAGTCATTCATTCCCCAGACTGAAATTTTAAAGGTTACCAACACTGTGATCTTACACTACTCGCTGCAGCCAAATCCATTTTCATTACATCAAAACTTTTGCCATCTAAAAAATAACCCCACCCTTTGGTAGAGCTCAGGAGAAATCTAAGAAGACAAATCCCCAGTAACTAGGGGATTTGGTTTTAATGCCAGTTTTGTGACTTACCACACGAAGCAATAGTCCTTTGCTCATAAGCTTGTTTACAAGAGTTGTTTCTCAGGCAAAACAATACTCTGTTGTTCAGGAGGATTCCTCATAAATCTGGCTCATTATTACTCTCAGTGTACAAACCTAACAACTCCAGCGGAATCTGCATCGGTTAAGGACTAATGTCACAAGCTGTGTGTCTATTGGAGCGGGACTCTGACTAAGTGAGCCGGTGGCATCCACCATGCTGGACTCACCCTGTGTCCCTTTTCACCGGGCAGTCCGGGGAGTCCGTCGAAGCCCCGGTCACCCTGTAATGACGCAGAGCAGAGGATGTCAGCAGGCCACCAAAGCCAATGTGGGCTGCACACAACAATACTTCCTATCCCTCATTTGTATTTAGTGACAAAAGGTCGCGTGCTGGCGTGGTACCTTGGAGCCTGGCTCTCCGGGCATCCCTCGGGCACCGTCGGCTCCAGCGCGGCCCTTGAGAACAGGAAGATCGAACACGCATATTAAGACTTTCATAGTGTAGCAACCTGGAAATTCTACAGACCAGATTAGGCTTTTGAAGTTTTCATCCTGTTATTCTCTCTCCATTTTATATGTTACCGTAAAGCGCTTTGTAACCTTGTCCAGAAAACGGCTATAAAGTAAAGTACCCTTTATATTGGATGCGACTCTTTTCTCAGATAGTGACTTATATCTAATGCAGCAGCTGTGCAGGTTTATTTGTTCACTTGTTTGGACACACAGCTGCTCTTCCTGAGGCTCTGGTGTGGTGCTGTGTTGAGCAAAGCATTATTAGTGATAGGAAAAGAACATCAAACGTGCAAACAACAACAAATCGGAAACAAACGTCTTATTCTGATAACAAAAAAACTGATGTTTGGACAGTTTCTTTTTTTTGTAGCTGTTATATCTTCCCCTGTTTGAAAGGTCAGAGAAGAGAAGGGGGTCAAGAAAAATCATGTTACACAGCAACATTTTCTAACATTAAAATCAGCTAATGACTCACAATTGATCCATGTATCAAGCCCCTAATACCAGTTTGCCTAGGACTGGTTTAAGTTTATTTTTAACCAATTAGGTCAAGACATTTGGCTCCGTGGAGCAACTGCACTCTGACACTAATTGTGCCCCACATCAGCAGCCAGTTTTCCCATTTTGGCATTTTCAGACAGATTAACTGTCCGGCCATTGATCCGCGGACTGGAGGCAGCGCAGGCCTTTAAGAACAAATCCAGCAATTGTTTGCTGAACTGGAAATAAGCCTCTCAGCATTTGAGCAGTGACCACAAGTACAAACAACTACACAACAACAAACACCGAGGCATGTGAGCACACACACTGCACAGTGAGAGTGTAGCAGGTCAATGAGTTCACTCACCCTCTTGCCAGCTTTGCCAGGTTGTCCTGGAGGCCCCTGGATGCCACGGGGACCCTGTGCAGACATGAGGAGCTCTTAGTGACCAGCAGACTAATAACCTGGCACGAGGCCTACAGTAGCTAGTGAGGGACATTTTTATGCATTACAGCAGTGGCATCACTTCCTTCTCACCTGAGGACCAGGGTCTCCACTTTCACCTTTCAGTCCTGGAGAACCTGGTAGACCCTAAAGAGAGACACAAATCAAACATGGACTCCTTTCATTCAGTCTGTGACACATGCAGTTCAGTAAAAAGTAAAGGAAACAGCAGATGGCGATGTTTTGCTTCTCCTTGTGGGCTCGTCTGAAAAACAATTTACCTACACTTTCCTTTAACTACAGACGCATGAACAAACTGGGAGGAGAGCCTGAGATGTGATATCCTTTAACTTCCTATAAATCCCATCACTCCACTGCCATTTTTTTCCCCCTAATGATGGATTATGTGCCACTGACACACACATACACCCACACATTAGTGCTCTTTGGAGAGCAAAGGCTTTTCCAGCAAATCAATGATTAGTTTAAACATGTTTGTGAAGTCATCCTGATAACTGGAAATTATCACCTGAAGCCTGCATTAAAAGACATGCGGGCATATTAACACGTGGGTGTCTTTTGGCACACGCTTGAGTCTGAAAAAGGAATCCTAATTTGTCGGTAAGGATATTGATTCGGGCTTTGACGTATGCTCCAATCGGGCTGCGGACGAGAACGGAGTCACAGCTCACGATTTCACGGTTACAGCATTTTAGGGCCATAAAATAGCTTGACTGTCTGAAGAGCTGGGTTTAAAACATGTGACCAAAATCAAGGCGGGAATCATTTTAGAAAGGTACATCTGCAGTAGGTAAAAGCCACAGATTCCTTATCTCTTCCACTTTGTATCTGATCCTGGCCACACATTTTCAAATTGATATGTTTGGCCTTTAGCCTGCAAAGGGAAACTAGGTAACTCTTGTGTCTTTTTCCAGCAGATAAATAGTGGATCGTGTATCAACAAGCCTGGGGGGGGGGGGCTGGTAGCACCTGACAGACAGGCAGTGTGGCCGCTGAGCCACAAAGCGCTGACGCAACAAACAATCTGCTTTCTGCTGTTTTTCTCCTCCAACGAATTTGTCCTGAAAATATAAAAATTCCAACAGCTAGAAACCATTATTTCAGCAATGCAGAGCGGACAATAGTAGAAATGTACTGATTATTATTTTTAGCACTGAAATCTTAAAAAGTTGTGCTATTTCTGGAATATTGGAGGAAGGGATAGACCATGAGGCTTTGGCTGAATGTGACATTCAGTTTATTTTGCCATTGATCCAAACTAATATATTGCGTGCATATGACGCCTTTAAGAATCAAATGCAAACACAATGGATTGGACAATAAACAAGAGTCGAAAATAGTTATGTTTCCAAAAGGATAAGGTAAACCACTGACAACTCAAAGAGAAAAAAAAACAGAGACTCACCACCGGCCCCGATCTTCCTGTCAAACCCATTGGCCCCGGGGGTCCCCTCATAGCCAGCTACAGGGCAGACACAACAGCAACAACACAGTCAGACACCGCTCAGAAAAACCCATTCAAACGTGTCTTGTGTATCCATTTCTGAGAGGGAACATCTACGTACTGTATATAGAGCACAAATTACATGTGAGGGTTACATCATATGTCCTGCCTCAGTTGTGTTCAGAGCATCCTGTTTGTGCAGGCTACTTATAGTCTGTTTTGTTGTGTCCCTACATGTCCAGGTCTTGCGCTGACTGGATGGTCTCTTTTTGTTTTTCTGAATATTTTGAGCAGGAGAATATGAAAGAATTAAATCAAATTAATCAAATCAATAGAATGTACAAGCACTATTGAGAGATGTCTTCTGTTTTACTAGGACAGAAACTGTCATTGTATAAGAGCAGCTGTGGTTTTTTTTTCTAATGGTAATTAGACATACTGCCCCTCTTTCTACACGGTCTACATATATCTTATCTAGAGATATAAACTACTTTACAACGTATAAGAATCTCTGTGAATCTCCAAATGTTGTCCACATACAGTGGAATAATTCCTTCATCCTTTCTGTAGACCTAAGTATACATGACAGTAACCCTACCCTGTTTTACATACGTTGTGGCTATATGATGCTTTTGGTTCATTCCCATACAGTTCACATTCTCTGACTGTGTTGTCTCGTGCTTTAGTGAGCCCACATGCATATTTCCACAATTCACTTCTCGGTTTCCTGAGGTTTCTGAGGGTTTTATTAATGTGAGGCATCATGCAGATCCAACCTGTCCCCTAAACACCGAGAACAGAAAATCTGGAATCCTCCCAACTCCTCTCCCACACATGCACACATACATTTTCTGCACCTGTTGGCTGAGCCCACCCGTAGGTCCAGAGACCCTAAAGTATTTTAACAGTCTGTGTGTGTGTCCATCTGTTCCAAGTGGCCTTTTTATGTTGTCGCCCTTCAGCCTGCTCAGCACATCTCCTTTTAGCATTGCAAGGCCAACAAAACCCAGTGTGCCCCCCACCTCCCCACCCACCACCCAACCAAATGCTGTCTCCTTCGTCCTTGCCCTCCTTTCCCTCTACAGCTGTGTGTGCAGGGAACTGGGCGGGGGTGGGGGGGTTGGCTCCCCGGTGGCTTGTTTAGTGCCCCTGTCTACTTACTCTGGCCTGGGAGAGGATGGCCTGGGCTTGGGCTTCCTGGGCCGACACTACCGGACCCTTCTCACCATCCCCACCAAAACGGAACTGTTGGACACAACATTAAACAGCTGCTCATTCTGTTTGTCATCACTATCATATGATATATGATTCTGTTATTCTGAGCACTTACCGGCAGCATCAACATGGTGCCAGGGGGCCCCGGCATACCGTCGGCACCAGGCAGACCCGGACGACCAGGAGGACCCTGCAACACAAAAGAGACACCGCCCGAGTCATTAAATGATCAACCGAGACACATGGTAGAAAAAAGAACATCTAAAGTAGTATGAAGATGATGAAGATTTAGATATCCTCCTCCTCCAGTGGCTTCTCATTTTTCATAAAAAGACAATTCAGATGCTGCTTGTATGTATTGCACATGGCATTGTATCTAGCAGAAGCTAAATGAATGACTTATGTGGTTTAAAGTAAAGCTGCCTAACTGCCTGCCTGTTCTGCAGGCGTTGCCTCATGTCCTGTGTATCAGATGGTATCATTTACATCAACATCTGTGCTCAATCTGAAGGATTTATCATGTCGTAGATCACTGGAAATCAGCACAGACAAGAAGTGCACAAATGTATGTATCCATACACTGTTAAAAAACGGTGGCGGTGATTTGGAGGGAAACGCAAACACACCCGCACACTTTCATGTTTTCACACAAACAGCACACAGCTGGTGTGCTGTTTGTTAGTTTCATTAACATGTGCTCCCCCTCGTCCAGCAGACATAGACTAAGCCTGTCCATCTGTACACCACTCAACTGTCTGAGGTCCAAAACCAACATCCTCTCCCATGAAATCTGGTGCCCACATTTATCAGTGTGTGTGTGTGTTTGTGTGTGTGTGTGTGTGTGTGTGTGTGTGTGTGTGTGTCCGTGTGTGTGTGTGTGTGTGTGTGTGTGTGTGTGTGTGTGTGTGTGTGTGTGTGTGTGTGTGTGTGTGTTGCATGTCTGCGTAACAGAAAGGGAGCAAAGATATGGATATGGATGAATATCATTCGTCATCTTCTAGCCTTGATGACTGACCCGTGAAAAGTCACTCACACGCCATGCCACAACTTTTCAGGTCTTACTGTTTAAACCAGGTTTGTTTAGAATCATCTGAAGCCGCAGTTAGTTCAGCTTCACTGCATCATGTGGAGCCTACAGACTGTTGATAAGGTTACTGCCGTTTAATACGCTTTCCCTACTGGTTTGTAATGATTGCTTAGCTGTAAAGTGCTAGAGGCTAGAGGGCTGGTGTGGTGTTGCATGCTAACACTAATTTATGCAGCTGAGTGACTGGTTACTTTGACACATAACTTAGAGAGGAACAGTTTGATATAAGAGGCTTTGCATGGTGCAGCTGAGACAGTGATGTCAAAGTGTAACAAGTCAGCTGACTGATGAGTTGCTGCGTTCCTTTTAGGGTTTTGGTTTATTCCCATTTATTCTGGAAAATATGCAGCCATGTGTATACATAACTACTAATTTAGGTACACGCTGGTAATTACTAGTATGATTAAGCTGACACATTCTCTGTACATTTGTGTTTCACCTACTGCTTCAGTGTCTATTTGGGGGATTGAGACCATCATCAAAACCCCCAGTTTCTAACAAGTGCAGACACACACTACATTTACAGTATATACACATTAGAAAAAACAAAACAAAAAACAACACTGTGGCTAACAACATAAATAACAACTCACTCTGTCACCAGGATCTCCAGCAGTTCCTGGGGGTCCTTGTAGGCCCGAGGGACCTGGAAGACCCTAAAAATACAAAGCTAAGTCAGCAGACCACCAGCATGTCGGCTAGTTACCGTCTGACTACAATGGTGTATAATTACACTCAGGTGCAAAACACCAACTTAAATCAATATACTCACAGCTGGGCCAGGAGGTCCTGGTGGTCCTTCAATCAGCATGCCCTTTAGAGAACAAACACACCATTTCACACCACGAATGCCACAGGCCAGTTCAGGATGAGTCAGCAAGTTTGGGGAAAAATTCTCTGGATGTTTGGCCAGTGCTTTAGAATGGGTCTTAAAGAAGTAAAACTGTAAAATGGTGGTTCAGGAGCTGACTTGATTTCATTTAGTTTGGGTCTGTGTAAAATATAATTGTTTGATAATAATCAAATTGTTTGATAAAAATTGTTTGATAATAATCTAAACTACAATGACATGATAACATTACTTTACTATATCAGCATTGACTTTTTGGGCCTTACAGGTTCAACCACAGCCGGCTCTCCCTTCTCTCCCTTCTGGCCGAAGGCTCCTCCAGCACCAGCAACCTGCAGTTACAGGAAAAAAAAAAGAAAAAAAAACGAGCACAGGGGTGACATTCTTCACACAGCAGTTAAAGTTCACAGGTGAATGAATAGCAATGATGAGCAATGGTGACTGCGGAGGCAGCTCAACCAGGGAAAAGAATGCGCATGAACATCTGAACACATTTTACTCAATCGATCAGTATCATGTATTCGGTTGGAACTACTGCAGCTATGTCAGAGGCAGAGAGTGAGCAGAGGGTGACACAAAGTGGGACGAAACTACGGGACCCAAAAGGCCAAATGTTAGTCATACCGAGCAGGACTGGACCTCTACTCTGAGTGCTTGAAATGGGGCAGCGCTGTCGTTGCATTGCCATTGTGCAGTGTGGCTACAGGTGACCAAATAAACCGTTACATCACACCAACAGGTTGTGACTGCCTTGCAAACCCCACAAAAAATGCAACTAGATCTTTATGAGGAGAGAGAGAGAGCAGGAGAGAGAATAAGAGACATTGCCCTAAAATGCCCAGTTTAAGACTTCTTTCTTAGTCTTTGTGCAACACTGCAGGTGATAAGATTTAGATAAACGGCTGAACATAACTGTGGTTTCATTAGTGGGAGTGAGGTACTTCATCTGTGTGTGTTTTGGGAGTGGAGGGGGAGGAGGTTGGGGGGGGTTGTGGGAGGATTGGGAGGTGCCTCTCTGTGGGCGGGCGGGGGCGGGCGGGCGGGTGGTGTGTGCGTAGAGAGGTACTAAAATTTTACAATAGCCAAAGGCACACAGACAGAAAACGGTGTTTGATGATGTTCTGACAGTGGGTAAACTCAAACAGCATAGAGTGGAGAGAAGGAAATATGTGTGGCTGTGCCTGTTGGCAGGTGAGGGCAAAGGTCAGAAGTTTGGGCATGTGAAGGAGTGACAGGAAGCTTCATTACAGCTGCACCAGTGTGTGTGTGCGCGTGTGTGTGTGTGTGTGTGTGCATTGTGCAGCATTATCCAGTGCTAGTTGTCATGCATAGGGAGGGATATGTCACAGACAGGGTGTTTGTAAAATGGCTGAGAGATGAGTGGGTGGATGGGTGGTGGTGGGGGTGGGGGGGGGGGGTACGGCTCTCTGACTGAAGCTTGTGTGTGGAGATAAGAAGTTTAAAGAAAGAAGAAAATAATGTGTGGTTGTAAATCATTTCTGTGCTTGTGCACGCACCGCACAGTCTGCCAGAATGAGAGCTACTAAATTAAGACGTAATCAGTTACACTCTTTCTAACCTAACACGGACGCATGCACAGTCCCCTCCTCAGCTGTCGATCATTAAATCACCAGTCACACATGATGCATCTACTGACTCCACACTCAACATGTCAATGACACATTTCCCATGCCAAGCAACCAACTAGGAAGGCGTGCATTGGAAGACGGAGTGAATCCCTGACGCGTGCCCTTCATGCACACACCCCCCAGTCGGAAGGTCAGGGTGCGATACTTACGGTGCTCTCGGAAACGTCCGTCTCGGCAGCGACCCCGGGCCCCACCTCATCGTCGTAGGTCACCGTGGGTTTGGGCGGGGCCGTGCCGTACTCATCATATGCCCCGTAATCATACAACCTGTTGTCAACCTCGCCCAAGTCATACTCCTTTAGGTCATACTCCTTAAAGTCATATGCTTCCGCACCGGCGTTCGAGCCGTCCGCCGTTTCCGGGACAGCGGTGGGCTCCGGAGCAACAGGAGCGTCCTCGGTGACATAAGCACCAACAACATCCTCCTCCGCAGCCTTTCAGGTGTTGCCCAAGCAAAGAGGGGGGGAAGCAATGGTGGGCAACCAAGGAAACAAGGCTGTTAGTTAAGCAGTTGAGGCAAATAGTCTACTTAGAGATGTTATTAAGGCAGACTGCAAATGAATTCAGCATAATATGCAGAAGACAAATTTAAAAACAGCAACGGTAAAACCTTATTTGTTCTGAGTATAAAGAGCCTCAGTTATCTTAGAGCAATGAAGTTAATGGGCTGATGGTGTTGTGTTATTGTAATTTGAATATTTGAGTGAAGCAGCCATTTATCAGTCACCGAGAACATTGAAATTCAAGCTCCTGGTACTAGTTATGAACTGATCGAGTATCTGCATTAATAATCCTACAGAAACCTACAGGAGGAAAGAGACATATTATAACACAAGGGAATAAATAAGGTGTTACCGTGACAACTGATCAAAAGCTTGTTAATGTAAATGTCAAGACAGACCTGATGTTATCTCAGCCCTCTCATCTTTCTCCTCATACAATTATAGAGGACACACTGATAGAGACAGTGGAGAAAGGCTGAGACACATGTCTGAAAGGACACCAGCAGCGATTTGCACAAACATCAAATCAATCATTGGCTTGCAGCAGTTGTGCAGACATACAGAGTGCATCAAGATATATACAACTCCAATTCAAACGAGGCGGCCAGCAGATCCATTTTGATGGAATATGTTTGGAGCCACCTGCGAGGTACCCTGGTCCGCTCTGTACGTGGCCCAAGCACTGCAACCACGATCGCTTGGCACAATTTTTTTTCTTCCATTCCAAACTGTGATCACTGTGGAATTAGCTTTGGAAAGAACAAAATGGATGCACTTACACAGCTTGTCTGGTAGCGCTGCATCTCGGCAAAATTTAACATTTAAAATTGTCCCGTGTAATTGCATCCATCTCATCAAACGCTGTGGTAGACGATGCATGTTCATAGGTGGCTGTGAGGAGATTTCAGCCTTGTTGATCATAGTTCTCATGGAGCTAATTAGCAGAACTAGTGATCAAAACCAAGTTTAGATAATCCCCAGAATCATTTACTGTCATTGGCCTTGGCTGAGAGAGGCTCTGCCTTCATCGGCTTCTTTAAATCCCAGATGAGGCTGCAAGTCTTGGTCAACGCTCCACTCTTTGTGTGGGTAATAAAAGCAGACGCTCCACTGTGACAGTTCTGGGCAAACATCGCTGGCTCTAAAACATATTTTTGGCTCCTGTTGCTTCACTAAGGCCTGAGTGGTTTCTCTTTGCTGGAGGGCCACAGTGAATGTTAACACCACGTGTTTCTAGAACAATGCTGGCCTCTTTTAACTATTAACTTACAGAACACTATGTACGATAGAAACTGTTTTTTTTCGTTCTCGCTCCATCTAGACGGCCCATAGTGTTTCATCCTTAGAGTAAATGCTGTCAACCTCCGCAATGTCCACTGCATTATTTTCTAAGCATGCATTTCTCCCCTTAAATCCACATGGTTTAAGCAGTGGAGAAAGTTGATTGAAGCTTTTAATCATTTATAACAACCCCCCCCCCAACACCAAAATCTCAGTTAGTCAAAAGACACATCGATTCATTTGAATGGTTGTGTCTTTGCCATGTCATACCAGATGTTTCCTTGGGTAAAAATCATCTTTGCTCACATTTCCCAAAACACCCAACACTGGTTTTTCAAAAGCAGATGAGAATGAAGATGGAAAAATTACCTCGTAGGGTCCGCTCGTGGCAAAGGGGGACTGAGTGTGAGTACCATCTACAGTTCCGTAGTCAATGTCTGTATTGTAATCTCCTTCTACATTGTTTAGCTGAGTCATGTTGAAAAAAGGAAAGAAGAATAAGGCGAGGGTTAACACCAAAGCTCAGACTGAGGTTATTTGCTAGGGGTCCTCTCAAGCTACAGACTGTGCTACTTCTACACAAAAGGAGGTTAAGGAGCTCTAAGTCTGCCATCACAGATTTTCCCCTCGGAATTCAGGGCGAGGAAGATCTTGATGGGATTCGGTCTTTTCTTAACATGGACGTTTACCCTAAAATTGCCTCTGGGTCGTGCCGGCGCTGTGGCCTGGTAGCCAGGCATCTGTCGTTTCTTCTTAGCGGCAAACTTTTTAGCCGGCGATTTTTTGGCAGCCAAGAACTTTAACGGCTTGGCCTTAGTTTTACTGAGGGATTTTCTGCTCCTCTTCTTTTTCATGGAGACACTACGTTTCTTTCTCTGGAAGAGGTTGCGGCGATAAAGAACAGCAAGACAAACAAGGAACATTTAAAAGTGGAAATGATTTAAAGGTACAATCTGCGACTTCTGCACAGAGTCTTTACCATCCCAACTGTCAGAGCCCATGCGCTCCACTTTCCAGCAGCAGCCCATGTACAGTAGTTGGTCTGCATGGCATCCTTTCACACGGTCACCATGTATACCAGCTACAAGGGCTGCGACTGGAACGCTGGCCATGTTAACGCTACCTTCAGATCACATGACAGCTGGGCGGAAAGGGGGTTGTACAACAATCGAGGACTGGACCTTTCACGAGACAAACAGGAGAACTTTGGGACATAAACACAAATTAATCTGGGACCGATGCAGCAAGACACATTTGGCTCTCGGCAACACTGCAGCGCAATAAAACAGCTATAGAGGTCAGATATCTTTTGCTGCATTTTCTCAAACGTAGAGTATAATATTGCTGATATCTCATAATGTGCACAAACCTTTTAAAGACATGCTGAAATGCAAAAACACACTCAAAGCAGATGGCATTCCCAGTGAGAGCAGGGAGCCGCCTCGTGAAACACAAGGGGACACAAGGGGGACTGACACACTGGGTATGTTTATACGCACACGCAATAGTCGGCCCCCGCTTCCTTTCTCTAAGGTCATTATCAAAGAAAGCGAAACCAGGTCAGGAGTCTGAGATTAGTGCTCACTCTCTCAGTGCAGTGGGGCTGATTCTCCCACACTTTTGGAGAAACTATTTGAAAATTTGGAGAAAATATTATCATAAAGCAGATAACTCCCAATTACCGGGGCACTGGTGTGCACATAAACATAACCCCGAGGCACAGACAACACACAGGACGAACTGTGGGATGGATGACCGACAAACAGAGACATTATAAGAGACATGAAATTTTTTTTCTTTTCTTTTCCTTCTTTCCTTTACCTGTGGTTCAGAATACTCATCGGTTGGAACGATGTCTGTGGCTCCCTCAGAGTATTCATAGAACTGTGAGTAATCTAAATCATCAGTAGTGTACTGGAGAGGTTCAGAGAGAGAGAGAGAGAGAAAGAGACATAGAGAGAGAGAGAGAGAGAGGGACGAAGAGAGGTCTTGGTGTTAGCATTAGCATCAAGGTAGCAGAGCATGAAGATGATACATATAGAACCGATTGTCCTGAGCATGCTGCCTGTTCAAACGGTTCAAGTTTGAACTAATCATTCTGTATCATTATTCATGGCAAACAACATTAGATCACAGAACCGTGGTAATCACACAATTTCGTCAGCGTGGCTGCATTAAAAATGGGTTAGAGACCGATAACGAAAAAAATCATCATTAGTGCAACTAAATGAGATGATGGTCCTAATGTGGTGAACAAATGCCGAGAGCGGACATCTGCCCACGGACATGTAAGCAGATGGGATGTTTAAAAGCTCATAAAACAAAGTAAAACAACAGGTAAACCTCCAAGACAAAATTTCCAGCTGCATTTCAGGGATATCGTAATGGAACTTTCTTGCTGCAAGCATGTAAATTATACACTTCAGGGCTTGTGCTTTCAGCCAGATTAAAGGTACCTGGGGTTTAAAGAAAGTGCAGTTTCTGCTGGTTCTGTACTTCTCTACCAGCCCAAATAAAACTGTAAACTTTAATAATAACAGATAAAGAGGACGTCTGTTCATGAAAGTTTATCACTTCATGCCGCAGCGTGGAAGTGAAGTCTGAGCATGATACCGTGCCCAGCTGATGGAAAATTTCATGGCATCTGGCAGCATGTGTGTCGCCAGAGATCAAATTCATCGAACTTGGCTGGAATCTCCGTTAAAGTGGCGCTGACGCAGGTTCAGACACCACACTTCACTTTTAGAGAGGCACTACTCTACAGCTGATCAGTGTCCATGACTGTTTCACCCTGCCCGAATGATTTATGGGCGAAAATGGAAGGAGGGTTAACTCGTAGAACTTAGCTCTAATGCAGACATGTTTAAATATGTGAGTAGTTTAAATGGATGATAAAACTGACAAAGAAATACTGTTCTTTGTAACATCGCACTCCATCCTTGTCTGCTGCTTGCAAAAGCATAAGTGCTATAAGTAAACAGGTGGGGTTAATAGACTTATATTTTTAGGGACAGAGGAAGAGATCATAAAGACAGAGTAGGCAGCCCTGCCTCAAATTTAGATCTTACACTGTCTGGTGTCACACATTTCGGTGCTAATCAATTCCTTGAGTTCCCGCACGGTGATCGGCGACTCTACCCATCTCCATGGGGACACTTTCAATTTAAAGCTCACAGGCCACTGCTGGAAACAGCAGCTGAGCTGTTCTCTATGGTTTTAAGACAGGTCCACATCTTGCCACAGGCATAGGACACCTGTTGGGCACCAACCTACCTGACGGTGGACACCTGCTGTGACATTGGAGCTTGGGTTGTGGCCAGGTGTGGACTGTGGACTGAGGTCTCAACCATTGATCTAGGGTGTATTTGCCCTTTAATGGCACACCCCACTAGTGCAGTCTACAGCATCTCTGCCAGCATATGGAGATGCTGGGACACTGCTGTTTGTGCAGCTTTCTTAGTTGTGTTTGCTACATATGCATGTCAAAACGACACTGTCAGGGGACGGACATGTCCATGTGACTGTGCGCTGCTCATTTAATAATGTCTCTAATAATGTCTCCATTATGGTCTTTCGCCTTATTTATTTCATATTCTAACAACTGTGACCTTCTATGGAGATGCTGAAGCATGTGCAGATGCACCAGGACCACACGCCTTTACAGGCTAAGCCTGGCCTGTGTGGACACGGTTACAGAGGCACCACTTATCCCTGGAGAAATCTCTTCACAAGAACTAATAACTTACTACCAAAGTATGAGGGCCGTATCTCTTTCATACATTAAAACCCCTCGGAGCCCTACTAGGGCCAAACATGAGGCCATATACTTATCATGTGCAAATAAAACCTGACTGAAACCTGACAAATGTGGTTTCTGGATTTAAGTGAAGCTCTTCAATTCCTCAGACAATTTAAAATCAACCGAGACCCTCGATCGGTGCTCTGCAGAGTCTCCCCCGACCCCCCCTCGTTTGGCTGACCTCTTCCTCCGGCTCCTGGGCCTGCAGGGAATCAGTGTGGGGAGTGTCGCAGTCCGGGCTGTAATGTTCACAGTAGTCATATGCCGCTTTGGGATCAGCCACAATCAGAAGCTGCTGGATGTCCCCCTGTAGAGAAGAGAAGAGGAGACATGAGTCCGGCCACTGTCTTTGCGTGGACGCTGATTTCTCCCGTCACGGCCAGTTTAAAAAATACGGCCTTAACATGAGAAATCAGCACTGTGAGCCAGAATAATTTACACGCTTATCACTGTGACTGGAACCGGATCATTAGCAGCAGACAAGTCAAGGCTGCACAGACGTGCTGAAGAACAAGAGGGTCATGTCCCGTCTTGCTCACAAACTCACACGGGCTTGGTAAAGTGGCATAAATGTAAATCTTAAATTACAGATGCGACCTCCTCGGTCCTGTACACTTATAGAGTCTGGCAGAGTAAATGCCCCCCTTGTATGATTAAACAGCTTGACGCACCCCCCCCCTTTCTAAATGTGTGGGGAGTTCAGACGCTGGGAAAATTATTATCATCACCACAGAGGTTTACCTCAGGAAATCGAATAAACATGTATCATCAGGACACAAGCGGCACCTGGCACGTCCATGTCTGCCACAGTAAACAAGTTCATTCTGACTATTAACAACCGGGAAGGCCATGTTATTTATATTGCTTATCACAAATACAGGATCATGTCAAGATGAATTTTAGCAGATATACATAGAACCTGAGAACACACCAGAATGGAAATAAAATACAGTTTATTTGCATTCCATGTTGTGTTTTCATAGCATTTCTTTTTGTTGTATTTATGTTTTTATAATTCAACTCTCGAGCATTTTGACTGTTGTAATAACTCTTATGTATTCATATTACAACTATAAAACATCCTGCCATGGTACATAACTTTGTTCTGACTCAGACAAACAAAATTTGGTGAATTCCTGGCAAAAACAAATATTCATTTTTTTCCCCTTTTCACTTAAATAACAATATCGTTAGTAGCCGCAAAACCGGTTGAGCACTGAATCAAACCAGTCGTGAGGAGCTTTGAACTGTAAGGCTCAGGCCACAAGTCCACATGGTCGCTGATGGTGTCTTGTGCAATTAGTGTCAGAGGGGATTATTCCAAAATTAAGCCATCTCTAAAAATGTCTAGTGGAGAAAAAAAAGAAAATATTATGAGCAAAAAACCCTCAATACATAATGGCTTTGTCTGAAAACAACTAAAATAGCACACAGGAAACAGTAAAACCTTCGAAATCTCAGACACAGTTTGGGAAAAGTCAGTCAAACCACAGTGTTCTCTCTGTGGTTGGGACGGTGCACCGCAGTGCTTGACTCCATTCCAGCTCTGTCTCGCCTTGTTATCAGCCCTACAGCCGAGGGCTCAGCTCACCGTGAGACAGCCAACATGCTGGAGAAATGGATTTTTCTTTGGAGTCTGTAATTGCTTGAACCTCACTCCTGCAGGCCCGTCTGTGAGGGGGTTCTTGTGCGGCGGCTGAGGAAGCCTGAACCTGGACCTAAAATCGTGATGCTCTAGAGTCAACAGGGACTCTATACATTGAGGAGCTGAATGGAAGATTGGCAGTGAAACGTGGGAGAAATGAAGCAGGCCGCAACTTGTCAGAAGAATGTGAATATGTGTGTGTGTGTGTGTGTGAGAGTGTGTCTGTGTCCATTCTCTTTGTTTAAAGACTAGATCTATGGCTCTTAACATTTGCCTTAGTATAAACATCCCTTTGCTAAGACAAGCAGAGTCCCCTGAAACCTCCCCGGTGTAACCATCCATCAACGCCTGCCTGTTTTCCTCTGGGACAATGAAGTGCTGCCTTAAAGAGGACCTGGTTTCTCTGAGCGGCTGGATGCATTTCTAAGAATAACACAAGTACAACACTGAGCATCAAAACAGGAAGACAAGCACCTGTCCCGCCACCACACGCAGAGGGTTTTGGCCCATGCGAATGCCATCTGATACGGGAGGCCAGTCATGACACTTGTGTTATTGTTTTGCAGGTATAACATTTTCAGTAGCTACAGTTGTGGATACTAGTGTAACCGAGATCATCTCCCTCCCATTGTCTGGAAGCTTCCCAGCGAGTGAGTTACAGGTAATAACTGTTCGCAACATGTGTGTTTATAAATCAAATGCGTTTTAGTCATTATAGCCAGCTTGGCTGGAAGAGATGTTTTCTGTGGAAATGCACAGCATTTTGATGAATAAATCATAAAGTTTCACACTGTGGCCATATGAGCAGAAAGGTGATGTAATCATTGCGTAGGCATCTTGAGTGCAGAAGAAATCGCCCGCGCCATTCCTGCGCCATTCCTGCGCCATTCCTGCGCCATTCCCAAAAGATACAACACTACAAAACATCTGCGATATCCAATGAAAGCGTTTGTCATTCTGACCAAAGCTGACAAAGCTGACCTGCTGAGCAGGTGGGGGACAGCACCGAAACCTAGGTGCCCGGGCGGGAAAGGCGTCGGTCGCGGTGTGTGTGAGGGTGTATGTGACTCAAGTTGACATGTAATACCTCATATGTCACACTAAGAGCAACACTGAACACTCGAACCCTGACTAGAGTCAGCTCTGATTAGTCCATATCTAAGAGCCACCCATCTGCACACAAACAGGCTGCGGAGACACAGTGTTCGACCCCCGATCAGATCGGCAAATCCGGGAAACCTCTGACTATTTCGTAGGAGGACTTGAGGAACATGACGGACACATTCAGCAGTAATGCATAAGGACAAACAAGTCACGACAAGCAAAAGGGCCCAAAGAATAATAATTCACCGAAGACTACGTTGATGAACACAGCATGAACACGATATGAATCAGACAAAAATCTATATCTAATTACCAGGATAACTTATACTATTTGCAGCATTAACCTGCCTTTCCAGCAGGAAATAAGACTGCAAGCGAGGCACCAAATGAAGAAGAGCCAATTCCAAGGGCAGCACCAAGATGCATCCATGAACAGACAGGCAGGGCTTTAGCGGGAGCAGCTGGGATGGTAAAAGATGTTTTGTGCTGGGAAACACCTGGGGAGAGTTATGCCGAGGCTCCGGGCCTGTCTTCCATCGTGGGCCGCTGAGATAAAAGCCTCTGGCAACTTTGAGTGTAGCCAGAGCTCCAAAATATGCCCCCCCCCACACGCCTAGAACGCAGACACAGACACGGGCCTATGACGCTGTGTGTTAATGGCTGTAGGGTCACAGGTCAACGGGAAGAGAGAGCTGAAAGAAAGAAGCTGGGTCAAGATCAGCAGCTGAGCCTTGTGAATCCTTGTAGAGATGATTTCACTGCTCTGTACCTGCTGTATCCAGCCTTTTGTCATCCTCGGTCGAGCTCGCTCTTAAAGTCCTGAGGATGGTGTTTAGTGATAATGTGTAAAAGAACAACAGGTTGAAGAACCAAATGAGAGAAGATTAGACAGGAGGGATTGTAGTGGTGATATATCATATTAGCCAGGTCAGCCGGCTGAAGACTCAGACAGCTGCTTTGACCCTGTGGTGTCCACTCATCTCGACTACATCCGATTCAGTTCGCACTGATCTGTGATGCGGATTCTGAAAACCAAGGCACCACGGGATATAAATATATATGGGGGTCAAAGGTTAAAGCAGTGCATAGTTTTGCTCTTTTGTCTTTTCTCTACTAAAATCTATTGCATGTTGTAATTACAGGGTGAGAGCAGGGCAACAGTGGAGCAGTGCATCAAAACACAGCCAGTCGTCACCAGGGGTCCTTTGACAAAGCTTTGCCCTGGGGAGCATTAGGCATCCCCCCAAGTCTATACAGTACAGTAACCCTAACCCTAACCCTGAACAGAGGAGAACTACGAAACCAAGAAAAGGGAGAAGGCACTGGCACCCTGGACAGCTGGAGGACCCCCCCCCCCCCGATTAAAAACATGACACTGACCGAGACAAACAGTTTTAGCATTTTTACTGTACAGTAGGTCACGGTTCTTTTCACAGCAAAAGCAAAATTTTAAGTGGAAGTGAAATTAATAAATTACATTTTAAAAATGCTTTTTTGGTAAAAGACAGTTCCAATGTGTTCAGCACGAGATGTACAGAGTAACTGCTACACTAGGTGTTTTTTATGAAAAGTGGCTACAAAGCAGGCAGGTTATTATTTGTACGTAAAACCCGTCGCCACTAAAAATGCCCTTTTTCAGACGAAATACCTCCTCTGGCGATGCAGGCACCGTGGGCAACCGGACAGGGAGCACCCCAGCACCATCAGGTCCTTCAGCTGAGACAGACCCAGCACTGATGAGTGGCTGCTACCCCGGAACAGAGGGAGCAGGTCGGTATGCATACTGTATGTGTGCTCGATTCACACAGGTAATGTCCACCAGACATGAATGGATAGTCTCATGGCCTTGGCACGGCAGGGAGGCCTCAGGATGGGGGGGCAGAGAGGGAGGGGGGTTGAGCGGGGGAGAATATGCAGGGAGGGGAGGGGATGAGGAAATGAGGAAGGCCTGACGGGGCAATGAAAGACTCCCATTCATCTAAAGCAGATCCCTATGCGGCGGCGGTCGCCTCCAACCCAGGGCAGGTATGGCATGAATGGGCGTTTATGAAAAATGCAGGTCAACTTATGAAAAGCGGTGTAAGAGTTTGAATAACAGAGCACGGTCTTAACGTGTTATTACTGTTAAATTTATTATCAAATCATAAACCGACCTATAAAAGTGGTTTTAAAACAGGAATTAAACTTAACTGTAAATTAGTATTCACTGCTAAGACAGTTAAGCTAGCGCTACGTACCATATCTCTTACGCTCCTCTCATTTTCCTCCATCTAAGTTATATTGCAATGAAATCCAACCTAACGACTTGTTAGTTAACAAGAGGTTCTCTGACAGGGAATCTGCTCAGGTTCAACATTTCCCGGGCGCGCCTTTAGGCTCCAGCGGCTTTACGGACACGTTTATTTTCTCATTCTAACCACTGGCTCGAACACACAAGGCCGAGGCATTTCCTTCCCCTGTGCGTCCCAGCATGCATCGGTCCCTGTGGATCTCTGAGGAGAGTGGGGACAGAGAACAGACAGGAGACCTGTTCCAAAAACCGCACAGAGAAGACCCTGTTAGCTGACTTATGGTTCCTATTTTCAGCACTTCCACCAGCCAACCCCTGACTGGACACACTGTTCAGTACCCACGTTGGGTTCAGTGTCCTCCCATGAAACTAACCAACACTGACAGGAGATATGAAAGCCAATCTGTTTATAGAACTTTGCAGAGAGAAGACAATGGTCCCCAGATCTAATTTTATTCAGTCTGCAATCAGACGTCGGCAACGTTCATCCTTCAAACTGATTTAATATGTTTCCTGATGGAGAAATTAAAAGTTAGAAACAAACCAAAACATTAAGCGAGGTTTTTCTTCAGTCTGTCACTGACCTACACTAAAATAATATTTATTATGTTGATTACTATTTTAACATCTTACTATGTTCCATTATACACATTTAACTTATATATGCAGTATAATGGGGTCATCCTTTAAAAAAAAAAAAAAAACTAAACTAAATCCGTGCTTTTCTTTTAAAAATAGGTGATATCAATTTCATTTTGGTTGTATGGCATATGATGATAATAAAACCCAATTTTTAATTCAACTCTTCATCAGCGAATGCCTGCATCTCATTATCCAAATGACCACAGTGTAGCACCAGGTCACTCAACACACTGCAACCAAATGGCCTCAGATACGCAGGACCCTCTGTCCCCGTGGCGATGACAAGGCATGCCAGGAAAATTTAGCTTTAAAACAGCAGCCGCAGCATCGGTCATTCACACACGGCATCAGAATAATGACCAGTCATTCCTGTGGATCATAAACAAACCAGCAGCCTTTCACGAGCAAACACTGCCCCCATGCAGCCTTTCAGTGACCTTTAATTCTGGCCACAGACCATGAGTGTCGTGACAATTAAGACATTGTCTGTCATTACTTACATCTGCCTGAGCCCGAGCCGGCGTCCTCCTCTGGCTGAGCTAAAGTGTGACGTTCCTGTTCCTTGTTTGATGACGGGGGAGGTGGTAACGTACCCTGAACCTCACAGATGAATTTGTTAACTGAAATTTTGAGGCTGATTTGCTTTATTTCTGTCAATTTTCTCTCAATTATTTGGTATTATAAGGCACCCTGGGCTATACCGTGGCTTATATGGGGCTATATGTTGACACAGACACATTTGCGTACTGGGGCATACTGGACGTACTGGTGTCGATGTGTCTCCTGCCTGGGGGGCTGACTCTGCTTGAGCCACAGTAAATTGACATGGGGGGAAATTTGTTTTTTGTAGTTTTTGTATCTGTAGCCCCTCAAACCTGACAAATGACCTGCTGTAAAAGCAGAGGTCTTTCTCATCTGGAGCCATGTGACATGTAGTTACATGACAGGATGGCAACTAACATGTTTTATTCATTTCAACAAATAAGAAGGATAAATACAACATAACTGTTGTTGCAGCTAAGATTTGATAGTAACCAGCAGACAGTAAAAGCTGATGGCATTTTTAGCCAAAAGCAGGGAAAGAAATTCAGTTGGGTACACATCTCATCTCTCAATCAAATCAATATGGCTGCTTAATCAAGTTAGATGTCCATTCATTGGTTGGCCACTTCAACTGCTTCACTTGAAAACCATCAGATTAAACGTCAAACCAACAAGGCCCGTTATAGTTTTGGTAAACCTCGACAGTGAGAAGCTCTTGGCCCGGAAAACACACTAATTGCCTCTAAATACAAGGAAAAGAGAAGCTTTAACAAAGGATCTGAGCATTTAGCAAAAGAAGAAAAACTCCAACAAACAAGACTAATAATGTACAAAATGTGGCTGAGTTCAGCCACTTACACATGGCTTGGGTCCGAATCACCAAATATCACAAAATGCAGGTAATGATTACTTTGAATAATGCCCCCGGGGGTGATGAAAACCCCCGTATCGGCGTCTGTTCGATGCAGGCGTCTGCTGGGACCTTTGCATGAGCTCATGAGCTGAGAAACTTTTCTCACAAAGGCACTTTTCACACGGATGCTTTGTCACAATATCACATTTCCGTGGAGCCTTGGTTTTCAACGCCATCACTTTTTATGAACAATATTCATCAATATAAAAGTACACTAAGAGAAAATATAAGGCAGAACAGCCCCAGGAAGCCTCTCACAACATTCACGCTTGTAAAACCCTGAGTCGGTGACAGGCTCAGAAGTCACGCTTTATTTTTCTCTCTATCTAAGCAGCACTCCGCTTGCAGTCTATTCTGATTGTGATTTTAAAAGGCTGCTCAAGCAACAGTAATGCGCTATGTGTCTGTTTGACCTCTACATACATTATGATCTGAGTTTCTCACACTTTGAAAAGGTGAGAACAACAAACTGCCCAGGTTCCTCATGTGGCTTCAAAGGAAAATGGAAAACGTTCTGCCTGTGCCTGCGTCCAACTCCGTTATAGCATCAGAAGCGGAGATTAATGCCTCAGATATTCTCAGACACATCCACGACATATCTATGGGACAGTCCTCACAAAGTCACCAACCTCCAGATCCCTTCCCTGGTTTCTAACACTCCTTTTTGGCAGCATCAAAGGGGACTAGGGGACTTACACTAAAACCCTCTTAGTAAAAGAACTTTAGGCACCGTTTGTGTGTATGTGTGAGTGTGTGTGTGTATGTGTGTGTGTGTGTTTTGGGGGGCACACGGTAAATGCTGTTATGGTTGCAAAATGTCAAAGGGTCACTAAAAGAAAAATACATGTGATATACAATGACTCAAATTCACATGAAAACATGTGAATTTATCATGCTCTTTATCATTTCTGATGACGGATACAGCTCATCCCTGCTCTTAGAAACAACTCAGTCACCACTGATGTGTTCACACAAACCACCGCCATGGAGGACATTACCTGGAAAACCTCCTCATCCAGGATCCTGGTGCCGAACACAGTGATGCCATCGGTGTCGATGGAGGCGCGGTCGCCCCTGGGGAGGGGCTTGACGATCTTCTTCTTACAGTCGACGATGATAGTGACCGTCTTCTTCTCCACACTGATGGCCACACGGTGCCACCTGTCCGGGGACACAACAAGGAGAGGTGAGGCCGACTGGAGTACATTTGTCCGTTCAGCCCGTGGTGTCGTCAGAGGGACTTTACAACAATGGAGGGCAGAGCCGAAAAATCAAATTTAAGTGAAGCACTGGGGGCGCTGACATTAAATCATTCGTGTACGTGTACTGTGTATGATAATTACTAAAACTGGAGCATGATGTCGAATAAACGTCGTATCAAATAAGACGCTGTTGGATTAAATTCAGTTTTGCAGTGTTTGATTATAAGGACTCATCCTTAGTACCTCTAACAGGATTACAATCAACTCAGAGGTAGCAGTCACATGGAGGGATTCACTACAGGAGGAGCCGCTCCGAGAGACACGAGCAATGGCGATATGAATGATACAGTTCGATCGACAGCACCCATCGGTGGGTTAACCAGGGTCGCACGTGAGTCCGACACCTCCCTCGCCTCTGGACCGTTGGCAACTGCACTTAAGGACTATTGCATACCAGGCGGCAGCGGACCACATTCTTGCCCCCACACTTTGGCCTTGTTTAACACGGGATTACACTCATTAAACTCCAAACTTAATCCTCCTTCTGGGTTACTCGGTATGACAGACACGGTGAACATTGTGGAAAGTGTGTGTCGGGATCCAGGAAGGGCTGCTTTGCCAGAGAAGGAGACGCACAGTCAAAACATTGTTCTGAGGTGGAAGACGAGACCTGGCACGACCGCGGCCCAAGATGAGCCCATAGGAGCAGTGGGTATCTCAGGTACAGATACGTATCCCATGTCACGTTAATTTCTCCGTCCGGTAAATGAGGAAAAAAGACATGTTTGGGTGCTTTGAACACAGCTAGAGATGCATTCCAGGGCCGGCGGTGAAGCTTAGCACTACAGCGGGAAGGATTACTCCTCACTTTATGTGGCAGAGAAGCGATTCTCCGATAGGTTTAACGAAAATCTCAAACTTTTGAAGTGCATTGTGATTAGAAGAAGAGTAACATTGTAGTTGAAAGGGAAAATGTAAGACTGAATTTTTCTTTTTTTAAATATCTCAATAGCTTATTCAACATAAGACCGATGGAACCCACTGTAACAGCTCAGCAGAAATCCTCCGGCTCCCTTTAAAGAGCGGGATAATGTTCTTTTTCACCTCATCAATGTCATCATTGTGCCTCTCTTTTCAAGCTTGGCGTATGCTTCTTAGTAACAATGAATACATCCACAGGGATTGCGGACTCTATGAAGCCTGAGCCGTG
Organism: Istiophorus platypterus; assembly: GCA_016859345.1. Lineage (NCBI taxonomy): Eukaryota > Metazoa > Chordata > Actinopteri > Istiophoriformes > Istiophoridae > Istiophorus > Istiophorus platypterus. The sequence continues at coordinate 910,462 of CM029125.1, read as the reverse complement.
GCCACTGAAGATTTAGACGAGGCCTGGAGCTGGAGCTGGAATGCATCCAGACGGAGAAGTGCTAGAAATCCTCCACAGAGAACACTGCCCCTTAGAGAGGGGGGGTCACAAGAAGCACACACTGGAAAAAACAGCCAAAAGCACTAATAACACTGCCTGAGACTGCTCCACATAAAGCGGAGTTATGCTGACGTGAGGTTTTTGCGGGATTTACCGCGCCTCCTTCTCTCATGATAACTGTGTTCGTACTGGATCTGATCCTAAGCCCATTCAAAGGCCCAAAAAGTCACTGACCGGGTTACGGCTTCCTTTAAAAGTTCAAGAAACAAACTATCTTCTCATAGCATGTTCGGCAAGTGAAGAAAAACTCTAATAACACTGGAGAACACTTTTAAATACTATGTTAAATGCTGAATTTTTCCCAGCAGCCTCTCTGTTTACTTATTCCCCTCTGCATCTGCACGCAGGCTCATGTCGGCTAAGATGAAGATCTGAGCCAGAATTCTGGGATTTCTGAACCTGGGAGCAGATAATCAGGTTTATGCTAAAAGGTTAGCAGGGCTGTTTCTGGTTGGGTGAGGTAATTCAAGGGGGTAAAAAGGAAGTTTAGGGCTGCCCCCCCCCTTCTCTCTAAAATAACAGAGGCAGTGAGTTCATGGATGAGGTCAGGTTGCCCATAGCAGTCCCTGCTGTGACCCAATAATCCAGTGTCTCCCCATTTCTGACCTTTCTCTGTGCCCACAGCCCCCTGATGGGACAGATAATCTGGTGATGAGCACCTGTGGTGCAACAATGGAAAGATCTGGGTTGTTTTCTTGCTTTTATAAGGACGAACGAGTCAGTGGAAATCAGAAAGTGTCTGATTGTTTGGACATTTTAGTTGATATGATCTTTAATTACTTTTAGGATGATCAAAATGCCACTGATATCGCTCCACCTCTCATTAAAACACATATTATATTTATAATAATATTTCCAAATAAGAGGACATGAGCAAATCAGTATTATTTGAACCTGTCTTGCAGTGACTTGGCCGACCTGTATCCTCTGGCCGTGCAGTACGAGGAAAGCACTCAATGACTTTCTGTCGAGTCATCCAGCGCTACAGACCGGCACAGCATCCCGGGAGATTAAACCAGGTGCGTTCCTTTCTCTACCATCTGGCCCTTTGCTCCTTCACTCCCCTGTCTGCAGGCTACAAAACCCTTTCCCTCTGAATCGGGCTCAGCCGTGAGTTTGACGGTGCACGGCTGCGTTCAAGTGTGTCTGAGATCTGACGTACTTTCCGTCAGCCAGGTTGAGGGTACGGAACAGGGGGTAGTCCTCCGGGGCCGGTTTACCGGTCTGATCCTCATACAGGAAGACGGGTGAGCGTCCCACCTCCACACCCAGCTGCTGGACCCCCTGCTTGTTGTAGACGGACAGCAGGAAAGACTGCAGGCCAGACTTGGGGCGCACCGTGGTCAGGATGGAGAAGTCCTCAGGAAAAACACCTCCTGCAAGGACAAAAGAGGAGAGGACAGGAAGACGAGGGAATGGGTGAACGGGTGAACGGGTGAACAGGTGAGAGTTGTTGTCCCAACATGAGTGACTAAAACTGTACTATCATGTAATACTGAGGTTACTACCCATTCATTTTAATGCAACAAGGCCTGCACTCTATCACCGGCTTAATTAAAAATCTAAACTTTTAAATGTCTTCATTTCAACCTTGGTAATTGTAATGTAGAAAATTTTAAGACAAACTTAATGCAGGTCTCCGTGTGAGGCACTTCTATAAAAGTGTGCTGTGCCTACAAGCATAAACTAGCATTGGTCATCATCAACACTTCAGCTTGGAGCTCGGAGCTTTAGAAATCAGTTACATGCAGAGAAGCGCTGCAGGTGTTACGTTCCTAGTGTGGCTAGACTTCTGTCTACAAGGTTTAGTAGTGACTAAAAAGCTTTTGCTTCGTCTTGCCTCTTATTTCACAGTCACAAATCAAAGCATTCGTTGACACAATTAGCAGGAGAATGCACGGTCAGAACAGACCTTTGAAACACAGTAAAAACACAGCATGGCTGAAGGAGGTTTAGGCCTGAGAGGTTCGTCTTACCGGGGAACAACTGCGTGGTGGGGGCACTGATCTGGGCCTGCTTGGCAACTCTGTAGGCTGAGTCCGCCTTCGACGCTCTCCGGTTCGTGCAAAATCCTGATGCTTTTGTCACTCCTTCTGGGTACGTTTGAAATTCTAATACTTTTAGGACATCCACTGGCTCTGCTGTTCGGGAAGTAAATAAAACATCAGTTAAGTCACGGTGTCGACTTTTGTGGGGGACAGTTGGTCAAAAGTGCACTTGGTTCATCACCGTCATCAGCACAAGCAAGATGGATGACAACAGTGACCATTAAACATTTGAACATTTGTTTTACATTAAATATTTAAAAAACATGTCATCAACAGGCATAATCCTGTGTGTTACATCGGTGAAGTATGGAGGCCCCTTCCTCTCCCAGCAGTAAATTGACTGCGACTGTTTTCACTCCAGCTCTGAAAGGACAGAGAAGACTAACCGCGCTCAGGACCACTTCACAGATCCCCTCATCAGGACCATCCCATACCAGTGCTGATGGATGTTTCCCTGTGTCACCAAAATGGTGCCATGACACCTCTGTCACAGTATCGCTGACACTATATGTCCTATGTATGTACAACTTGTGGCTCACAGGAGGTTGTTGTATCGACATCTGATGCAGGTTAACATTATCGTGTTACACAACACCATAGCCCCACTGAGCAACATGTATCTAATGTTAAGTCAGGGGATGCGCCTGGCTGCGGCACTACTGGCTCATCTAACAGGAAGCGTCTACATCAAGGCCAAACCAAGAGCGAAATGACCACAGTGCCAACAGAGACTCAGTTCTATGATGCATGGATAGGTTTACCTAGTTAAGGCTCACAAAAGGCTCTCTGGGTTTTCCATTCTCTTCAGTATGAGGCACCAAACATAAAAGGAGCCAACTGTTTCCATAGAGACCCATGGACAAGCATTATAATTACATCTCTTGGCATATTACAGTGTGATGAATGCGATCAGGGAGAGACCAATGGGCTGCAGTGTACCGACCCTCTGTTGCACGAGCCATTTTTAGGCAAGTAAAACCAGTGGCTCACTCCACTCCACAGAGAAAACCAGTTTCTGACTAATACAGGCAACACAATGGCAGACTGGTAGATGTCACTAATCTGTTTTTCTGGGGTAAATGAGCATTCCCTGGTGCCTGAAAGCATTAGCAAGCCTTTTCGGACGGCTCTAAAGCCACTGTTTTGGATAGCATGTAGAGGTCAAATCACTCTAAAAGTTAACTCTTTAACTTTTTGGTACCATTGGGTCATAAAAGATGTCTTCTGTTGACTCTCAACACTGTCCGGTCAACATTACGGCTGTGGCAAGGAAAAGCAAATTAGGAGCCGGTTTCCCTCTGTTTGACTATGAATCTTTTCCTACTGGATGTGGAGGCGCTGCGAGCACCACTCATACCAGTGGTTTGTACAAGATGGTCAGAAAGTCATTGCCTTTGCTGTTGCTTGGGCCGACTGCTCAGACCAGTTCACCTTGTAACGAAGGTGAACTGGTAACCGAGCATCCTCACTGTCAACCCGCTGAAATCCACCTCTCCCCCATTTCAACAGAGGACACAGAAGAAAAAAAGATGAGCAAAACTGTATAAAAGCCTCAGCAAACAGATGCTCTGTCTGAATGCCATCAGTCAGGTCAGCTTGGTCTTTCTTTGTAGCTTTTAGGGATGAACCAGCTACTTACTTTGGAGAGTGAACTGAGGACCTCATTGTGAGATCCTGCAGAGTTTCTTTCAGTTCAAACTCTGGGACTCATGTGTTCCAGATGGGGCAATTTGGCCAGGCTACGACCCTCGCAAAGAGGTGCCGAGAAAACATTGACACTGGCCCATCCGTTAAGTGGCCAAATGAGTGTGCACGGGTCTTTAAAGGGTGCATCTGATGAGCTGGTGTGAGTTTGCCCTCAGGGCTAAGCAAACAGGCCACATAGATACCAGCAGTAGTCAAGTGGCACGGAGGGATGGACCATCCTCTGGAGGAGAGGGAGTATTCTAGCCAACCCTTAGGTCATTGAAGAGCCTCTGCTCAGTCACTGGATCATCCAAAAATCATTGTGCGAGGGAAGGAGGAGCAGTATGACACAATGCCATAAGACATAGACTTATTAATTTGGTGTCGTCTCCACCGCGTTGTGCGGTGATGGAAGCATTGTGTTCCAGGGGATACCAGGTCACCGGTCTCAGGACGGGGGTCTCAGCTCATCCTTCGTCACACAGAGCGTGGGATCTGAGCATAGGCCCTCTGAAATCATAACCCCCCTCCTGCCGCGCCATCTTCAGCCTCTACATCTTCACATAGAGGTGAAACTGGCTAGTAAACGGAGGAGGACCTTTTCACCTGCAGCGCCCTGAGACTCTAATAATAACTTCAGCCGAAAGGTCTCTCTCTATATACCCCCCTCCCTCTTCCTCCCTCAATCTCTCCCTCTCTCCTTCCTTTAACTTCCACTTTGCTGCTGGCTAAAACAAGACGGCTTTATACTGGTGTCATTCCAAGGAAACTTCCCTGCCCAGGTTTCAAAGCATTTTCCCCCTACTCCTGCCCCCCCTTGCATTTACGCTCATTAACTCCCTTAACTGTGTCCCTCCACATGAATATCAGAGCATATTATCACATATTGTTTAAAACATTTTCAAACAGGTCTCTTGAAAGGCACCGTGATCATCCCCATTTCACAATTTGAGCTTGAACTGGAAGTTTTGACACAATTTCTGTGTCACACTAGCTGTGGCTTTATGTGGAAGAAGAGAGGCTCATCTCCAAATGATCCAACAGTGATTATGAATATGTGACAGCCCTAGCAGGACAAAGGTCCAGCAAGGAGCTGATTAGCTGATGTTCCTGAGTGAGCACATTAGGGAGAGGGCTCTGAAAATGCTAGCTTTGTCTGCTGGAATGCACATCTGAGCCTGCGCCTCGGGGGTTGAGAAAACGTGTCTGTACACTGCTAGATGCAGAGGGCACCCTGCAGAAACAGCTACAGCTGCCATAAAGAGCTCAGAAGAAACCGACTGAGCCCCCGCAACACGGAGCCTGCAGCGCAGTTCTTAAGCTTAAAAAGAGGCAGGTGCTGGCGGGTTCGGAAAGGTGAGACTTTCAATGTGAAGTTCGACTCCAGCCTGGTGTCTTCTGAGCAGGTTCTGATCCTTCTGGTAAAAACTACTGACTGTGAAAGGGGGAATGTGAATTTGATTTGTGCAATATCAACTGCAACTGCAATGAATTTCCACTAAATGCAACATTTTGTGTTTTCATGCTTTAACTACACTAAATAGTTGGTTAAAATGTTGAGACAATTAACCACCCATGTGCTTATGAAACCTTTTCAAAACCCATAGCATAAGCTAAAATTATATGAAACTTAAAAAGAAAAAAAGCTGAATTTTCATCCTACCAAATTCTGGATATAAAACCCACTTCTTAAATATGTATCTGGATCAGTATGCAACAATCAATCTGCACATATTAGTCTCCGGGACAAAATGTGAGGCCAGTGTTATCCTGAACCCTGTGACTTGTGGCCTTTATGGCTGCAGGCTAGGCCCACATGCAGGCCTGCTCTTTGAAGGATCTGAAATCATAGGGAAGTGCAACAAGGACCATCATCAAATAACTAACTGCTCAGTACTTAGAGGGGAAGCATTCCCACCGCTCACACAGCACAGCCTTGTCCTGCAGTCGGCTAAACATCTAAGTACAAAGTTGAAGGAAGAACTGGGCACCGCAAGGGTGGGGAGGGGGGGGGGCAGCTTTTGGCCTTCGGTGTGGACCAGGGCACTGTGGAGATAGGGTGAACCTGCCTGACCAATGAGCCCCTGTAGACACACAGGGGCTTTGCACTCTGCACTGGCCGTTTGAGGTCCACTCAGGATCTTCACATCTGCAGCTCTGCTACCTGTCTAAAGCTGAACATCCTCCTCTCTGCAAAAACAGCACACAGCTGTATAACCTTCAATTACCCAACTATCTACCTAGGGACAGGCTGCCCCCCCCCTCCAGGTGCAAGGTTACATTCAGAGACTGCCTCTGTCTGAGTGCACCAACTAGGTCAAATTTAAGATTAAAAAGAGCATAATTCACAGCATTCCACAAAAATCAGAAAAACTCAGGGTCCCTTCAACGATCAGATTACACGGTCCATGAGTAGCACCACGGTTTCAGGGCAATTGTAAGTAACATGTAACCCAGTGTAAATCCAGGGTCCGACCAACGTCCCGCGTCTTTGGGCTGAGGAAATCCACCCTGCTAACCGTGTCCACATCCACCCAGCGGACCACGGCTCTAACAAAGAGCCCGCTCTCAGCCTGGGCGAGTGTGAAAGCGCAGGGAACGCTGCCCCGTTGTGAGCGCATACCAGCGGCTTAGGATGAATCTAATTTGGCCAAAGTGTTTCATCTTTCCATTCATGCGTAAAAGCAGCCCGCGCTAAACGCTGTCTTAATGAATATAGTGCTCTCTGCCCAGTATGCGTGCGCCTCGAGCAGTTACCCCGTGAGCGCTCGTTCTGCCTCCGCTGCCTCTAGGACCGGGTCTAACCGCAAGGTCCGGGTTCTCCTCAACTGTACGGCGTGTGGGGGAAACGGCGCCTTAATGTCACTACATTGGCGATGGAATTGGGGGGGGGGGGCACACGTGTGTATGTGACTACGAAGCGACGCCGCCGTGTCCAGGTAAATGAGCTCATCCCCGAATCTCCATCATCAGTTACCGAGCTCCGTCCCCGTTCAGCCCGAAAAAAAGTTGGTCAGAGGAGTTTGGTCACTAGTTTTCTTACCTGCTCCGACATCAGCAGCCTGCAGAACCAGGGCTAAAGTGATGAATGTGGTTACGGCGGAATCCATAAGCCACCTTTTCGTTTTCCACCTTGTGGACCACCTCTGCATCTCCATGGTCGGACGTCCACAAGAGAATCAAACTTTCGGGCGACTTCAGGTGACTTTTAACGACGTCCCTTCCACAATCCCAGATGATGACGGAAACTGTCCTACAAAAAAGCCATATGTCAGGAGTTTTAGCCTCTTCTCTCAGCCACAACGAGGCCCCCGGTCCTCCTTCCCAGTGCCCAGCCTTCACAGTGAAGGTAGTCGGGCTTTAACCAAAACGCACAGAGTGCGGTCGGTACACTTGGTGCGTCCACGGACGGGAGGGCTGGGCAAGCTCCACAAACCAGAGCCACGATTACAGGGGAATGACAAGGGATCCAGCCTCCGATTAGCAAATCACGGGGCTGGAAATTCTCCTTCGGGTCCACCCATCAGTTTCGCAGTGCGCCCCCAAGTCTCTCCCGGGTGCGTCCGAGGAAAGAGGAGGAAAAAAATAAAAAGAAGGGCAGAGGTGGTGACGAACGACGGAAGGGCAGAACGGCGTGGCCGGGTGTTTCTGTGATGTTTGATGAAACCCTCTTCAGTCCACTAGTCTTAAACCGCACGATAACAGCTGCTGTGTGCAGCAGAATGACTTTGGGAGCTGCGTCAGCTCAGCCCCCCCAAGAGACCTCGGTGACTGTAAAACATGCTCTTTTATTGGTTCAAGAAACATCATGTAACCTCAACAGATCCAAAACCACGGCAGCCTGTGATATTCCACACGTGAACAAACGTACAAAAGTCATAGAAATTGGAAAAAAAAGAATAGTTTGAAATTAGCGTTGCATAAAGGAGTCGGCGCCACTGCGCAGACAATGGGTCAGAGATAATCCAGGTGGGCAGGGTTCATCCCAACGCCAGTGCACATGTTAGGTGGATTTAAACTGGTCAGAAATAGCAAAGGGAACAGAGGAAGGAGAACGTTGACTTGCAGGATGACACCTGGGAGGAAACACCTGAGCAGGTCAGTGGAGAAACACTTCAGGTGCAGGTGCCTCCTGCAGCCATGAGCCCTGAGCCTCACTTTGGCCAGACCACAACCTGGCAGAACACCAGCATCACCAAAACACCGGCTCAGGTAGGAGCTTAGCGTAGGAGGAGGACTGGTTTCACCCCCCTGCTTGGGTTCTGACCAGACTCCCTCCCATAGTTGATCACCCACCTGTGCACCTGAGAAATATTAAAAATGTATAAAATGTATATAGCATACATATTGGCTTTCTATCAGCAGGTACTGTAATAAAAAAAACGAATGCTCCCTAAATGAAGATATAAAGAAAGATACAGAAATTTTATTTCATTTAGTGATTTTATTGTTCATTTTTAACATGACCAAACCTTGTTGTCAATTTACTTCTCATTTAAACACCAAATAAATACATCGGTGTCATTATCGGTGAATAGGTCTATGGGGTCTCTATGCTTGTAGCTGCTGCCTGCGTCTGTGAGAACCCATGGAGACAACTGCCAACAGCGTGAGATGACTCCCCTTGTCCTTGGTGGTTTACCCTGCTCAGAGGTTTTCTGCAAATCGCCGTGTGAACAGCCTGAAATAAAGCAAAGAAAGCAAGTTGACCGTAATGCACTTGCGGACCACCTTTAAGGTCTGATGGCAGGGGGCTGAAGGATTCTAGGGCTCCTCCTCTAAAGGCCTCTTGGATACAGGGGTCAGTCCAGAGGACAGTCAGCTCCTTGTACCTCTTGGATCCTGACCAGGCTCCGTCCCAGCCTGTTTCCAGCCCTATCAGATGCTCCTCCTGGATGCCCTGTGGCAGAGAGCGGAGTCATTTCTCTGGGCAGAAGAGGTCTCATGCTACATCTCGTCCTCTCACGGTACAGAAACCACAGGCAGTCATTGAGCTCTCCTGGGTTCCTGTGGAGGTCACAAGTAAAATGAGTAAAAGCTGTCTTTACATTTTGATTCCCATTAAAATAATTATCACTTTGACTTTTCTTGACTTTCCCAGTTCGTGAAATAATTGGCAGGCTTTACCTCGGACAGCTCGCTGTGCACCTCTGAGGAGATATTAGTAGAGGCAAGGCAGTGAGTAAAGAGGGATGCAGCTGAAAGTTGCGAGGCAGCAGCAGATGGGGGCCTCAGGCGGAGAGAGGGGGAAACATGATTAGAAGATCTCTGGCTGGATTTCCTGTCAGATGGGGAAAATCTGGTCAATAAGCAAAGCACATTTTCCCTTGATTCAAGAAATGCAGCCAAGCACACCACAGTTCCTCGGTTAGAGCTGCACCGTGACCGGCCGCAGACGACCGTGAGGTGGCGAAAGGCCATTTTCTGGTTCCTAATTTGTCGGAAGCTGTCAGTGGTAACAGCAGCAGCTACGCCTGGATTACTCGTAGCTGTAGCTTCAGCAGGAGAATCACTCAAGTTACATCTCAACCAAAGCTGTGTGACAGTCGGGCAGGTGTGAACAGCTAATCGGTGAATTTATTAATCAACAATTTATGATTCTTAAGAATAATAATACAAAAACAGTGTCTAAAACTTGCAGTCTGTCCCAGATATTCTCCCATGATTTCTGCCAGCATGTGCATGTAATTGTTATCAGCTGTGACTACAATAACAATCAGCCTTTGTCCAAAGCTGTTACCGTCTCCGCTAATGAGATGGCCCTAAAACCAGCAGATAACCAAGCCAGCTAACTGCTGCCAGACAAGTGGTGAATAATCTCTCCTGCCATGCGGTCCGCTCTCCTCCTATTGAAGCTTCTGCCATTAGCGATTCTGTACGGCGACTAGTGAATGGTGAGCAGACAATTGTTTAGATCCTAGACTAAGACTTACAGTAAGTTGCTGTGTCTTCAACTCCACCAGAGTTTTTGTATTGTTCCGCTGCCATTTTCTTTCTTCAGTGGTGTTTTTTTTTGGGGGGGGGGTCTTTCTGTCCCACTTTGTTGGGGCCTAAAAATATCACAGACAGTTTCTAAGTCCTGATAAGTGAGATTGTGTCAACCACATTTTAAACTCACAAGTACATACAAATTGCTGCTTTTGCAGTTTCCAAGTCCTGAATGCCTTTGTTACAACTTTCTGGATTTTGGCAGCTGATACAGATAACGATGTCTGGCAGTGTTAAAATAATCCAGATAATGGGATATCAGTCTATATCAGTTTTGCTTATTGAGCCCATAACATAAACATTTCTGATAAGGCTCCCATAGGTTTAGAATGATGACATGTTTCAGAACATGTCTTTGGCTTTGCTGCCCCTCAATTTCTTGTCTTTAAGCGGCTGATACAATATTACTGCAATGAACCAACATTAGCGACCCGGGCTCCTCTTCAAACTGCTTTTGTTATGAGTGAAAGCTCAGGGAAAAAGTCGCTTTTACTGACGAACACAAATCCTCACACAGACTAAAAGGATTTTTTGACGGTGGTTCTGTATTGTCAGTGGCGACGGGTCAGGACTGAAACCAGGTCATCAAAAAGCAAATGCCCAGGAGGAGGAGCCATGCAACATGCTCAACTGTGCAACTGCACAAAGCTTCATTACTTTAGACTGAACACTGTATGTAGCGACTAATCAAGCAAGATGGAGCCAATAAGAGGCTGAGTAGTGGAACAGGTCAGAGATGAGAGATGAAATGATATTTACTCAACAACTGGATCAGTAGAGGAGACATATCAGGAGAGGAAGTTTTGTTGTGGTTATGCAGGAGGTGGACTCAATATTATTAACCACTAACTTAACCAGGACCAGAACTAGAAAAGCCATTAAAAGAGCCATTAAAAGAAAAAAAAAGCAGTAAAGCAATAACTCAGAAGTAAAAGAGTTCTGCCCCAAAAGTAGAGACAAAAATATAAACACAGGCCTGGATTCAAGATCTGTCGGACGGGTTTATTGGGTCTCTTATAAGCAGAACATTTAAAACGAGAAGAGTGAGTTTTACCTGACATGGTATCGAAACACAAGCACTTTTCACAGGCACATTCGAGCCAACCACACGCCACTGTCTGTCACTGTTTACACACCACACAGGAGAGTATAAAGAGCCCTTTCTTCACACTCCCTCCAGTCCTCTGTCTAATGCAGGCACAGAAAATGCTCCCTAACATTATTTTTGGCTTCCGCAGTATTTCATAAGAATAAATAAACTTTATAATCTAGTATCAGTTGGTGAGTTTAGTCATTGTGGGACTGAAATGCTTTTATTACAAGCCTAGCCCAGTTATGGGTAATTTGAGGTAATCCGTGGAAAGCCAGGGCTTTATGTGTTGGAGGTTTTATGTGCCAAGGTTTTGGGGTTTCTCGATATATTTTTGCCATTCAAATGACTCTTCCTTGTCATACACTGTACCCTGCCAGCTGTGGTCAACCCTGCCGCACACCAGAGTTAACATCTGGCTGAGCACCATCTCCTTTTCCAGAGGCCTCATGCAAGCCCTAGATATGCGGTTGTATGGCAGCTTGTCTTATTTAGATTAGCATTCAGAAACTCTTGTTAACATGAACAGACCTGCAGAGAACAGAGATCCCACTCACCTGGCTTATCAGACTGTCATGCTTAATTAACAGAATCAGAACAGAATCCCTTCCCATTCCCATTTAGTGAACAGCAGCCTGCGACTATAGAGCACATACTGGATGCGGTTCAGACGGAATATTCACTGATTTCATTAATCTGGTCCAAGTGCTTGATTACTATCTAATAAATTCTTTAGAATTTCACCTGTTGCCGAATTTTTATGGATGCATGTGTCCTCAAACACCAGAAAGAGCAAAAACTAGGAACACATGAGTCGTCTGTCAAATGTACTTCAGACCAGGATGGCGGTGCCCTGACGTTATGATTTAAACAACAGATCTAAGGGGAATGTAGTTTAGACATGGAAGAGCATCTCCAAGCAGGATTCTGTTGTTCTCAGTGACTGAAACCCTCGGGTCCAAGAAACGAGAAATACACGATGAACCAAAGTCTACCACCAGCCCGGCCTGGGCTACAGGTGTTTGTAATGGGAAGCAGCCTGGTACTACGTTGCAGCGGTCCCACAGCCAGACATGCAACAGGCCCTTCAGAAAGTCGGGATTGTCCTGATAGAAGTAAAAGCTTCAGGCCGCTGTGATGCTCCTCTGTGGGATGACATGATAATTACTGTTTTATTGATGCTGTATGAGGCACACTGTGCCTCCACACTGAGGAATAATTATAGTTGGCATCCAGACCTCAGATGGTTTTATCTTGGTAAACAAGACAAACATACACTTTTTGGTTGTGCCCTTTATTTTAACACTTTTTTTGTTTTCACGTTGTTTAAAGAGCTGCTTGCCACTTTGTGCCTATAAACATCAGTCAGCTACAGTAAAAGATTTATCACGTGGCAATTTTCAGCCATAACATAAATATCTAGTTTATGTAAGGTTTATAGGGCTTGTGAAATTTTGCAAAATTGCTGTGGAGCACAGCACAATAACTCCACATGATGGCTTCATGGACTGCTACACCACTTTCCCTCCATGAATACAATCTTCTCTCTTACACAGCTCTGCTGTCAGCTGGTCATGAAATAGCTGAAGGTAAAGGTGTATGTTTGCACCACCTGGCCAGGGCGGATCTCCAGCGAGCCCTCAGGATGAAAACGTAGACTCAGGAGAGCTGCATGACCTTGGTATTTGAGGTTGAAGCTGTTAAAAAACAGACGGCAGACATATTCTGCAGCAAATATACTGTACCCCCCCCCCCGGCTGCAACTTCCTTGTTACAAGTGTCAAGGTGAGTATAGAGTATAGTCTGTTCTGACGCCGATTCGGTGAAGTTGGACACGGAAGAAAAGTTTAGTGAAGTTCAAGGAAAAATAAACTTCGGTTGTCAAGTGGTTGTTTACTGCAGTGGGGGTGAAGAAAGCAGGGAATCATCCTGGCTGTAGGGGAAGATAGAGGGGTTACTGTGAAGGGACGGTGGGTGGCCTCAACTAGCTCTCGCTCTAGGTCTGTGTGTGTGTGTGTGTGTGTGTCTGTGTGTCAGTAGTCTAGGACATTAGTGGAGCAACAAGCGTCCAGATAGATCAGCAACAGAGACGTCTATCATGACTCCTGCACAGGCAGATGCATCATTCAACCAAAAGCCGGGCTCCAGCATCTATGTCAGACTGTCAGTCATTTGAGTCATCACTGGCTGCAACACCAACACCGAGACTTGGACTGAAACCGAATCTCAGACATGCGGAATTTTTAGGCCTGAAACAGCCCTCACAATGAATTATCAATAGACTCAGCAGGAATGAATGAAGATTTTAATCATCCACAAGGTCGTGTGTCAGTAAATGTGATGCAGAACTTTATGGGATAAATGACTAAATGCACAGTGTGGCTGCTCTGCATCTATTGTAGATACGCAAATATCTCATTTCAGCATTTCTCTCTCTTAAACCCCCAGAACGTCACATCTGTGAGACCCCCACATTAAATGCCGGGCCACAGGACAAATACAGCAAATGTATAATGTGTAATATTCTTATATGCCGAATCCTGCTGTAATGCAGTAATAGGAAACTTAGCAGCAGACATGTCACCGGTATAGAGCAGAGCTTTGCCCCTTTTGGCTGCCTAAAATCTTCTTTGTCACGTCCCCTGGTTTGTTCTGTGTGCAGTAGGAGTCAGGCCTCGTTCACAGAGCTCCTTTTCATATGTGTTTGCCCCCCACCCCCTGTATATGAGTTGTTGAGAACTGTCCCTGGACCAGCATGCTCCCACAGGAGCGGCACCGAAATACCATGACCTCCAAATAGAAGTCAACAAAGCAGCGTTCAGGGAACAGCTAAGTGGTGCATTGTGGGAGATATACTTAATACATATATATACTATACTTACTACATACTACGTATGTCACCATTCATTTTCCAAAATGACAGAGTGTGTTTGCTTCTGTAGGCATCTAATGTGGTGGAGTTTGGATGCATTTTTGATGCACCTCTGCCTCTCTGTCTGTCTGCCATATTGCTTATGATTGTACTGTATATGTGTTATACCAAGGTTTGTCTTCATCGTGCCTTGATCCCGTCTCCTGTACCCTCACATGACCCATCCAGTCATGTCTGCTGTTTCAGCCCATATACTGTATTGTACATGGTACTGAGTCATTTTCTCTAAACAGCTCCTAGTGGCTCTAAAGCTGATCCAAACACTGTTTTTTTCAGGACTTGAACCAAATTAAAATAAGCACAAAATACTAGTTCCTACAACTGAGGCCAAAAACAGTATATACTGTAATGCTGGGTCTGTCTGCTTCCCATTTCTTGTGTATAAATTCAAAAAAAGCCAATATATCCCCTGAAGAAAGCACATTTACACAGTACACACCACACAGAGCTTTCTGGTGTCACCAAAGACTGTCTTAAAATGTAAAATGTGTCAGGAAAGTCAGAAAAAGAGCATTTTCCAACAGGCACGTTTGAGAAGATATTAGCACAAACTCTAACCTGTATTATCAAGTAGGTAGACCCTAAACTTTAAGCTCTAATAACCCTGCTAATTAAGATGTTCCACAAGACATGACCTAGAGATAACGAAGAGAAAAAACAACACTTAAACTGCATAGTACCGACTCTGACTTCAACTAGTGTCCTCGTGTATACGAGGACAGAAGACAAACAATCAACCTGGACACTGTAGAAAGGATTACACTGATGTGGACCATCTGAAATAAACGGGTTATAGTGTAGCAGCTGATTCTAAAGTCTGGGATGTTGGAATCCCTGAGGCAACCGAATGCATCAAACATTTCCATGCATTGGAGACATATTTTTGACAAGAAGTAAAAGTGACAGTTCTCACTGTGATGGATCACCTATTGAACGTCGAGCAGCTCACACATTTCCGCAAGTTGGTGCTCATAGCACACGGTCCGGACTTGTAGGCAGGTGCTGCTCGGAAGACGAAGAATTCATGGCTTCAGCGGCTTTTTAGATTCATTTCTCCAATCCTACGGCACACGCTTGAGAAGGAGCCGTGACATAAAGCAAATTCAGATAGCAATAAATAGGATAAAACACACAGCATATCTAGATCAGGGCAATTTGTGCACCTGAAGCTGCGGTTGCTGAGAATTACCCGACTCACCACCAGGAAAGTCCACATGTCCGCGGGAGGACGAAGAACAAGCCCGTGTCCAGCCCTCCACTAGAAATTAGCACATTTTTAGTACAATCCTAAGTATCAGGATTTCATCAGTTATGGCTAAATACCAGAAAAATGTAGTCTCATTAGTCGCCTGTCCACCTTTGATCATTCTGTAATGTTTTTCATAATTGTAAAAATGTGTGAGTCTGTCACATTTACTGAGGCATTCCAGGGAGAGTAATCCATCCTAACGATGTGTCAAGTCAGTCGTTCTGGCAAATAGCACAAACTACAACTACTACAATAGTTCCTCAAAAGATACAGATTAAAATTAAAGTCAAAGTTTTACAAATTGTTGACAAAAAGACTAAGAATGCTGTAATTAAACATTTGATAAGTATCATATCCATCATGTTAAAAAAAAAAATATGCATTTCCTACAATTATTATTAAGAAGAAGTGAGAAAGTCTCAGTTATCAAAAGCGTCTTCACAGAATCTGTTGAACCTAGCAAAGTGTTCTCTAGCTTATTTAGATGAAAACTCACAAGCTAATGTGATTGTCCTGAGTTTGTGTGATCGTCTTAGTTTTAATCAGCTCTGCTAACAAAATTCCTGGTTGTTTATCCAGTTCTAGTTTCGGCCACGAAAACCATTAACTCTCTTTCAGGGGGCCGATTGAAGAAGGAGAGGATATAATGCCCCTGTTGAGTTCGGCTGCCCTGTTTGACCTCTGACCCCTTGGGGATTTTGCTGGGGAGGTCATGGTTCAGCTCAGAATGGCGCTAACTTGTAGCACTCACCTCCATCGGAGCTGCCTGTTCTGTGCTGATCGTGGCCCCTTTTACCCCGTCAGGCAGTTTTCTACCTGCCCCATTAAGCAAAGGGTTGATAGAACATCCAACCAATGCAACATAATGCTAAAAGGAATTAAATCTGATTTGAAAAACTCTGGTATAGTACAGACATTTTAACCTCAATCTTTTCGATCTTTAATGTTACCGGTCACACCTGTAACACCTGTCCACTGGGCATGCTGATTATAACAGTTACACCTGTGTTTTTCCTGCTGTAGGACATCAGCATGTCCCATAGAACTGGTTCATGTTAAACCTCTGATAAGATGCTTTTTTAGTAGAAATATTACTTTTAGAACAAGTTATCTTAGCAGTTGCAGGACACATTCAAATCAATGGCCATGATGGTTAGCTTTACAAACTACAACGGCTGTTAGCAGTTCACTAATGTTACATTAGCAAAGTTTAGCAAAACTGGGAAAATGACACAATGTTGCAATAGTGATAAACCATGAAATACACACAATTTAAAAGTTAAGTCACCCTGTGGTCACTCTCTCTTTCTCTCTCTCTCAGACACACACAAAAAACACACAATCACACACACATACACATACACATGACACAAACACACACACACACACACACACACACATACACATACACACACACACACACACATACACACACATACACGCACAGACTGACCAACTGGTCTGACTGTCAATAGCTGAGAGATAGAATTAAAGCAACCAATCACCAGTGAGCCTGAAGTCTTCACTGTTTGTTCACTTCCAGTTGTGAAAATCAAGATTTACGCCGGTTAAAAAATAATCTTAATGAGATTGACCAGCTGTTGCAATTACAATCCTTAAAAACAGGTGGACCAGAATATAGCAGATGTGGTTCAGGTTTTCCCCTGTCAGGTACAACAACTAGATCATACCTGTTGACAATGATGGAAGATATGGAAGATAAGAACTTCTTCTTTCAGAACAATGTTTAAGTTAAAGTAGAAAAGATGCATCAGCAAAATTTACTTAAAGTTCCAAAAGTGCAAACACTTATTTACTGAAAGGCCCCTTATAATAATGTATAGTGCCGATTTTATTAGTGCAGACGGTTGATGTTGAATAAATTCTAACCTTTTTACTGTACATACAGTTGCTAGTTTAATCTACAGTACATCAGTGCATTGGCATGTTTGGTCTTCAAAATCCTAATCTTTAAACAAACGTGTGACTGTAGCTGTAAGATAAATGTAGTGGAGTAGAATCACAATATTTCCCCCTTAGATTCGTAAAATGGACGTAGAAAGTGGCAGAGAACAGTTACACTCTACTTTTTCTATAATTAACCGGCACTGGCCACGTTAAAGTATCATCAGCAACTACCAAGCTTACAATGGTTTCAGAATTAATAAGAAATCTGAGCGGAAATCTGAGTGGTTTCTCAGGCTGTCTGTCATTAGGGAACTGCAGCTGGCCAAGAGTGGTGGGGGAGACCAGCAGCGGTGACATGCAAAGTAGTAGGAATCTTAATGTCAGATTCTCACATCCTCCCCCCTTTAATGGCAAGACTGACCTTCAGGCCCCTTCAACTCTACCCCCCCCCCCCCGCCCCTGTTATTTACATAATACCTGGTGGACTGAGGCTGCCGTTACAGGGTAAATGGAGGGAAGGGCCAAAGTAAAAGCCTGTTTGAGGCTTATACATGAGGAGAACAGATGATCCCTGAAGCACCAATGAAACAGAACAGAGAGAACCTCTGCATGATGGACACTCAGTTGGCAGTTTATTAGGAACACTCAGCTGAAATGAAGGCAGTACAACACAACAGCGCTGTAATAAATCTCTGTCATGAAGGTCCTCGGGAGTGCACGTTACCAGTGGTGAGAGCAGCCTTGCCTGGAGTCACTTAGAGATGTGAATGGTCTCCATATGTGCAGTCTTTGGTTACCAATGGCATTTCACTCTGGGGGGGCTATACTTTGTGGCTCGCTCATAGGATATCAGATCAATGTGGAGCTCTTCTTGAACTTCACACCGGCACAGAGGTCTCGCTTGTGTGATACAAGATTAACATAAAAGCAGTCGGTGTCCCTCAGTGATGCTAATGGAGAAACGAGGTGAGGGGATGCAAACTGCTGTGTAAAGCTTTATTTTTGACTTGTGTTAGTCGTTGAAAACTGAGGCTTGTTTAAAGTGAGAAGTTTCATGGGAGTGTAAGAGGTGAAACAAATTTACATCTAATTGTTGTCTTACATGGAGAGTTCTCACACAGAGGCCAAGCAGCAGTTGCATCTTCATCACCAAAAACCAAAAGGGTAACGTGCACGCAGCCACTGCCGTCGAGCCGTCGCTCGATGAGACCGACTTAACATCCCCAGAAAACATTGTTTCTCCGAAAGAAAAAGTGGCAGACGCCTGGCGTCGTCGGTCTGAGTGCCTCCTTTCACCACGTGGTCCAGTCCAGCTTGGGGAGGTGCCTGTGCACTAGAGGTATAATTGGCAGCTTGGGGAGGGCAGGCTGGCTGAACTGGGGTGACTTGGGCAGAGGAAACATCAAACAGGTTGGCGAAGTAGAACACAGGGTCTCTTTGGTAGAATTATTATTAAGGGATCTTGGAGTTGAAAGAGAACAGCTGTGTCCCAGCAGACATTTATAAATTTGGGATCTGTCTCAGTTCCAAGGATGGGTGTGTTTGGTGCATATTTTCACTGACAGGAGGCAAAAATACACCAGCTATCAGCTGAGCGTACTTTGCATCCACAAAGCATGTGGTCATTTATGTTCTCATGTCCCGCTTCTCCCCAAGCGGGGGTTAGAAAACGCTTGGGGGGAATCGTGATCCCTTTCAGCTAGGCTACCAGCATGGCTCCAGGGCTGGGTACCGTCAGTCTGTCCACCACTTATGTCCAGATCAAAGCACAGTTTCTCAACAGTTACTGGATGGACTCCAATGAAATTTGGCAGAGAGGTTGATGGTGGCCAGAGCATGAATTTTAATGTCTTTGGTGATCCCCTAACATTTTATTTAGAGCCACCAGGAGATCAAAGCTTTGATTCAAAGTCGTTAAAATATCTCTACGTGAACCTGGCGAATTGGCACAAAAACTTGATTTCCCTGAAATTTTGCCCTGATTCCCAGACGACCCCTAATGACTGCTGAGTGAAACATCTCAACAACTGTTTGGATGGATTACCATAAAATTTGTTACTGATGTTCTTGTTCCCCTCAGGCTGAACCATCCTAATGTTGACAATCTGCTGACTTTCCATCTAGCGCCACCATCGGGTCCACATTTTAATTTCTCCAGTACTCACCATTCACGGCCAAATCACAGTGAAACTAATGCTGTTCTCATCAGCCTCTGCTGTACTTTGCGTTTGATGCTGATAGGCAAATATTAATATTGCAATCATAACATGCTGACATTGTGACTGTGAGCTGTTGGCATGCTGACTTTTGCATTTAGCTCAAAGTGGCGCTGTGCATAAGAACAGACTCACAGAGCTGCTTACTTGGCAGCAGTCTTGCTGTAACAAAGAAAACTACGAAGGACGATAGAAAAGTTTCCTCTTGATTTCTCTTCACATCTACTGTACCTGGTTATATGAGATACATGTCATATCAAGTGAGTGAATAGCAATGATTGTTGCTGCCTGAGTCAAACCGACGACCATGAGCCTAAAACCAGAGTCCTCTGTTGTCTTTACCCTCAGAATCGACTGAGGAAGGAAATGTTTAAAGTGACATTCTACTGTGCATGTGATTTAAGTTACATGTACATATTCACAATGTGGTATAATAAGTTGCTGAGTAGAAGTCTGTGTCGTCCTGGATAATTAAAATCATCTGTCATGCTCCACATGATGTTTTCATTTCACAGATCGCAAATAGAGGAACCGTGGAACCTCTTCGGTGTCACTCCTTCAGACCCTAACCCTAACTTCCAGCAACTCCATGCGTTTTTGGCATCAATTTGCCTTCGGGTCCTCGCTAATGTAACTCATCCTGTAACTTTGACCCCGAGCCATTACTCTGCAGATCCTCAGATGGTATCTCTCCGTGGCTTTTCGCTGTTGAGGTCTGCGGGCAACATTCCTCACATTCTGCCTCGGCCCAGGATTCCTGACCTCCCCTCACCCTTGGCAGTCTTCTTCCACAGTGGGTGACACCGCGTTTGATCCCTGCACATCTCTTACCTTCTCCACTGAGCGTGCTCTCACATGACCGTTAGAGAGCAGATGAATAAACTGGTCCGGGCCTGTCCAATGGGCACAGGGGTTGCCCTGACTGGGGCCTTCGTTAACATTAATCATAGAGAGCTGTTAGGAGCAGAAGTGTGTGCACCGGTCAGCTGTAAATTATCTCTCCAGGTGGAAGTCTGTTAAAATGGATCCTAACATGGATTGTTTTTGTGCTCAGTTTTCTTCTCACTGAGTTTCAGACATTGATCGAAATCAGGAGACTGTGGCCTGAGGCTGTGTCGGCATTGATTGTTGCTGCTGCCTGCATCTTTTTTGGGAAGTCTGATGTCTGGGGTGTATATTCGCTTGTTCGGGTTCATGCTGAAATTACATACCATCTAAACCGAACAGGCTGAACTTGGCCACTGCCTCTACATCACCAACTATCACATGATTGCTGAGAAGTGCTGATTAAACAGTTGGACTCAGCTGTGGGGAATTAGAGGTTGGTTCGGTACCTGACTCCACCACCTGCCATGATCATCAACCTCTGTCATATCCAGACTATGCAGCTCTGGTTAACTACATCACATCTCCATTTCCTAAGCGTTGTTCTAAGCATTGATCTTTTATTCCTCAAAGGACTCTGAGTCATTTCATGTAACAAAGAGCGATTGTGCAAAAATAAAACGCAAAATCGGTCATTAAAAACTATTGCTTAAGCTGTAGTGAAAATGAAATTATCAGCTTAATACCAATGATGCAGCACATCTGTGGGCCACATGACTCTTGCGTACTCGGATGACTTCATACAGTGTATCTGTCAGTGCAACTGCTTTGTTGTCCATTCAGACTCAAGTAGACACAGTACAAACAGCGCGGTGTGTCCGTGGCTGCCTGAAACACGACTCGTGTGTTCAGTCAGGCCTGGACAATGTGAACTGTGATTCATATGAACGTGGGACCTTTTAACTTCAAATCCAAGGACCGGCTGTCCAGTGATCTCGATCAGAGCACGAGGCGACTGAGCGAGGTAGAAGAAGACTTTTTTGAAAATACTGGGACAACACAGGAGAGTGTTCTCAGCATATCAACAATATATTGTAAATATAAAAACCGTATCATTATTAACAACAATGCTCTGGAGTCTGCAATGTCAGTCTGTGAGGCTGTTGGTCTGTGGGTCTTCTAGTGACTTAAGTGAACAAAAGGTCACAGTTTCATTTTGTCCAGTACCTTGGTCCATAAACACCTCGGTCTCAGCTGAGCTGGGCTTTGTGTTTAAAGCACGTGTTGGCGTGAGGACCCACTACACTGATACCACTATCAGACAGAGGACCTGTGTTATATGCTGTTCCACGATCAAAGCGTGTTCAAAACTTCCCTCATAAACCTGAGAATTTCACTGAATTACAATGAACAATCTACCTGACAGCAGTTCGGTTTCACCTGTCTGACCATCTGCATGTGCCCTTTCTTGATTTACCTTGTGTGCCCTATCTCTCTCTCTCGCTCTCTCTCTCTCTCTCTCTCTCTCTCTCAGGGTGGGTTTCCATCCGACAGTTTTATGGGCATTTTCAATTTGCACAAAAAACTGAGTGGAAACACTGCAAATAAATAAATTTAAAAAAAAAATAAAATTTAAAAAAAAAAAAAAAAATATATATATATATATATATATATATACATATATACATATATATAAAAATATATCTTTGCACTTGGCAGAAGTGGAAAAAAAATCAATTCAAGCAAAATGCTGCAAATTGCCACGGAAACAGACGCCGTGAGTGAATTTGAGACGTGCATGGAGCAAGTGATCAGACATGTCACTCTGATGGGGTATAAGTTGGTGAACCTGACATCAGCCTGCTAGTTTTCTGCTTACATTCATGTCAGATCAGTTCAAATTTTAATCGTTAAAGACACTAATAACACTAAGTAATAGTCAGTCAGTCCCCTAATGGCTTATCTTTCAGGAGATGCAAGTCACAACTTACTTTGTGCAAACATACAATAGACTGTTCAAACACCCGGCTTGGCCTGTAGACATCTGTAATCACGGGGACCAGACTGAAAGATGGCTGCTCTAATAGAGAGGTCAGCACAGACACACTACGCACTGGCATTCCTCACCCATCCGAGAGGTGGACTTTGTCAAACACTCACAAATGCACAGTGTCCAACAGATAGACAGGAAGAGGAAGGGATGCGGCCACCGCCTCCTGATGCCATTAAAGGAGAAGCTCAACATTTTGGGAAATGTGCTTGTTTCTCCTCTTAGATGAGATGATTGATACCTCTCCGACATCTGCCTGAACCAGCAGTCACTTAGCTTAGCTTAGCTTAGCATAAATGCTTGGAGCAGGAGGAAACGGCAGGCTTGGCTAGGACCTCCAAAGCTCACACATTAACATGTTATATCTTGATTGATAAAACCGACAAAATCTAAAATATAAAAACTCTAATTTTTTAGTTTTACATGGGGGATGTGTGCATGTGTTTTCCTCTTCAGTAAACCCAAACCAGTTTCTTTTCAGTGAAGTGAGCTGAGTGTACATTTGTGGAGGCACAACGGAGGCACGATACGCTCAGGACCCAAGTTTTTCAGTGTAGTTTCCAGGCAGGCCGCTGGAAATGCACACGTTCTTACCAAAGAGGCCCTCACTGCTCCATTCATCGCCCCAACCGTGAAAGAGTCCATTTAAAGCCTCGGGGGCTGGGCATGACCTGAGTTTACTGTCTAGGGTGTATGAGCCTTCCCTCTGTGCCCGGTCAGGGAAAACAGAGGCCACGGGGAGTTGATCAGGAACCGTAAGACCCTGCCGAAGGTGCCGATTCTATTAACCCCTGCAAGACGACCGCACACGTTCAGTTCAGTAACACACACTGAACTGTTATTCTGTATGTTGTGTTTCAACATAATTCATACTGTTGCTACTCAGAACAATAATGATCCTCATGAGGTGTTTATGTTGTGTGTTATTAAAAGGTTATATGAATAGATTAATTCTAGGTAGGACTTTTTGGGCAGCTTTTTTTTTTTTTTTTTTTAAATAGTAAATCCCTCAAACTCACAAACAGGAGTGGATGTGTGTATCTGCCAGTTTTTTTCATCTGAGGCTTGAACCTAGGTGGAAAATATTTCTGCGGACAACCTCAGAGAGGAGATGAAATACTGGACCAACATGAGCAGAATCTTGAGTGTTGACCTTATTCCTAAGGCAGCCATTTTTAACAAACAGGTCGGAAACTTTGTCTGGGAACTTACCATCAATATATAAGTAGCATAGTTTCAACACATGCCAAGGAATTAGAAAAAAAAATAACAATGCTGGTATTTTCTCTTTTTGGGTGTTCATCCTTATTTTTCTTCAATTACTTCTGGTATGTCCAGCTCCCCTGGCCCTGTGGTCACTGTAACTTTGGGGATGGTGGTGGTGGTGCTGGTGGGGTGGGGGGCAGATGGCATAACACAGGCAGCGGTTCATTTTACCCCTCCCAGGTCCCACCTCCCGCCCTGGTTCCTAAACCAACAGGTAGGAGACGATACTAAATTTGTGACTTTTTAATGAACCTGAATTTTATTAACCTAATTCATGTGTTCATGTTTTTCTGGGAGAGTTTCACATTCAAAGCTGATTCAATCAATATTGTTACATGAACATAGGATGAAACGACGTAATAAGGAAGTCATGTCTCATAGCGGCGAACCCACAGAGGTTTATCGCCCGATTCTGCAGTTCTGTTTTGGTTCGGTCTCACGGTTCTCATTGGTGTCATTTTCAGCAGCACCGGGCAGCTGTTTTCAGCTGAGCAGCTCTAATAATCCACTGTGGGTTACCTGCAGTCTTCTGTCGTGTCTTTGTTACAATCACCGATAGCCACCAAAGTCAAAAATGTCCAAAGTTGTTTTAACAACAGTAAAAATCCGTTTTTGGGGGGGTACATTCAATTGTTTGCTGCCACCCTGAGAGTTGGATGAGAATTCCAGTTTCCTTTTGGATTGTACATGCAGGCCTCCTGTACCCAGATGCTGTGGTGGAGTAATCCTGATCTAAAGCTTGATCTTCTCATCTAGCCACGTAAATAAGCAAAATTCGCAAAATGTCCAGGTGTCCCTTTAGGATGCAGTACCACTGACTGCCCGTAGATGCAGGCTCTGAAACCTCCAGCTGAAAAAGCGATGGCTTCTCTCTAAAAAACAGGGAGTCAGTTATATTTTTTTACTCTTCAGAGCCTGTTAGCATGATGAACAGGATCTCATATCATCACACACAGGCATGTTTGCTGCTGCTTCCTTGTTCCCTCTCACTCTTACACAGGCTCCGCCCTCACCTGTCCAAACTCGGGGATTCCTGGCATCTCAGATGATGCTTTTCAGGCCAGTGAGGAACAGGGTAGTTAGCAAGGACGGTAATAACCCCTCTGGCTGAAAAGACCGAGAAAATGAGCCACTGTAAACTGCCTAAGCTCACGAGTGTTCTACAAACTGCACCTCACCGAAGATGGAGATGAAGCGAACGAGACATAGATCTCTCATTTCTCACCCATCTCCACCTGTTTTACATCGTTTGGTCACCTTTCTCAAATGACGGCTGTTTTTCTGATGGATTGTCAGAAGGTTGCTGAGCCTGAGCTGTGGAGTCAGCGTCAGCCAGTCGATGAGGGTTTATCTGCGTCAACTAAATGAGTAAATTACATACATCGGTATTCATCGTGGTGACTGCTGTGTATGTTTTAATGTCTTGCTGACAGAAGGGAGGGCCAGACAGCCCTTCACCTGTGTTTACTGCCACCTTAAACCCTGCACCGGCTTGATTTTGTCTCTTCTCCACTCTCCAACTCCTTTTCCTACAGTTCTGTAGTTCTACTGATACATGGGCTGGGTCTGGCATTTCGTTAAGTATGAGATCTGGTGCGGTCGGCCTCAACCTCAGGTAGGGCGGACGTGATGCTTGTCAAAAAAGTTGTCAAATTTGAACGGGCACGAAACATCAGCATTCAGCTGCCTCGATCAGCCCTTTTGACAGAACCGGTGTCACTCTTCCATCACACTAAGCCGCTTTTTCTTCCTCCTCTCCGCCCAACCAACCATCCTCCGATGTGTTACGTCAGAGGGAGGAGGGAGGAGGGAGGAGGGAGGATCGAGAGTCCGCCGTTCCTCCCATCACCTGTGAAATTTCAGAGCCAGGCCACGGTGAAAGGGGGCATTGTTTCCCCCCGATCAGGAATGCTCGTGCATCGCTCCTCAAAGAAAAGGCTTCATTTTGCCAGGAATTTGGAGGCATCTTGAGAAGTGTAGGGGAGATTTTCCCGGGGGTGGGGATGGGAGGCAGAGGGTCTTCATAAGCTGGACGGGTGGACGGGTGGGGGACGGGCCGTCCCGAACTGCTACTCATTCTCCTGTGATTCGGATACATTAGCATTCACACTAAGGCAAAATCAGCTCAGGGCCGGAGGGGAATGATTTTTCAATTTGTGATCCCTTTTAAGGGATGATCATCTACCTGACCTTTTCCATTTCAGAGCGAGGTGAATTATAGGGGGACACCTCTTGATTAGTCCAGAATGCTCCTCGGTCGACTCCCGGCCGTTTGTTTAACAATGCATGGTGGCTGACAGTGATGTTTTGACCTTCACACAGAGGTCCGACGTGGTCTGAAGGGCTCCGCCGCTGCCGGAGCGGCTGTTGTTTCACACGACGAGGCTGACACCTGCTGGTCACAGACAACTAAACTCCGCGAGTGTAGGCTGTTCACTGGAATTTATTACAGGGTGCACAGTTTTATATCGCTTGATAACAAAGCGTGCAGCATTAGTTCTATTTAGATTACCAATGCAACTATTGATACCGTTATTAACACCTACAGAGGATATTAATAATAATCATCAACATCTCTATTATTCCCACTAAACAGTATGGAGTTGTAGTCAGTCACCACTAAAGAATAATGAACATGATAACGTTATGGTAACGGACTCACTGAGGCGTCGCCTTTGCCCTCGTCTCTGTTACAGTTCCTGACCACGGCCACTGGGGGGCAGTGAAAACACACGACTGTGAATACACTCGGCCCATCAGTTCGATCCACGGGGACCGGCGTGTGCGCGCGTGTGTGCGCGCGTGTGCGTATGTGTGTGTTTGTGTCTGTGCGTGTGCGCGCGCGCGCGCTGGCCTGATTTCCAGAAGCTTCGCTAACTCGCTGCGCACAGTTTATTTAAAAACGACGAGAGAACTTAACAAAACTAGAAACGAGACAGAAGAGAAAAGAACCAGGACCAAGGCGAAGACGGCAGGTAACAAACAAATACACGTGTTACCAGAGGCGGTTTAAATACATCATTTTAACACGTCTGTATCAGTTTAAAAAGTCGGTATGTAGTGTCGGTATATAAACTGATATAGGTTTATATTGGTCATTTATATCAATATAAATTGGAACCAAAATTAACGTGGTACTTATTTATATTAAGACTAGAAGAAGCCGGAGTCGGCGTCGAGTGGTCACACTAGAGACACAGTGATACACCTGATAATTACTTCAAAAATCACGACGATATGTCACCGCTCGTATTGGACTCGTATTAAATTTAGCGTGATTTGCTGGTTAAGCTCCCTTTAAATCACATGCTATAATGTATGGAGGTGTAGATTAATATATTCCATTGAGTGAAATAAATATTAACAACAGTTGGACTGATAGAAACTTAGCCAAAACACAAAAACACTTGATTCCTGTATGCTATGGACTGTTTATCAAAATAAAGTCATTTTTGTGAAAGAACTGAAGTTAAAACGGATCAGAAAGCTGAGACACCCCAGTTTGCAGGTATACAGAGCTGCAGATGTTAGAGTTGTGGGCTCAGTGATTTGTTTCTTTATTAAACGATCAGTCTAAAAAGACCTGATTTTCGGCCAGTGGCCCTGTGGTTCCCGCAGACCAGCAACGTCCTCCGGTCCAGCAGGGGGCGCCGAAGCTCGCCGACGCATGTCACTGGTAGAAGAAACCGGCGGCGGCGGTGTGTTTGTTTACTGGCTGCCGACGGAGACGGGTAAGCCGTGCTCCGTATACGGTAACTGGGCTTTGAATTATCTCCTTACACAGATATTTATTTGCTGCTGTTGGCTGCATATCAGGGCTCTGCCCTGGTTCAATCAAGAGCCGGCAACAGAAGAATAAAATGGTTAAACAAGTCTTGAATTCACGTCTGGACTAGCACCTAGCTCCGGTTGGAGCTAGCTCAGGGGGTAACGAGGGTTCTTCATTCAAAGAAATTGGAAGTTTAACTCCGGCTCGCTGTCGAAAAACAAACAAATCTGATTGATCGCGACTGTGGCTGTTTTAAGGAGTTACCAGAATTGGTTCTTTAATTCAGAAGCGTTCGTTTGAAAAATAGTACACGTTCAAGGTACTTACCCTCCGCACGGTGTTGTTAGAGACTTTGGAAAGGACAAATGTAGTCACCTGAAGGCGTCACTTTGGGCGCCCGTTGTTCTGTTGTTCATCCTGCGTCATGCGAAGCCCACACTGACCTGTCTAGACTTTCACCGAACCGTGAGAGGTAACCGTGCCTTCTGTCCCACAGTGAAATGGAACAGGATGAAGACCAGGTCCAAACAAACGGCAGCAAGACACTGCTCATCCGCCACTTACCAGCAGAGCTCAGCCAGGACGAGAAGGAGGACCTCCTGGAGTACTTTGGAGCCGAGTCCGTCAGGGTCTTCTCAAACACGGGCCGTCTGGTAGGTGGTGCCTCACAGACACCCTGTGAGCATCTTTACATTCTGAAATCTGATGGATTTAATGTCCATTCCAAGGTTTCTTAACAGGATCATTTTCTCTTTCCACAGAAACACACAGCCTTTGCAACCTTTAAAAGCCAGAAGTCAGCAGCAAATGTGAGGTTTTACTTTTGACAGCGATTGCAGTCAGATGAAGTCTCAGAAAGCCGTGCATGCTTAGGCATGTAGGGAAGAGCTGATAGTGATGTGGACATATTCTAATCCCGTCTTGTGTTACACCTCCTTCAGGCTCTCACAAGGCTCCATCAATTAGAGATTCTCAATCACACGCTTGTTGCTGAGTTCGCTAAAGGCCATGACCATTTGACAGTATTGAAGGATCCACCACTGTCAGACAGGTATGTTGCCTGAATCGTATTGATTAAGAAACACTGTTGATCCACACAAACTGTAACTAGCAGACCTAGTTTAGCACTTAAACATATGGGCTGTCAACCCCATGAGTCCGAGCCAGCCTGGCCTCAGTTGCTGTTGTCTAAAGATCAAGTTGTAACCACAGAAGAGCAGAACCAAGCTTTCCTCCTTTTTTTCTATAGTGGTAAATGTGTTAAAGAAGGGAAGAAGAAACAGGACACCAAGCAGCCAAACATTCCCCTCATAGAGACCGGCGTCGCACCAAGCCTTGGGTAAGTGTTGAGTATATGTCACTATGCAGCTGCTTTGGTGTAGATTTGATTTGATATGAGGTGATATGGTGATTAGGTTTTTATTTTAACCTTTGTGAATTTCTTAATTGTTGAGTTGGATGGAATGTTGTATGTTTGTCATTTTGTTTTCTGCCTGACGAATCTCCAAGATAAGCCCCCCCACTCAGTTTGCGAAAATCGGACAACTGGATGCATCGGTTACAAACAGCTGGTGCTTTGCTGTATCATTCTCTAGTGCATAACCCTTTAGCTGTGTAAAAACTTGTTTTCCCTCTGCTTTGTGTGGTAAAAATAGAGATTATATTACATTTTACAGTTTGTTAACCAGCTGCTTCCCATGAATGTACACCTCGTACTATGAAATGTGGTTGTCTGACTGAACTTGGAGTGCCGTCAGTCTCGGTGCGTTGAGGCCTGGATGCCGGCTGACGGCGACCCTGGATGAGAATCTGAGAGCTGTGGCATTGTGACCAGTTAGATGGTCAGGCTGCCACTGAGCGTCTGACAGGCCGTCTGTCCTGCCAGTTGGTGGCACCAGGTGGTCTCTCATAGCTCCCGCGTCAATACAGTCTATGCTGCTGCAACTACTGCAACACACTCTAATAATAGTCCTGATAAGATGTTATGTGTGGAAATGTGTAAGTTGGTAAGTGTTAGCTCAATATGTTGAGCCTGTATTGGCCTCTTGCCAAAGTCTGGGTCAGCTGGTATGGACCTGCCTGCAGTTTTCCTAATTATGAATCTATACTACATCGATTGTTTATGGGAAGCTCTTAATGTGAATAAATGCTAATGTGAGAGCCTGGTTGGCTGAATGTTTTATTCTTCATTTTTATACCGACATGAACATATTCTGGAAGTGAAGAAAAATGAAACACTGCTGTCCAAAAGTATTACTGCTGTTATTGACCTCCAAAAACTCGTGGTATTGAATGTTTTTGGTGGTTTAGTGATTCTGTCATTGCATTAATATGTCAGGTATAAATTATGCAGTCTTCACTCCATCGATCTGCCAGAAGTAATTGAGTTACTCTGCTTTAAGAACCAATCAATCTGAAATGCTTTGAATCCAACTGACAGTGAGTTTTGGAAACAACATGATATTCTCAGCTGGAGTTTTTCTTCCCAGCGGTTACCATGCTGATGACTAACATTAGCAATGCTGCAGTAAACGATACACACCAACATGGAGATCTTTTTAGTCTCCAGTGCATCCAACCCAAGTACACTGGTGTCTATGGCTGCTGAGAGAAAAAAGAGATTTCTTGTCAAAACTCTATAAATTAAAGTGCATCATTAAAGTCATGCGAAAAGCATATAAACCTCCAACGTTGTCATAAAGAATTCTTGCTTATTAATTTATAACATTGCCTAGAGCAGCCTTGTCCTGATAGTGGTTATGGGACATAACTACCATAACTGCACATTTGATTTTAAAGCAGGGGACCGCATATAGTTTAATACACTGTAACATACACCCCTCCCCCGCCCCACCTTTATTTTTCAACCCTGTGTCTCTGCTCGTTGGGACTGAGTAGATTCAGATTTATTCTCTCATGCCAAGCCGGTTCGTGCCTTATAAAAGTTCCTGTTATACGCTGACAAGCCTTGGTGCTGATGTGGCAAACTGGTCCCAACGTCCCTTAATGGCTGGATTATACATTTCGTTGGCTGCATGCTTGTCAGAAAGAATAAGTTTACCTTGCTAAAGCTCAGTGGCTGGGCCACGTATTCATGTGCCTCTTGTTTTGTGAAGTATTCAGTGGAGGAGGTATTGTATTTAAGGTAGCGACTTGCAGCTGCACAGTTTCTTTTGAAGTAATTCTGTCTTTTCCTCTCACTCTCTCTCCTGCAGGCTGAAATTTCAACCGAATCCTACTTTAAAATATTTATATCCACCACCTTCCAGTGGCATTCTGACAAATATAATGCATGCCCTCATGAGTGTGCCAAAGTTTTACGTTCAAGTGAGTAGCTACCGTTTCTCTCCTATCATTTTATTTTGCGTTCAGTACCAGCAGCGCATCTTTGATGTGCTAATGTTGGTCATCTGTGTGTACGTATTTGTATATTTAGATCCTTTTGTCCTGTCCCTGTATTCATACTTGCCTTTTTGGAAAGTGTGAATTTGTATTAGATAAAATGTAAATTTGACAATACTCCTAGCCTTTAGATTCATGTTGTAAAATGGAAATATTATTCTGGAGTTTAGTGTCCCAGAGGTTTCTGAACTGCTTCCAACCTCTTAAAGATCAAACAGCAAACATTTGCCTTTTAAATTATCAATTTTGGGAGCAGGTATTAATAATAAACCATAAGTGGGAGGCATGAGTTATGGATTTAACATTTCCCTGGGAGCCGTGCTGCCTGGATTTTCATTGCTGCTCTTCCAGAGTTAACATCCTGGTGGTGCTAGTGTGCTGCAGACCAGCCGCCTTCATGCTCGGCCTGGCCACTGGTATTTCACCTCAGTCTCAGGCTCACCTTGATCCTTGTATTCTAAATGAAAATGCAGAAGCCTTGCAATCTGTTGTACATATGGAGCCCTTGTAACAGGCTGCCTGTTTTAGCGCAGCCGTATATTTATATTACCAGCTCCCACCCAACTCTGGTTATGAATCTTTAGATGCCACTATCGCTGTCCTCATACTTGTATCTCCAATCATACAGGTTCTTCATCTGATGAACAAGATGAATTTACCATGTCCGTTTGGCCCCGTCACCGCCAGGCCCCCCATGGTGAGCTTGTACTTCTGGAGGAAGGAGAACAGGCTGACAGCCTAGCTGGTTTGTGGGTGGTTTAGGCAGAAGTTAATAGAAATTAAACAAGAGAGGTGCTGTTATAAGGAGGCCCATGTCTTAATGTGTCAGTGTGTGGTTCATGTACAAGGAAAGAACTCAACTTTAGAGGTTTAACCATCTCCCAGTTTACCCTCAAAAACCAACAGATTATTAATTTAGTATCAGTTTTCTGGGGACTCTAATCAGTGCAGTGCACACACATGTGTGAGCTTTGCAACTATGTGAAGGTAAATGGACCAGGTAGTGAAATATGGCCATACATTAAAGATCCACTGCAGGCGCATTTTAAGATGCATGAAAAACTGCACTTTGGAATAATAATTTGTGTTTCACATTTCTCCACAAAAACTATTTATTAACTAATAAGTTTAACTTTGTTAAAATTGCATCTGCTCCTTCCCACTCACTGAAAAATCTAGAATCTGTGAATATGCAACTACTTTCTGACTCAAAAATTTAACTGCTGGACACAAGATGTTTCCTGCTTCACTGTAAAGTCAGTTTTTACGCTTTTGTAGTTGTATGTGGGACTATAACTGGGTTCCAAATTAGCTGTAGTGTCACAAAATCTTGCTGGTGTAAACACAACCAGATAAACTTTCCACCTGCAGAAGACAAAAGTGAAGACAGCCTTCTAGTGCCGAACTCTGCACAGTGAGGCTCAAACATCACAGTGAGGAAACAATAAGCAAAACACATTTCAGGTGGAGGAACTTCAAGTTTATGACCAACAGCTGTCGCCACATCCTCAGTGTATTATAGGATGATAAAGAAGAATCAGTGGTGCTGAACTATATTTCAGAAGTCGAAATGATGATTCCAGAGCAGAGAACTGCTGTTGAGTTTTGAAGGACGAGTTTGTTTTCTTAGATAGATGTTAAACAAAATCTGAGGAGACCGATGTTGCTCTGTTTTTTTAAGGAAAAATAGAAAGATTTTGTTACCTAATATGCAGTATTACTGTTGAAATGACATATTCTACAATTTTTTGGATAAACAGATAATTATGGAAAATTATTTTTCATGCAAAAATGTTCTTGTTCCAGGTTTTAAATGTAAAGTTCTATCTACTGGTTTTGAGTAAAATGACTGTTTAGCTTTTCCCTTTATGTCCTGCCTTGGCTTTGAACACTCAGAATACTGTGTTTTGAATGATTCCCAACACTCACCAGGGACCTTAGCAGGGATGCACATGAAATCATTTGAACCCTGGGGTACTTGTAAGCTGAGCCATCTTGTGTTGTCTGCTGCAGTTTGAGCTCCTACCTCCTGCGCCACCCATCCCCATGCCCCCTCCCTTCCCTCCGGACTACCCCCCTCTGCCAGAGGAGGAGATGGAGCTGTCCAGTGAAGAGGAATCAGAGTATGAGAGCGGAGATGACGAAGACAAGGAGCGGTGAGGAGAAGATTACTGCTCACAAAAGAGGACCATGCTCTGTGGAGATATTTCTTGTCGCAGTGGAGTTGACCCTGTTTGTTTTGCGTCATATTGCAACCACTGAAACCATTGTTAATGTATAATTCATTGCTAATAATTTTGCTAGAAACACAAGTGGCTGGAAGTTAAATGATTTTAAATTCCAGAGGGTGGGCTGCCTTTTTTTTTTTTTTTTTTTTTAAAGACATTTTTCCCTTATTCCCTATGCTTGCTTTATTTCAGGATTGTTCGTCTGATGGGCCTGGTCAACCAAGCATGCAAGAGACCCATGAGACCTAAAACAGCTTCAAAGAGAAAGAAGCCCAAGATCAAGGATCTACTCTATGCTCCCAAACCAGAGTCTCAGAGGTACAGCAGAGGCACTCAGGCATGTCACAGTCCTCACGCTCATCTGACGATTGTTTTCAGAGGCGGTTAAAAAAGGACAAAACCCTCCAGACAGCAAGTCTTCCTCATAAAGACAGCCTTGTGTGGCTTTGAGACTTATTGTTTCAGTACAAAACACACACACTCCCTTAATGACGAACACCAAACTATGTTTCTAAACTATAAATACGCACACAAACCTCTGTGTCTCTGGGTTCCATGTTTTTATGGACTGGGAAATCTGCCCAGTTGACCAGAGCAGAATATTCCAGCCCTTAAGCCGACTGGAACCAGGTTTACCGTTGGCCCAGTTTAGAGGCTGCTGTTGAAGGGGAAGCTGATGGTCTCTCCTGTCCTCAGTGCTCCAGCGCTGCAGCCCAGTGATGTGTTTGAGCAGCCCCACCCTGCCGGGCCGAGGAAGATTGAATTCCACATTTCGGTTCCAGAGGCAACGGCCATAGTGGAAGGAAGTGGGCCAGGTCAAGAGATGCGGTCAGACGAAGGCAGAGGTAAGGGCCCCCATTTACTCACTTCCTGCCATTAACAATTAAATAACCTGTTAATTATTTTTTTCTGCTGAGTGACTGTTGTAGCGGAAAGGGCCGATCATAGTTCTCTAGAGCCCGAGTTGATGTCTTTGTATTTCCTGTTTTATCTGATCAAGTTCAAAAAGCAAGAGATATTAAATTTACAGCGTTTTATAAAAACAACAACTTCACTATTGAGAGGCTTGAACTGGAGAATGTTTGGCATTTAGCTTGAACTGAGACTAAAGGATTAATAAGTTTATCAAAGTTGTGGGGTTTTTTTGTTTGTTTTTTTAACCATTGATTCAGTAATTGATTGACTGACATTTCAGCACTAATCACAAGTTAAATGATGTTTTCCTCTGAGTTATATGACTCCACCTTGTTAGAGGAAATGAGATGAAAAGCAGGGAGGTCTGGGCCTTTATCTGTGGAACTGATTTCCCAGGCCCAACTGGGTGAGGCTTGTCTGGTCCTAATGGTAAAAGTACTGTCTCAGCTGTTGTCGCTTAGGACGTCACTCTGATCTCCTAACTTGGAGATGCCTGGAGGCAGTATTCAGGGGGAAACCTGAGCAAACGCTTAGTTAGCGTCATTCATCATAAAAAAACAAGCTGTATTCATGCAAATGATGGGTTTATTTATTCATTTACCTACTTACTCATTCCTTGTCTTTATTTTAGAATGAGGAGCCACATTTTATAGATAATGTGCATATTGTGACTATGTATATTTATTAAAGGTGTATTTTCAAAACCAGGGTTATATTAAAGAAACAAATCCTATTTCCCCACTGCGAGGACGCGGTTGAAGCTGGGTGTGGTCAGAAGAGTCCACCTGTGCTGAAACCACTGGAGGTCAGCAAAAACCATTAAACGGTAAAGGAGAAGATTCCTTGTTCCAGACAGACAGACACAGAGATGCTCCAAAGCCCATTGACATTTTTTGCAACATCATCATCTGATTAAATAGGCCAGTGTTTATCTACAGCATAATGCTAATGGCTTAATAAACTGATGAATTCTGTCCATGGAACAAATTTAGTTGTTTTGAACAACAAATATGTGTAGATATTACTTTTACAATTGGCCAGTCAAAGTAAATCAGACCAGTATTTTACTCTACAAACATATTTGGGGAATTTGTATTAGGAGTTCTCTGCCTGGTCTCTTTTGTGAAGGAAAAGCGCTGTTAAGATTTCATAGTTACCACATACATCATGTTTATTATCACAGTGAAGCAGGATGTTGCTCGCTACTCCTTTTGATATAAGTTAAAGCTCTCACCAGGGTTGGGGTCAGAGACGAGTGTTACACTGCAGTATATCACAACAGAACCTTGCACCAAAAAGGTTTTTCCATTATCTGTATGAGGAAATGTCACTGGGGGCGCAGCCTGTGTTACTCGTTGTCAGGCGGTTCCCTGGTCGCCTTATCTCCTTTCTCTCTAACTACAACTTCACTCCCTGGCAAGCCCCTGAGAAGTAAAACAGATCTCAGAGTCAAACACAGAAGATTTCCTAAAAGCAGGACAAAGATAAACTGTAACAGGTGGCTTTTTGGATTAGTCTTGTTTTGGGGAAGTAGGGGTGTGGGATCCGATAAACAAGCTATTTAAATGAAAAGGGGAACGGGGACAGATAAGGAGGTGGATAATTTTGAAAGCAGTGATCTAGTTCTCCGTATCAGAAAAGCTCCCCAGGACTTCTTGCTCCTGTGTACACACACACACACACACCTTAAGAGGATGGCAGCTTTGGTTTTTTTCCTCCTCAGATTCGTACGGGCTCACTGCTCTTAGTAATTCCATCTACAGCGTGTGTGTGCATGTGCTCCTCAAAAGTCTGTCAAAGTTACCCCCGCCCGCTGCCGTCTGTCAGGCTCATGTGTAAATCACAAGTGGATTTGATTGCAGTTCTTTATTCAACGGAAACTCTGTCCTAATGGTCCTCTCTTGAGACCCTCTTCTTTCCATTATTGGTGCCGCCAATTTTAACATTATTTCTGTATTTATTTTATTAAACCCAAATGAAGAAATTGTTGTTTCCAAACCAGCCAGTTTAATGATGCCATGCTTAGAAATTACAACATAGTTGATTTGCTTCCACTCTACCATCCTGGTTTGTTTACTGAGGAGGATAAATATTGTGGAGGTGATTATTTCACCATCTGCTGTTGTTGGACACTTTGAGAACTTCCATCTGTATTTGTGCCGGAGTTGGAGTGTCCTCGTCCTGTTTTGTGTCATAAAGCCAACCAGCTTATTTTGCTGGGAAATCAGGCTCAGCGGCACTTGAAATTAAATTCATTGTAGCCGCTGGGAATTGTATTTGGTGTGCTATGAACCGGACCTTCAACATCTTCACCGATCTCTCAGTAGCGGAAGAGAAGGAGGCCACTACCTCCCTCAGTGATGAGAGGGAGGTCGCTGAAGGTTTTGGGAAGCTCTACCCCAGTGCCCAGGAGTCCCAGCAGCGAGAGGAGCACAGCGACGACGAGCAGGATCTCACCTCGGACATCGTCTCAAGGAAGGAGCTGGAGAAAGGACGGCTGTCAAGAGATGGTAAATATAACCCACATGGACAGAGCAGTGGCTCAAGGGCTGGCACTGTCAGATCGCCCAGGACATTGAACTGGGTCTTAAACCGCTGATCAGAGAGACAGGAAAATGAAAAAAAAAATAGACTTTAAAGGTTTTAACAGGCAATAAAAACCATTGGAAAAGCTTAGAGAAGTTCATACAATGCTAATTTTCACTTTTTCATGTAAGCAAATGTCTCTGATGGTTTTGTGTATTTCAGATCGATGGTGTACAACAGCGAATACATCGTGTTCAAAAACACTTTTTCTTTTCTTGTTCTAAACAGCCTGCAACACACTTATTTCTCTCGCAAATCCGGTTCAGTGTAGAAGAAGAATGGAGGCAAAAGCAGTGTTTCGTTTTGAAATGCATATCAGAGAAATTTGGCAGAGTAACAGTGAGACACATCATGGCTAAACAAAAAGGAAAAGTGCCAGCTGCAGAAAATCAAACTTGAGAAAAAGAAAGGGATGGATCCCTCAGAGGAGGAGGAGCTGGTGCTAAATGCTCCAGTACAGGAGTACATCAGCGTTACCGTTCTAAGACTGGAAACAAGAGGATGATGAAGACTGAGCAGAGATTTAGGAGAGATCATTTTCTTCCAGAGTGGCCAGATTCTGCTGTTTGTAATTAGCTGCCGCCCATCTCAAGTGTCTTTTTCATCAAGCGCCTGGTTTCCAAAACGACAAAGCAGCGACCACGTCATGACACCAGTCCTCAGCAAAGTCGTGGCTTATTACTTCAGACCACGTTCAGACTAGATCACAGACAGACAGAACTGTAAACCAAACCTGTCTTGATATAGAGTCACCAGAGCCTGTGACGTCTGTGTCAGAATAATTTTTTTATATTAACAATGGGTCAAATGACAGCAAGTAATACTGTATGTAAGGGGCTAGCGGGTCGACGTTGTGGAACATTTAGCGACCAAACAGCCACATATATGCCTCGGTACACGATGAAGACCAAAGCAAGGCTGAGAGGAGAGGAGTTCCACAAGAATGCTAATGTTGCTCCATATTGGCTGAATGTGTGTGTTTATAAAAAATAAAAATTAAAAAAAAAAAGTCCTGTGGAGGCCTGCACAAATGGAGATATAAGACAAACTATAAAAGATCTCTTAAGTGTAGATTACCAGTCTATATATATTTCCACCATGTTAGGAGAGCATTACTAGGTAAATTGGAACTACAGTTATACACTTGCAGTTGTGGTGCCTTGCCTCTTACATTTCATCTCTGAACCCTTGTACCACCTGAATCCACCTTTTGAGTTGCTTTTCCAACCTATTTCTAGAATTTTTAAAATCCAAAACAGGGAACATGCCTGAATAATGAAAATCCACATTTGCAGTTTCAGTCAACCAGAATAATGCTGTTTGCCTTTGCCGTGCCAGTGTTAATGACAAATGAGTCCCGTTCTTTACATCAGGTACTGGATGAGCAGGAGCGATGTGTAGTGTTGTTATTTGTTTTCTTTCTGCTGACACGTGGTGTTCAGACAGGTTTTCCATACAAATAGAGTACACACCAGCTGAGTCCAAGTATAGCTGAGGGGCTGTGGGCGCCGAGATCCACGGTCCCTGCTTTAATGTCTCCGTGCACCTCATAGCTGGGTTCTTCTGTCCACTCGCTCCTAAATGAATCGCAGGCAACTCTATGGTCCTTTGTACCTGTTTTTGAAATGCACCTTGTATCAAGCTTTTTTCTTCTTTTCCTTCTTTCCTCCTCTCTTTTAAAACAGAGATGAAAAGAATGTCTGTGTTTAAAAATTATGAGCCGGGTGAGCCAACCTGCAGACTGTATGTGAAGAACATTGCAAAGCAAGTGGAAGAGAAGGTAGGTACATTTATAGAAGTTGACCCATTTGTGTGTGTCTGTCTGGTTGACTGGATATGATGCTTATTCTGGAAGGTTTTTTTAAATTATTTCTCAAATCCATTATATGACTCATAATTCTTTGTTATGCAACGTTAAAGTTAAATTTTGCAATGAGATGGAAATTCCAAGATCCTACATGGTTTTTGCATTAACAGTAAAATCAACGATGCATTCATCTTCATTTATTGTGAATCTTTCCCGATGTGCATCAATTGTCTTCCAGGATCTGAAGTACATCTACGGGAGATATATCAACCCTCTGGCAGAGGCCGAGAGAAACATGTATGTAAACAGAAAACCAGAGGACACGACAGTTTCTTATTGACGTGGTTCGTGTGGTGCTTTGACCCGTCTCCTCTGCTTCAGCTGTCTCTGACTCTATCAATTTGTCACTTTCTCTAGAGAGATGTTAGTAATTCATGCTGACTGTGTACTGTGTTATTAATAAGCATCTAACCTAACGCTGAGATCATGAGGGACATTTTATGTTTGTGCATCAGCACTACTTCAAATGAATATTTCACCTGAGTCATCAAACCGAGCGTATGTTGAGGAGCAGGCCAGACTTCGGATGTGGGCGATAAACATGAGGGTGGAGGGAGGAACAGCTTGTCCTATAGTAACCTGATTCTAAATTGGGGAGTGTTTCTCAACTGGCTGGGTAGAGATAGAAGGGGTGAGGGGCACAATACAGGTTCCAAATAAAGATGCATGATAATGATGAGACCTACAATAGATTTAATACTTATAATAATAGGGATAATATTAAAACTAATAAGACAAAATTAAATAGCTATAATAATTGAAGCAGCAATCATTGAACAGGATCATTGGGCAGTAGGTGGTTTACAGTCCTTGATCCAGACTCTGCAGCATCAGAGGCCGAAAAACCTGTAGAAAGCGACAGGAGGGAGAGAGGAGAGAGGAGAGAGATGAGGAAGAACAAAACTACAGGGGAGAGAAGAAGCAGAGTTAGTAATAAATGTGTACAGATAGAGAGTTTTGTCCGATGTATTTATAATTTACCGGAAAACTGTTATGCACCCCAGTTCAATGTAAGTTTGATCTTTTCGAGCGTCTTTAAGCTCTGGCTCCATATTTAACATCCACATTTACCTGGTTGAATTTAAAAATTTAAATTTTTCTCCATGTTCCAGCCTTCATCTTAAAAAAATGGCCTGTTTCTCACCCAATAAGGGACTTTTTCCAAAACGATCTGCAGAGTTGATAAATCCTAAAACGCTGGCCTGCTCTTTCAGTCCAACCAATGATAGTAACCCTTTAAGGGTCGTTGGCTTTGCACTAGAAAAGTTAACAAGGACTTTCTGTCAGGTCTAACGTTCATGATAAAATCTAATTTTAAATGTCAGCAGAATCCACATCAAAGCTGCTGTCATTAGCCTGTGTACATATGTTCAGATGAAATTACAGTCATAAAATTCAGGGTGTGTTTTTTTTTTTTGTTGTTGTTTTTCTTCTCTCCCCCTTGTCAGAGGTTACAGAAGCAGGTAACATTTTCCTCTTGAAACAGCCACAATATGATGTTGACCAGGTGTGATAAAGATGAGCCCCTGCTCTACCTTTGTCCTCAGGTTTGACATCGTGTTAATGAAGGAGGGGCGGATGAAAGGACAGGCGTTCGTAGGACTCCCCAGCGAGCAGAGTGCAGAGAAAGCTCTGCGGGAAACCAATGGCTACGTTATCTATGACAAACCCCTCGTCGTTGTATCCTTTTATTCCTTCTCACAAGATTAAATGAGGATGAGATGTTACGAGCAGCAATGGAAATCCAAGGTTTATATGTATTTGGTGGGGTTTGGTTATTTGATGTGTAGAGTTGGATATAAATATCAGCTGTGTATCCTGGTTAAATATTGTTGTCAGTTCTCTATTATCAGATGTAATCTAGCTGTCAGAATTTGAGAGGTCTGACAGACACCAGGTTGTAGCCACTTAAATTTAAGTTTAAGGAACACTACCCTAAACGTGGCCAAGATGATTAAAGAAGGAAATAAAACCCTGGAACTAGCCAACACACAGAGTCACAAGTAACTAAGCGAACACAGAACAACTTTATCAGCTTTATCAGCTGTATTAAATGGCCGCGCCGCCTCACAGATGTGTTGTTGGAGGAGGATGAGGACTAATTTCTGGCAGCTGAACCACAACCTGATCTCCCTCATCTCACCCCAACAACTGTGCATTAGCTTTCCAACTCCAACTGAACGAGGCTATTGATTTTGACGGTGCATTAATGCGCATCCCATAATCAGTTATCTTGGCAACAACGTGTTTAAAGAATGAACAGAAATGCCTCCACTGTAAGAT
Organism: Istiophorus platypterus; assembly: GCA_016859345.1. NCBI lineage: Eukaryota > Metazoa > Chordata > Actinopteri > Istiophoriformes > Istiophoridae > Istiophorus > Istiophorus platypterus. Next base: position 870,034 of record CM029125.1, on the reverse strand, counting down.
AGACGAAGGCGTTGTCCTGTCGGTGGCTGTAATCTAGCTGAAGTGACTGACTGCAGTTCAACCACCAACAGCTCCTGTGTTAGATTAGAGTTGTTGTTCAGTCACTGTACAGACATTTAGGAGGCGGTTCATTCATGAACTGTGACAATGTTTTGGCAGCTGGAGGCTGGATATGGTGGGTTTTAGATTTTGAAATTTTTGCACTAGCTGCTCTGCCTTGCAAAAATATTAATTTGATACACAGGCCCCTGTTCTTTGACCTGTCACATGGTACAGCAACTTTAGAAATCAGTGTGAAAGACAGTAGCTGACACTGAGGAGGAGAGCCGACCTCAGGGGGGCAAGAGACCCAAACTCTTTTGAGCTCCATTTTTGGCCAGTGGTCCTCATTTGTGAGCAAACAGCTGCGACCCCCCCCTCGAACTAAATCCAAGGAAGACGGCTGCTGTGGCGGAAAGCCAGTGCACACGGCTCCGTGAGTGAGTATAAATGTCTCTCTTTACTAAGGTCCACCTCGAACACACCAACATGTCTGACTATCACTGCTCTCCTTGTGCTTTGTCTTATTGAAGAGATTTAGTTCTTAGGTCTTACTCCAACATCTCCCACTGTCCCGAGGCCTTAGTGTTGTCCCTCATTCATAAGTTGCGTTGGACAGATGCATAAAAGCCAAATGGTCCGATGTAAATGTGTAGCTAAACAGGCCGTGAAGAACCTGTGCTGATAGCTGACATTGTCTGTCAGTAAGGTTGGCGTATAGGTGTATATATTCTTCGGTACTACTGGTGTATTCTATAGAAAGAAAGGTGTGCAGTTGTTGATGTCAAAAATACATTTATTGTCGTAGGAACTTAGCAAAACGCCTCATGTCCTTATCTGTAAAGAAAAGGTGACGGTAAACTGCTAAATGAAAATGGAGACAGACCTTAACTATGAATCCACAGCAGTTTGCCAGATCTGCTAGACCGAAACAAGACAATATGGACACAAAGAGAGGTCCGAGACCGCGATGAACTCAGCAGGTGAGTGAGACGCCAGGTGTGCCAAAGGATAACACTAAAAAGAATATCCATTTTTCACTATTGCATAGTGTATCTCTATGTATAGAACGAGCCTAATTATCATTGTAATGGTGTTTTCTTTTACATCTTTGTTTGAACTTTATGTATCCAAGATACCAAGGCTTGATATTGTGGCCCAGCAGAACCATTCGTATCCTTGTTCTGGCATATCCTTTGGATAAAATAAAATGGGGCAGTTCACGTGTAGTTATTGTGACACAATTGGAACTTCAGACAACAACTGGATCAGTATTTTAGTCTAAATCTAAAAGGACCGAGCACCGAGGCTTATGTACCGTGTCCTTATTATTGTGTCATTGTTTGGTTTAGTGTAGACGCTGTAAACCTGTCTCTTTACAATGTTCTCTGCCTTGTTTGGCTAAATTTCAGGTGACGGTCGTCAGATGTCCTCTTCTTCTTTTATTATTAAATAAAATATTTTTATTAAAATAACTTCTGTCATGTTTTCTTTCTGTCACAGCCTCACACATGCGTCACGGTTTGCGAGCACACTTCAGACTATCGTAGCTGATTATCTCTAGTCCCAAACTTAGAGTCCTGACAGCCAAGTAAATACAGACTGGGGATGGTATATGAGATCTAGATTGGCTCCGCAGCAGATGGTGGACTGTCAAACACCAAGGAAAACCCACAGTCCTGAAGAGACAGCAAACTAAACCAACAGACTGCAGTCTGAGGGAAATTCTGTGACTGGGTTGGCTTTACTTTCCAGTCCCTGGCTGGCCCCATCTGTGTGATTAGAAAGAGTAACCACCCCCCACCCCCCCACCACCCATCACATCTGAAGATTTGGAAATCTTTTTTTTTTTTTTTTTTTTTTCCTCTTCAGGCTTAAATGGCACTGGGTTGGTTGCATGTCAGAGCTCAGTAAAAGTTTGCGACGTCTGGGATCTGTGAGACTTGTAAAGAGGAGGAACTTTAAATGCTGCGATGAGGGGCTGCCCAGATGTGGCCTGGTTTGATTCATTTGGCGACGGATGCAAAAGCAGTGGCTTGTTTTCTGTAATGCATCGGGTCCTCACGATGGCCACGTTGTGTGTGTGTGAGCCTCAGACAAAACCATGGCGGTGGCAAGTCTGATCCTCCAACACAGAAGGGATCAATCTTAGTAGAACAACTACATTGCTAACGTCTAGGATGACAAGGCCGCATGTGCAAACCCTCAGAGATAGACATGGGACACAGCAGGCTAAAAACACAGAAATATGCAATGGAAATGATGTATATGGGGATGGCATTGATATGTAGTGATTAATCTGTTTAGTATCCACCTCTAGAGAGAGAGACTGACCAGATTCACTGAGAAGGTGTCTGACGATTACTAAACTGTTCTGGAAATACGTTGATAACAGCCCTAGTGTCCCTTACTTTTATTTGTAAGCGACATGCTGCTCCCAACAACACATTCATTTATTGATGGAAGCAAATGGGATACTTTGCTTGCTAACGTCGTCCTAAAAAAAGTAAAAAAGAGAAATATTTTTCTTTAAATTTACAATAGACTTAAAAAAAAGTGCAAGTACAGGGGTCTAGAGGCTTTTAGAACATGTTCACAAAGTTCAATTCCAAAGACAGTTTAAAAAACTGGAATGAAAACATCATTATGAGTCAGACTGTCTCAAGCTTCAATGAACCACGTTCCTGTCTTTTCCATTCAAATTTGAGTAATTTTCAGCTAAGGGAAAACGAAACCATTTAGGTTTAAAGACTCATAAAAGAAATGTTTAATCCTGAAGAAGGCATTTGCACTTTAAAGACCTGTAAATGATTCAGTTAAGCCACCAACGGTTTACTTATTCAAAATTATCCTGTATTTAAAGCAGATCTTTCAATGCGAAGCCCATTTCCATATAACTGCCATCACCAACCCATCATAAATCAGATATATGAGTCTGTGATGATGAACACCTCAGACATAAAACAAACATCACATAGTCCTGTTTCATCATATCTGCCCTCTAATGTGACAACGCAGCCACCAGCTGATGTGACAGGGCTGTAATCTGCAGATGCAACAATGGCCGGTTAATGGGATGTGACTGACCTCTGTATCCTCCAGAGGAGAAAAATCACCCTAAACAATTATCTTAGCTTCCTTTAATTGCAGTTTGAGGACTATACCTGTGCCTTGGTGAATTTTGCTGCCGTTAACATCATCATTAACCTTATATAACACAGTTTACATGCAGTTTTAATCCACCGATTTACTCCAGCAGTTTACAGAAACAGGCAGTTTGATTTAGGTTGGGGAAACACTTCAGGCTACATTTTCTGCGAAGTGTGAAATCCAGTGTGAAATCCTGTTTTTGTATGAGTTTGCTGTGGAATTGGTTGTAGTTCGTTAAGTCCCGGCTCCGCTCGCGAGCTCGGCCTCTCTGTGGTTATTAATCACATGTGCTCGTCTGCTTCGACCTGCAGCTCGTACGTCAACGCCAGGGTGAGGGAGGAGTTCCCATCTGTGCCCTAGTCTGCCCGCCATCTCAACGATGACAAATGTGCCACCCGCAGTGGAAATATTGAGAGTTACCAGGACATTTATCAGGTAACATTTGAGCAATATGAAAGATAACCTTTTGTAAGTGGACGCAGATAAAGATGTATGTTCTCCCTTTCCTCTGCACAGGCTCCTTCTCTGTGTACTACTTCAGCTACTCAGAAGTAAAATCATGATAACATGTTTCCTATATTGGGTGCAAGCAGTTGTTTAGGCTGGAGTCTGGCTACAGGTGCAGCCACTGGCAGAAATGAAAGGCATGACTGAATTTTGAAAACAGAATTTAGAATATCCTCAGCTATAAATGCAAATTGACCATTTTTGTTTAACCAAAAATATTTTTAATAAAATGTCCAAAATTGCTGAACAGAAAAAATGCTTTCATATAGTGATACAAAAAATACAGAAATGTTCGATTCACACAGAAAAGGAGAGGCACAAAGAGGCGAAACCCTTCATAGATGAGCCACAGTCTTTCTGGGATAATGTTCTCTGGACAGATGGAATCACAGTAGTACTCTATGGGAATGAAGAGCTATGGTTTGTTTATAAGTGGTGAAGTGAGGCCCATGAAGAAAAGACCCCCCCCCACCTACAAGAGAACATGGCAGAGGTTCTATCAGGCTGGGGGGCTGCTTTGCTGCCTCTGGTACTGGAGGTGCTGAGCATATCAAAGGATGAAATCAGAAGATCAACAAGGAATTTTAGAGTGAAATGTATTACACCGTCAGAAGACTGGTTCTGAGGTGAAGGTCCTGGGTCTTTCAGCAGCGGACGACGACCCAGAGCAAACATCCATCAGCAAAAAAGAACAGGTGGAAAGGAAAAGATGGACAGTTTTAAACTGGCCAGGAATTTGTCCTGACCTGAACCCCATTGAAAACCTCTGATTCATTTTTTAAAAAACATCTTAAGACTTTCTAAATTCTGGTCTAAAAATTCAGGACTGAACCGCGTGGACATTAAGTGCGGCAGACCATAAGAACGTGTGGCTTGTTTTTCTGCTCTCTCCAAATGAATCTTTCAATTATTCCTGCCCATGTTCTGCATTACTTGGAGAAATCGTGTGCAATTTTAACTAAAAATCTTGTTGAAACTTGAAAAAAAAAATACTAGTAAACTCAAGGCAACATCAACATGCCTCAGGCCATAAGGTACACCTCCCGTGAGAACACCTATGTCTGAATTCGCCAGTGGGTCTTGGTGCGATATGGTCAAGGTTTTGTTTTGCCTGGTGCAGCACAACTCTTTGCTTCTACTAAACCAGAATGTCAATGCGTCCACGTACCGGTGTAAAATCACTGTGTCCGTCAGTCCGTCCATTCCCCACGCCGCCGCAGACATGGCTACAACCAGCCTGTCTGCCGTGTTGCTCAGGGCTCAGCTGTGTCGGATCGAGTGCTGGTTCGTAATGTCAGGGACAAAGGACCAATCAGAGACATGTCAAACAGGCCATGTAAAGGACACGGCCATACAGCTACAGATGGAGAAAGGGGCTGGTCTGTGAGCAGGCGCTGAAAGGCTCCAGGCAGCAACCAGCACTGTGCTTCATAAACACATACGTGAGTGTCTCAGTTCAGTTGGATAATTGACAGCAGGATGCTGGAGTGGTGGAGGGAGCTGCAGCAGTTGGACATACAGCGTGAACCCAGTGTTTTTAAAAAGGCTTAGTGAGATGTAAGTCAACCTCAGACAGATTCATATTGTTTATCTGAGCACATTTTGTTTGTAATTTTGGCTCAGGCGGAAGATCTGAAGCAGAGGGGAGATTTCAGTTACTTGATATTTGTGCCAGAAACACATACGAGCTGCTAATGGACGCGATTTTCAACCTGCATCTTAATGGGCTTAATGAGTCAGATGTGAATCAACGTGAATTTGACAAAAGGCTATAAAAACCAACAGCACAGGTTTTCTACTGCGGGCGGCTGGTCCTCCCTGACCATTTCATCAACGCTTAAACATCAAGCACATACTAACCATAATTACATAACAGTTGATGCTCATTTCTCAATGAGTTACACTGCACGGCACCACTGTATATCTGGCCATATGTCGAGTTCAGAGTTCAAGCCAAAAACGTTTTTCTTAGTCAAGAGCAAACCAGAAAGATGCAGCCACCAGTGGGACGGTAAAATTCCAGCCAGTAAAGGAAGCCCGTCCCTCCTGAGGTCTGAAATCCAGAAAAACAAGCCAAAAACATTGACGCAGTCCTGGTATTAGGTCCAGTCAGTGCAGAACCGGAGGCTTCTTTCTTCTGACTTTGAGTTGAGGATGGAAATCAGATTATCTGTGCCAGCACTTTGATGGAAACAACTTTGGAAGCTTTTGTTTAAAAAAGAACTACACACAGTCTGTCTGAATGTCAGATTTTGTGTATTATTGTGTGTGAGTCTATAGGCAAAAAAGTTCAAGATTTTTGAGTCACTTTCCTTCTGAGGCTAATTCTGGGCATTTCTGTAATTGACAAATAAAGACTAATATTACACTACACTGTATATACTATATATTTGTAAAATAACTGTTTCCTGGCTTCGATTTTCTGGGCTCAGGTCTATGGAAAACTATATGTCCATGCTACCTTGTTTTAAATCTATAAATATAAAAAAAAACAAACTCAAACTAAAAGAACAGCTTGGATGCCCACAATACCGATAGTGTGTAGTCAAATGCAGGATTTCTACTTTCCTCTAGCTTTAAGCCTTTATATTGTCATATGTCATCAGCACAAGATGTAATAATCCTCAATTTACCATCTGCCTCCTCCCCCACAGCTTGTCTCTTCCCGCTCTCTTCACGTGCCCCCCCTGATATGTACAGTAAATAAATGAACACTACCAACCTGCAGTGGAGAGGCACAGTTGGAAACTAAGCAGAACGACTGGAAGCGTTTAGCCTGGCTCGGTCCAATAGTAACACGAAGTAACATGTTGTATCTTGTACAAAATGTCATAACCGTACTAGAACTGAACTATAAGCAAGATGCATTGCAGTGAAAACAATTGAGATAATAACGTGTTAATCAGCGAACTTCAGTGTTGGTGTCAGGCTGATTCTCCCGTCTGTAGTTACACTGGGCCGAGCTACCGGGCTACTGGGCCTATCCTCATATTCGGCGTACAGATGCGGATCAGTCCTCTGATCTGGCTTTTGTGAAAAGAGACCAAATAAAAAAGTTAATCCCCACGGTCTCATCATGTGCCGACCGGACCAGAGTCAGCACAGTCAGAAGATGTGTAGATGAAAAAACGGCTTGAGGTCACTCTTCACACTGATGAGGTCTGGATATATTTTAGGAGAATTTTCTTCAGATGCTTTAAATCCTCCTGACCCTGTGGCCCTTCCCACCGCACACCGACATCAACCGGAGAGCGGCGGTAAATGTTCTCCTGTAAATGATGAATACGTTTCCTGAAGGCGCTGGTTTCTACGGCTAGATGATGGCCGCAGTCACCGAGGTCGCTGAGAGGTGGGGCTGCATTCACTGCATGTCGCTGGTGCGTCAGCCCCAGACCACCAGAACCTGACCCAGATACACCGATCTCATCGGTGCGGATCACCTGGGGCAACCGTCACAGAATCGGCGATGAACTTTAACCCTCTGCGTGGTGCTTTGGAGCTGCGTCGGTGGCCTACTGAGACATTTATTGATGTTTCCATAATTGAGGTTGTTGACGTTGATGCAGTTCATCAAGTTATCATCTCAAAGAGACTAAACCAGATCTCGGCAGAGGGACAAGCTGTCTGTCAGGACAAATGAGACGATTGTATATAGACTACGGGAGCTCCTTCTCAAACAATGACCGGTTGACCTGTGTTTGAACCGAGGCCAGAATGAACAATGAATGTCATCGAATTTACTTCGGTGAGCCTCTGCTGACTTTGAAGGAGCAAACAGTGGGAAGACTCGTGGTGCTTAGTCAACTCCGGAGTGTGGGTATATGGTTGTTAGTCTCAGTCTCAGGTCCTTCTGAGAGCAAATGTGTCAATTCTAAGGTATGCTTATTCATTATGAAGAGAGTGATGGCTTGACCATGCATATTTCACGCTTCTAAACCTTGCAAGTTTCATGAAGTTGTCTGAATGAGTAGCATTTAAAACTGAAGTTAAATAATGTGCTTGAATAATTCATGTACAAGATCCTTGGTAAGAAATGGACCCAAGGTCATCAGTTTTATTTAAGCCAAGAATTTTATTTATTAATCTTGACTGCGTATTAAGCTTCTTTATGTTTGGAGCCTTATAGACGGAATTTGTTTGGTACATATGGAGTGATAGAAAATTAATAATAACAATAGTAATGATGACAGTTCTCCCATTTCAGGTCCTACCATTTAAGCTTTTCCAGTGGAGGGGACAACTTTCTTCTTAAGTTATGCAGCAGATGTGGTCAGAGCGCAGGATCTTTGTCAGCCCTCTAAAGCTTGCATCAGTACGTCAAAGTGCACCCTGCCTTGCTATAAAACGTTCGTCCCGATTGCAAGTTGTTTCCTCCCTTTCCCGACATTGCGCCTCCTTACTTGTTGCCCTGCCCTGCGCCGTCCAAGGTGCCAAACTAAATCTCAGCCTCATCTTTGCCTGCCGTAACCTTGTTTATTCCCAGCAGTGGCATTAGCAAAGCTGTAAAAGTATTTATGGGGGTACAAATGTGGGACAGCCAATCTAAGGTAAATCTATAAATCCTGGCTGTTGATTTCTCAGGGCCAGGAGGTGCAGGCCGGTGATCAGTGGAGGTAGAAAGTATTCCCCGGGCGACTCTGTGTGACTAACGCTCGGAGGCCAAGCAGCCTGCCAAGGTGTGCTGTGGTGACACTGTTGTGCTTTTAATATGGCCGAGCTGGCCTTCGCCTTTGCAGTGAGACGCCGCCTGGCTATCCATCTACCAAGTGCTGGTATCATTAGCTAGCACCCAGCAGGGACCTGACTCAGCAGCCGGAGTGTGCGTGCATGTGTGTGTCTCACATTTAGCATCCTGTCCTCAGCTTGTGTGGGGAAGGTAACTATGGTACAAGCTCAGGCTTACAATTATTGAAATAGTGTGTAAAGCATAAGCTCGTGCAGAAGTGCCGTGGCTTACTCTGTGCTAAGTGGGACTTCCTGTTATAGCTGCAGAGACACAATGAGACAAGCCAGCAAATGTCGCAGCCACCACATCTCAGCAGCTTCTAAAGTCTTCATGGCTGCTGTGTTTGCAAACAGCAGCCGGCCAACTCACTGAGCAGACACAGAGCCACGTTAGCATTCATCAGCAGTCGTGTCTCTGGCCACGGGACGAACCGAAGTCCCATGTCCCCTCTTTCAGCTCTGCTTTCCAATGGCTCTTTGAGAAAAACGCCTCAGGTCCTGAGGGTCCTGAGCTGTGAGATGCCCCCCCCCCTACTATGTTCACACCATAGTGTCTGTTTATTTGTTATCTGGCACTGGGCAAGTCGCTTTTCCGGCCTGTAGTAAATGTGGGCTTTTAAAAAAAAACAAAAAACTAAAACTCTGCTAAAAGAGGCTAAAAAGCTCAGTGGAGTGTGACGATAACTCTGAGTGACCTCTGCTGTAGTGCATTAACACACAGAAACACACAGAAAGCAGAAAAAACCCAATTTGTTGTTAAACATGGTTACATATTCTTTTTCTCACGACCTAGCAAAACCACCTGAGCCAGAACCTCCTCTGCAGCCACATGAATGGCCTTTTTACTCATTTGCTCAACTCATGTTCATGCATTTTTTTTTTTTTTTTTGCCGGGTTTCAGCGGTTAGCCCTGACAGCTCATTATAAAAAGTGCTCCATTTGGAGCCCTTCTCTGTGTTAAAAGAGAACCCTCACCTGGCCCATACCGTGGGTGGGAAGGCAGCTGTCTTTGTGTCGGCCCTGTGATGGACCTGAACTGATTGTCCAGGGCTTTCCTCTGCCTTCCACCCAGTGAATGCTGATAGACTCTAGGCCCTCTGTGACTACAGGCAGGTATGGATGGAGATTTCAGTGTTATTTGGTAAACATCGAGCAGGACAAGGGAAGGAAACTTGGAAAGAATTGAACAGAGAACAGCTCCGGGTGACGGACAGTTGTTTAAGGAAAACAAGCCACGTAAATCAACCGATGCAGTATGAACAGTGTTGACACAAAAAACATGTTTTTCTTCAGGCAAGTCTTTGTGATTATAGTAGACTTTGAAAGGTGTCTCTGGGAAAGCGGCCACTGACAAAGAAGACCAAACCAAATTTAGTTAAAATGACTTTAGAATATCTTGATCTCTGTCGTTGCTGTGGTCGGATAGTGAGGCTCACTCACCCATAATTATTTGGATAAATAAATGTTGTTGGATAAAGGCATCTCGCTCGTTTCCAGCGGTTGTGAAGAGGCACTGGTCCGTCCTCTGGCAGAAGTAAGTTGAAGACTCCGTCTTTTCAGCCTCAGTCGAACTTGTCTCCTCTTGTAACCTTGTGCTCTTCTCAGTATCACGCAGGGAGGGAGCCTTCATCTCTAATAAGATTTACAGAAGGGTTATATGTCTTGGGAGATCTGCCCTCAATATTGGCAAGGAAATCAATGTGGTGAGTAAACCTGGCAGCACAGTTAGCAGTCAGCTGCTAGGCCAAAAGTAATCACGGAATTGAAATAATCCTGAAAGGTTTCCACACTGTAGCAAAGTTAATAACAAAAGAGTCATCCAGACCTGCACCTTGAATGAGATATTAATCCTTGTATCAAGAATAATTACCGGGAGGGGTTGGAGACGGTGACCTTGCGGCATGGATGTCTCTGGTTGACTCATTTCAACATTCAGCAGACACCTGCTTCCTGGACGTGTGCTCCGTGGTGCAGTTTGCGATAGAACGGTGTAGTTTCTCACTGCTTAATTCTCTGCGCTGTGCGTCAGGGAACAGTCCCTTGGCAGCCAGGAACTTCATCTTTAACAATTTCTCACTTGTTTACGTTAATCCCGTCTAGATATCCACTGACTACCATGGCAGCTCTTTGTAATTCAGCTCTGTTGTCACGGTTTTGACAGACAGTTGGCCAACACTCACTAATTAGCTGTGAATAATAGCTGTGAAAAGCTGCGTGTGGCTCTGGAAATTCTTTTCTAATGCTCCTAATGGGAGTCAGGTCATTTTTATAATACTGTTCGGGCAGATCGAAAGGCTTCACGTGAACACACTCCCAGGGAGCTTTCACAGAAATCCTGGTTCTTAGCTGTTTTATTATTTAGGGGCTGTAGCCAGCTGAGTATGACACCACGAGTGGGGCGGGGGGGGGGGGGGTAGTTGTCTCTTACATCAGGTACGCCATGAACTGTCTACTGTTGTTCCTGAGCCTTTCTCGGTTTGGGCAGAAGAAGCAAAGAAGTCCATCTGCCAGTCAACTGTCAGGCAGCTGGGTCGGGTCTTTGTCGAAGCCTCAATCGCCTGAGATTATGAGTGTTCAAGGGGAGTCATGTTTTGCTAGACTGCAGGGTCCCCCCACCTCACCCCTGGGGTAATTGCAGTTAATTTTTGCTTTAAGTAAACACCCATTTTGCCATTTCTCAGAGGGACCATTTCATGAAAACCATTAGCTGCTGTTTGTCAAAGCGTCCATGTCTGATTTAATTCATCACAGACCCTTATTTACTCACTGTTGATAACCAGCTGTTCGTGTTTTTTAGAGGCTGAGAGGATCACAGACATTATCATTTGCTGAGATTCCATCTCAGAAGATGCTAGAATTCCAGATGCTTCTCTGGTATATTTTATTTATCTAAAGATCTAAAAGGATTTTGTTTTATATCAGATGTCTAAAGAGCTTTCTGGAGAGTTTTTTTTCTTCTTTTTTTTTACAGTTAACCTGTATTATAATGATTCATTAAGAGTTAGCGAAGAGGAACCTCACTAGCACGTTAGGCTAACATCCATTTCTAAGGGGCATATTCATTTAACAGTTAACAGTATCTGGGCTTGTTAACGGTGCGACGGGTCAGTTTTCAGAGGGTTGAAGCTCAGAGGCAGCTTCCACAAATATGTCAAAAAATGGAAAAATTTGCACAATACCTGCTGTATTATTGTCATTTATTAAAACATAGACACTGTACAACCCTGTTGTTAAGGAGAGAATAGTCAACAGCACGTTACTGCTTGTCTTTCATTGACTCTGTGTACTGACGTTGTGTTTTTGTGTGTGGATGTGGGTGTGACAGTACTGTTTACTTTGAAAGACAGCAATTTCAACCTCAGCACCCACCTTCCTCCTCCTTTGATATTGGCACAAGGTTCCCATTAGTTAAACGCAGTCTGGGGGTCTGTCCATCATTGGAGCTGGTACATGCGAGCGTGTACGAACTCTTGTACCCCTGAGTCTGTGGAGTGGTAGTAATGATCGTGGAGAGCTGGGACAGCAGATCTATCGGGTCCAGCGCTGAACTGCTGGCGCATCAGACGGCCGGGCATTTCTTACCCCCCGTCTGGCGTGTGTTTGATGGCGTGCGTGTGTGTAGACGCTGCTGCCCAGATCTGTGGACCCGAAGCAGGGCTCGCTACATGGTGCTCTCTGCAGTAGGCCCCAGTGTGATATGCAATAATCACCTGTCAGAAACACAGGCCTTTGAAAACAGGGATAATCCACAGAGGCTATCTTACTAAATGAATTCGAACAGGAGCCAAGCCGACCCCCCGAGACCCCTGAGAAGCATTATCTATTCCGCGGTCTCTTATCAAAACCGACACGGTAAAAGCAGCGCACCAAAATAGCGCTCCCTTCCGCTCAAGGTGGACGGTTTCCGTTGTGGACACTCCTGTCTTTTCCTACACGATCATTATTCCTTTATATACATTAAGACTGATGCTGCTTTCTATTCGTTTTCCTTCATGTTGCTACATTGTTTTCAGCCCTTTTGAAGTCAGGATTTCTGTGTTCTTTGTTAATTTCTGTTTAGCGCTGGATAGAATTTATATTTGCATCATGACAGTTCTTGTGTTGCCCAGTCTGGGTTTCTAAAGACAAACAAGCCTGAATTCCCAGATGAAACTGGATCGTCTATATTCGTGGGATCACCTTGTTAGTATTGCATGGAGATGACATGTAAGGATATGGATATCACTTTTAGCAGGTGGTGTCTCGGTAGCGGACTGAATTTGAGGAAACGGGGATACTGAGACTTTGGTGCTTAAAACTGTGGCAGGAAAGTAGCTTGAGAGTCGATTTAAATTTGTTCTATGGACCAAAGAGCCTGGACCATAGCTGCTGCCAGGGGATCAGTCTGTGAGAGCCGTTTTTTGAAAACAAATTATTAATTACAATTAAAGCTGCAACAGGCAAACATTTGATGTCAAATCTCATCATCATAAATCACAGAGGAGATGAAACAGGAGAGAGCATCACAACATGAATCCCAATTACCCCTCAGCTTCTCAATCATATATATATATATACATATTTATGTATGTATATATATCTATCTATATATCTATCTATCTATCTATCTATCTATCTATATCTATATATATATATATCTATATATATATATCTATATATATATAGATATATATATAAATATACACACATATATACATATATGATATGATATATATAGATATAGATATATATGTCAATATATATGTACACACACACACACACATATATACATATATGACACATATATGATATATAGATATATGTGTATATATATATATATATATATATATATATATGTGTGTGTGTGTGTGTGTGTGTGTGTGTGTGTGTGTGTGTGTGTATGTATGTATATATGTGTATGTATGTATACTGTGATATCAGTGATATCAGATATATCACAATGAGTTGCATCAACTCGACTGCCTGGGACTCTGTTCAGTCATATTGTTTTATTGTTCTATGAGCATGAAACTACCAAATGGAAACCCCTGTTCACATCAGTCTTCTAGTAGCAGTAAGTTGGATATATGGGATTTTGCTGGTGAGGGAGACAAGCAGTAAACATAGCAGCGCATCCCATGACACAGGCAAACAAAAGTGCTGCAGTCAGATTTACATTAACAGGAGCAACAACAAACGGAGCATTTGGCCCTTGAGTTCCTCAGCAACAGTACCGGCAACAAGGTGGAAAACAGGTTGAAAATTCCAAGAGTGATTGTTTAATTTTTGGTATCCAAACCCGGGCCTGAACTGGACTCGGCACCACCTCTTGAACCTGTTACCCAAAGCCACCGAAAAACAGTGTCTACATCTTTGGGGCAGCAGAAGGAGATGGTTGGCAACTATTATGCATCATTTCTGTGTGATTAAGTCTTTCAGATGTTCAAAAATGATATAAATCATCATCAGTCACTATCGCTCTGTGAAGCTGCCTAACCCGGCTTTAAATAGTCGGTGAATGGGCGCATCTCCCGTGAGTTGGATGTCACCTTCGAGATGCAGCCCTCAGCTCTGTCAAAGGTGCTTACCTGTCAGTAAGTGATGCTGTAACCGAGCCCTCACTCTGCCAAAATTACTTTTTGATGGAATCCTCACCCCATAGTAGTGAAAAAAAACAGGCCGCATAAAGCAGTGAGTGTGAGTGAGCCTAAACTGTCAGCATTCAATTAAGCAAAGGTTTTGATCTCCTGTGGCACAGCTCGTCGGGCTGGATAATGGAGCCGTCACGTCCGAAGGTGAGAACTGTCCGCCGCCTGGATGGAGGCCTATTGTCTGGAGGACTGACAACAGGGGATGCAACAGGCTGCAGTGAGTTAAGGCCTTCAAACACACACATACACACACACACACACATATATATATATATATGTGTATATATGTGTATGTATGTATACTGTGATATCAGTGATATCAGATATATCACAATGAGTTGAATCAACTCGACTGCCTGGGACTCTGTTCAGTCATATTGTTTTATTGTTCTATGAGCATGAAACTACCAAATGGAAACCCCTGTTCACATCAGTCTTCTAGTAGCAGTAAGTTGGATATATGGGATTTTGCTGGTGAGGGAGACAAGCAGTAAACATAGCAGCGCATCCCATGACACAGGCAAACAAAAGTGCTGCAGTCAGATTTACATTAACAGGAGCAACAACAAACGGAGCATTTGGCCCTTGAGTTCCTCAGCAACAGTACCGGCAACAAGGTGGAAAACAGGTTGAAAATTCCAAGAGTGATTGTTTAATTTTTGGTATCCAAACCCGGGCCTGAACTGGACTCGGCACCACCTCTTGAACCTGTTACCCAAAGCCACCGAAAAACAGTGTCTACATATTTGGGGCAGCAGAAGGAGATGGTTGGCAACTATTATGCATCATTTCTGTGTGATTAAGTCTTTCAGATGTTCAAAAATGATATAAATCATCATCAGTCACTATCGCTCTGTGAAGCTGCCTAACCCGGCTTTAAATAGTCGGTGAATGGGCCGCATCTCCCGTGAGTTGGATGTCACCTTCGAGATGCAGCCCTCAGCTCTGTCAAAGGTGCTTACCTGTCAGTAAGTGATGCTGTAACCGAGCCCTCACTCTGCCAAAATTACTTTTTGATGGAATCCTCACCCCATAGTAGTGAAAAAAAACAGGCCGCATAAAGCAGTGAGTGTGAGTGAGCCTAAACTGTCAGCATTCAATTAAGCAAAGGTTTTGATCTCCTGTGGCACAGCTCGTCGGGCTGGATAATGGAGCCGTCACGTCCGAAGGTGAGAACTGTCCGCCGCCTGGATGGAGGCCTATTGTCTGGAGGACTGACAACAGGGGATGCAACAGGCTGCAGTGAGTTAAGGCCTTCAAACACACACATACACACACACACACATACACACCCAGACACTCCCTCTCTCCTCAGCGCTCGCGCTCCGTTCCATCCCCAGAGAAGGTATTTTTCATTTTAAAACCACCCGGCAGTGACAAGCCTCTGACAACCCCTGCTTACTGTGACACCTTTGTGGGTCCAGAGGAGGCTTTCACCACAATGCCTCTTTTGATGGGTGCTCTCTGGAGAAAACACATTATACTGCCATAAGGCACGTTTGATTGATTGGAACAGTCAAACTTTTAGGAGTGAGAGATGTCACAGAAGACGTTGACACAGATTTATTTAAATTTTTTTAAGGACTCCTTGTGAATATATAGGAACGTTTAGTGTGTAGTTCAGGACTTGAAATTTGTTTAGTTCCCATCAAAGGATCTTAAAGTTTGGTATTATTTACTATCAGTAATACATGCAAAAATAACACTGAGAACATTTATAGTAAAGGAAAAGGAAAGGAAGATGATAGAAAATAAATGAAATAATCAACCCTTTCTACTGATAATGATATTAAAACTAATTTTCACCACCAATTACATAAATATGTTTTTATAAGTATAAAGAGGAAGAGTTTTTTAATGGCAGCTTCTGCAAAGTCAAAACGTGTTCGAACCAAACTCATCCGCTAAAAGCTCACTGACACCGTATCACTGTGGTTTTGCCCTGTAATACCTGCTTGGTTAAGTTTAGGCCCTGATTATGAGACGACTCCCCTTTTTCAACAGCTGTTTTTGGAAAAAAAAATTTAAGATAGGATACGCTTTCACTTCTTTTGGAAAGGTTTTATCAAGACGGCATTAATCCACGGAGAAGCTCACTCGACATACTGAAAGGCTTC
This sequence comes from Istiophorus platypterus, assembly GCA_016859345.1. NCBI lineage: Eukaryota > Metazoa > Chordata > Actinopteri > Istiophoriformes > Istiophoridae > Istiophorus > Istiophorus platypterus. The sequence continues at coordinate 853,866 of CM029125.1, read as the reverse complement.
TGTTAAATGACAACATAAACCCCACATTTCTGTCGCTTGTTTCCAAGTCGCATGCTCACACACTCCCCCTGACAGCTTCTTGGAGGTGTTTGGAATGAATTTCTCTGGCAGCTGTGTGACATTAGTAATTCTTGGCTGACAACCAGATGATTCGGCAGACAAGGCTTTGGAATACAACTTGTTTCACTCGTGGCAAACTACCACGTGTTAAACGGGGCGTCCTCAGGGTTTCAGGACTGACTGACTAGAAGACAAACTGGAAACTGACTTGAATCTCACTAGCCTGGCCACACGAACATCAAGATAATACCCATAATGCAACACTTCCTGTAGGAGCTGGTACTCTCTCAGTGCATAAAAAGTTATAGCAGATACTGTCAATGAATAATTGTCTTTTCCTCTACTATAATATGATCAGCACTTTTTCAAATGTAATTTTGAGTAAAGTAAAAACATTTTGCCATATGTTAGGGCCAATATGATTAATACTGAAAATGGTAACATTGACATGAATCACAAGACAGAATATGTTTATTGGCTGTGATTTCACGGTTCTACCATAGCCACTGAATATTATAAAGGCATGAAATAGTTTAAAAAATCTAATAAAGATCTGACAACTTCTAATAACTTAAAAATGAAATAATATTTAAGAATAAAATCCATAAAAAATCATTAACTATCCGAGCAATGTTTCATTTTTAATTTCAAGTTTCATGTTGTTCAGGAAACCTATGATAGAGGTTAGACTCACCTGAAGGGGAATGAACTTAACTTTGCCTTTATCGTATAGTATGCATTAAACAGCCTTTTCTTTGGGAACTTCCTCCTTATTTTCTCCATCTTGGCTCCTGTTGATTCCTTTGTAAATTTCCTGCAGCCATCTTTGTTGAGCCTGTGAACCACTGCCCTGTCTACAGAGAAACCCGCAGCAGTACAGCGTCTGTTGTGTTGTGTTGCAAAGAGGCCACGCCGGTTTCGGCGGACTGCAGCATGGCACTCGCCCCATGGGTCAAGGAACCTGGTCTGCTTTGCAGCACCGCGCTCACCGAGTCCATCCCTCCCTCTCCTGGAAACCCTGCACAGGGACGGGCTCTCAAGGTCAGTCAGCCCGCCACACACACACATACACACACACACACACACACACCTACTTTCCCTCCCTTCCCACTGCCAACAAACTTTTCCGTTAAATCAGGAGTCGGTATGGCCGAGGAGCCACTGTTCGCGTGAGCTAACACAAGGGTGAAATGCCAGTATGACGTTTTTCCAAAACATTGCGTGAAGGGACCATTTGGTGGAGAATCATCGAAAAAAAGGAGAAAGCAGCCTCTGACAGCTTTGGGGGGAGTCAGGTGGAAGGAGTCTGTGTCTTTCTTTACGTTGACATTTTCCCCAAACCAACATTTGATGACTTTTACCCAAGCAGAGGACACTGCAGACATTTGGGGGGAGTCTTCCTCACCCCCAACCAAACCTCCCCCACTCTGCCTCAACATATTGCACCTGTTCAATTATTTAGCCGCTACTCTGTGGTCAGGTTCTGAGCGGCAGTGAAAGCTGTACCCGCCGATTAGAGCAGGGCTTGTTGCTGGGGCTTGTCGCTGGGGCTTGTCACTGGGGCTTGTCGCTGGGGCTTGTCACTGGGGCTTGTCGCTGGGGCTGGGCAGATATCAGCGCCTTGGTGTTGTCTGAGAGAGGGGGAGCTAGCTTGTATCTGCAGCCATTATAAAAATAGTGATGTTCCCATCGCCCTTTCTTTTGTTCTACTAAGTAGTATCCTAATGGAAGATTAACTTGTTGATATTATCTGAAGACTGCATGATCTGTAAATCAAGCTTAAGTCTTCAGGAGTCCATCTTTTTTTCCCACTGGGGGGCACTGTTGAAGCAAACACAAACCTTTAACACCTAATCTGCCTCCACTGTCCAGGGGATGGTTCAACCAGAGCACTGCCCTGGTCATTTATTTTGTGGGGGGGGTGTTTCTATCTTCTTAAACTACTTTTTGCACCAGGAACTGCTGCAGTAGTAAGGTCTCCATTTTCCCAGCCCTTCTGTGTATGGCCAGGGCCAACGGCTTAAGAAAAGGATTTGAGAAAAGTTAGACAGTACCTCTCAAGCCTGTGTGTGTCTGTGTGTGTGCATGTTCATCCCTCTCCCTGGAGACCCCTCATCCAACAAAAACCACCTTCGACAGTTTGCTTCCCGCTGGACTGTATTTACGGTGGGAACGCCTGTCCTCAATTTCAGGCATAGATATGCAAATTACACAGGAGTTATTAATCGGTGCGTCAGAGGGATTATGCAAATGACTAAGAAAGAGCAGCAAGAGACGGAGAGGAAAGAGAAGAGCCTGGACCTCGGCTCGCTGGTGTCAGCATTCACCAGAGAGAGATATGTTAGTTTGAAATGGTTGGACGGCAGCTGTGATCGTCGTTCCCTTGTTCTGACCTGACGCAGACGGTCACGGGGAAAAGATTGTCTTTTTAGGGGTAACGCTGAGGAGAGCCGGGCCCCGCGTCATTGGTGGCTTCCGTTCGATTAACTCGGCCAACATTTTCCCGCACAGCAGATGTTGATGTTACAGCTTGCACCGACATCAGAAACTTCTATGCACACTAATGCATGAGTACCGATACAGAAAAATGAAATGAAATTTAGATCAGATCAGCTCATCAGGTCACTTTCAGGTGAACTTCTACAAATTTCATCCCGAGCAGAGAAAAGGTCCTCGTAGACTGTTAAGACATGCAGTAGGAGATCAGTTCGACGCTGTACGACGTGTAGGACAGTATCATCAAACAGTTCCAGACACCTGTCGGCTCATATCACTAACATATTGGGTCCTGTGCTGCTCAGCTTTCACAGCTGTTTACGTTACCTGCTCAGCACCAAACAAGGATAGAGACTAGTGGTCGAACATATGGGCGGGGAGTAAATACTGGGTGGTGGCTAGAAACGGCTCCACACGAATGCTAATGTTGCCCCGGCTGTGTACACCGGAAGATTTCTGCCAACGTTAGCCGAATCAAACGACCGTAATATTTCAAACGTGTGTGATTTTCAGCTTTTTGTGGAGGTACACCTCCAGGTGACTACATTTCTGGCAAACGACTGAACCCCTCAGAAACACACAGTAGTAGCCACTAGTAGCCACTTATGCTAGCACCTAGACAGAGAAATGAATCCAAACCAAGATGCTAGTAATGTCATTGTTGCACCGGTCGTTTGAACTCCCCCCAAGTGGCAAAAAATCCGGTTCCTGATGATTTCCTTTAAGGCTGTACTACTTCTAAGATTTATGAAAATTCACAGCAGCAACAAGGAAGATTTTTTCATTCTCTGTACTTTTAGGTTTTTTCATTTGATAAAGGAGGCTAACCAGGAAAATATTAACATTATTTTCCTTAAAAGTAAAAAGCAAAAAGCAAAAAAATTAATTCCCTTGTTATGATTATGGATATGAGCCCGGTGTACTGTTTGTCTGTTTTCCACCCACAATGCCCGGGGATCGCTGGTATCTAAGACGAGCGTTACTCCTTAAAGCCCATTTCCACTTGTCCCTAATCTACCCGTGGGACTTTACAAATTGGAAATAGATCAGACGAAGAAAGCTGGGTTACCTGCAGAGATTTTTTTCCCACCCTGGTGGACGATTATTGGCAGGTTTTGGGCCTGCCAAGGAAGAATGCATTTCTGCAGATGACTGTGAGGCAGGAAAAGATTGAATTCTCACTCCCTTCCATCTGTGTGTGTGGTGGGGGAGACGGGTGAGTCTCCTAGAAATAGGCAGTGATAGATGAGGTACATGGAGGAAGACAGCTACCCCTGCTCTCCAGCCTGGCTGAATCAGGAAACTGTCTGCCAACTAAATGCCTCTCCCTCCTTCCCTCCCTCTCTCAGACTCTCATTATAATTTTCTCCCTTTCCTCTTGGCCTCCTCTTCTCCTCTGCTTACAAATCAATCGTTTTGTTAGTGCTTACCAGACAACGGATCTTAAGTCATTATGAGATTGTGCTTTATATCACTGCTTAATGAGCACCACAGCCACTGCAAGCATTCCAGGCAGCAGCTAATGGTCGAAGCGGCTGCACTTTCTTTTGCTTGCTTTTCTCAGAGTAGGCATGAGCACACAGCTCTGTTAATTAAAATATTTACACACTGGAGATGGTGCAACTTCATGCAGTTGATTTCTGCCAAAATAATCTGACCAGGTCAAATGCTCATAATAACAAGCCCTCAAATGGCACATAGTCAGCACGGATGTCTCCAGTCTGTCTCTCCAGAGTTTCCTTTACAACTGAATAGCCGTGTGACGCCACCTTGACACCACCTGTTGACCTTGAAAGAATTTCATTAGCGAGGAATTTCAGCGCGGAATTTCAGTTTTGGTGTGTGCTGAAGGTCCGGACGGTGTTGCAAAGGGTTTTTTCCGTGATGCTGTTACTGAAAGCACAGGAAACACATTTCCTCTCTCTGAAAAGTCTCTGCAAGTCACCAGTTTCCTGGGGGGTTGGCCAAGAGAGCAAGGTGCACTGAGCTGGGGCCGAAAGGCAGCTAATGACAGGTGGCTGCCATCTTTGACCTTTGGTCTTTAAAAGGGCTCCTTGTTGAAGCCATCCTCTCCAAGTAAATGCTTTGTTTTGTTTTTTTGGTGTTTTTTTCTTTTTTTTGGCCTTTCAGTCCAGACTCTGCTCAGGCCTTTCATTCCAGCCTCTGGGTACTTCTTTATTCTTTGCTTGGATAAATGTACAAGACCCCTTAAAATAACAGGAGCTGCCCGGAGAGGGCTTTCGAGCGATGTGACATTCCCGCTAACCTGAGATGACTTTTAAAGAATGGATAAGTGAAGGACAGTAGGAGGATGGAGGGAAAAGATGGAGGATGTGGAGGACGGAGAAACAGACAAAATCGAATCAGCATGAGCAGACAGCTTAAGCAGAAAAGGTTAAAGATGAAATATGAGTCTAAGGTAAGACAAACATGACACAGGCGCGCTGCCTTTTTGCAGCTGTTGGGCGAAGGATGTCAGTTTTTGACTTGACAGCCTGTTGCTTTGACCAGAGCCCATTCACTCACACACTCCTCCGAAACGGGAGTCTCTCCGCTGTAATTGAGACATGCACTTGACTGCTCCTCTTCCATAAGAGACCTAAATGCGTCATTTTACATTTGCACGCAGCTAAAAGGAGGTCTTCAGTCAAACACACAGGCGAGCACTCCTCAAGGACTCTGTATTTAATCAGTGGAATTTAATGCTTTACAAACAATCTCTGTAACGTGCTAAGCAGAGTTCCTAATTAGCCTATCATGCAGTCATAATCACTTTAGAAATAAATTAAGCTGAAGGTATTTCAGTGAGCTAATGACCTGCACTGGTCCTCACAGCCACCCTCTTGTGCCAAGCTGTCATGTCTTAAGCAGGAGCAATGAAAAAGCCCTTGCTTTGTTCCTAAGCTCTTGCTCTGCGGGTAAATATACTTCATCCGTGTATGCAACAATGAGCGGAGCTCAGCCAGCATGTGTTTTCATGTGCTGTGTTATTTAGACATTGAGCCATTGACTCCCATCATGTCATGAAGAACTGCCAAATTCACGTGCGGTTGCTTTCCATCCGAGCTCTTCAGTGGAACACCTTCAGTTTTACTTGTTTGACTCAGGATTGGCCATTTTTTTGGATTTCTGACTTTGGTTTTAATCATTTCAGTTGTCATCCAAATGTTTTTTAATTAGCATTTAGGCTGCGTCAAGTATTGGTCGATGTATTTAGCAATTGAGCATCTAATGATAACAGCTAGACCCATAACATTTCCATAACCAGATCATTTTTACTCAAGGAAATTTTTGGTGTCGAGCAGGGTCATTTCTCTCTACGCTGCTTATCTTTTCTCTCAGCTCCCTTATTGACTTTTACTCCTAGAACAAATGAAGATATTGCAGTTACAATTATTAATTGAATTGTGCTGTTGCTGTTGCTGTTGCTGTCGCTCTGGTCGCTCTCACCCTACAGACCTCCTTCACAGCCACGTCAGGACACAAAAGGCACAGCTGTAATTAATGATATCGATTATGACCATGTCCGTGTAGCTTCGCCCGTTCCGTTGCCTTTCATTTTTCGCACTGGCTCACTGTAGTTTATCAACTGATGACATTTTATATGTAAAATATAAATCTGTAAAGTAGCTAGCACGATAGCAGTCAGATATGTAACAGGGTAAAAAGTGCTGTGTTTCTGTCTGAAATGTCCTGGAGCAGAAAGATCAGGTAGAAAAAAAAATGGAATACACAGGTAAAGTAAATGTCTGAGAACTCACAGTTAATATAGTACAAAAGTAACTGTGGGTAACTTAGTTACTTCCCATGCCCTGCGCCGCCTTTTGGGAGTGGGGTGTAAAAACTAATTTTCTTTTTTCAACCTGTAACTTTTCTTCTGCGACAAGTCAAGATTTCGGCTGGTTTCTAATCCCTCGGCGTCCAGCCACAGCAGTTTCCTTCAAAGATCAGTGATTCTCCGTCGCAAATTCACGTACAGAAATGATAGAAGAACAAGATTGCAGAATTTCCCTGAGAATCATCAGGTTTTTAAGTTTTCCTCATTTTCAGAACGATGTGTTGGTAGTTGTCAGTACACCCAGTGGGACATCACCAACAGGAATCGATCACAGCGAATTTGTCTTCCTTAATTTCCGCTTAACAGCCATACCTGAATTAGCAACCAGCTCTTACACAGTTTATCTCCATTAAACATTTTTTATTCTCCCAATCTTTTGTCCCAGTTGGTATTAAGGGTATTTTGTTTGGGATTTATTTGGTTAAATGTAGTTTACATTCTGGCACATAACAGTGTGGTAATGAGAAAGATGCATTAAGAAAAACTACTTAATAAGTGAAACACACCTTCATAGATCAGGTGAATATAAAGCACAGAGTGTGAGTATATGTCTGTGTGGGAAAGAATGAGTGTGTGCATTCATTATGACATTTGTCATAGGATGTAGTTTGCCAACATCAGGATGTATCGCACAGTACGAGGCAGTGGTGGCTAGTGGCAGAGGACGATATTAAAAAATAATACTGTGCATACAAATAAAAGGGAACATCAATTGTACTGTTTCAGCCAAGTTATTTTTCATCCTCACAAAGTTTAATGTGATTTTATGATAAACCAATTACTTGTTCAGTCTATGAAATGTCAGACAAGAAAATAGTAAAAAAAAAAAAACGAGTCCTCAAAAACCAAGGTCCTCGCGTTGGAGGAGACCGAACCAGAGAAGCCAACTGATTCTGCTACCAACCAGTTATTTGACTGATTGTTTCAGCTCTGTTCACTTTATCAGGAAAGTTTTTAATGCTTGGAAATAGTTGTGTAGTTTCTGGGTGGTGGAGGAAGGGTGGACAACCTACTGTTTGTTTAACAGTCCCACAGCTTCCCTGAGAGCGTCCCCTGTCCACGCATCCCATCTTCGCAGCTCCTCCTCCGCGATGAGGCCGCAGCAATTAATCTGACCGGTCGAAATCAGTGAGTCCTTCTCGCTAGTTGTTCTGACTGAAGCGAGGTCATACTGAGAGTTTCCTCTGCGCCAAATCCACCCGGAGAATTAATTTATCGGCCGAGCTATTCAGTCATTCTCCACGTGGCCCGCGGCGTTCCACAGAGGACGAGGGGAATGAAAGCCATTTATGCTGAAAAGACGAACGTAAGCAGTTGTGGTGTCCAGAGATTTCAGAGTGAACATCAGAGATGCATCTGAAGCTTTGGCCAGAGCTGAATTAAACTGATGGCCGCGCTTCCTGGAGAGCCACCTTCCCTTGCTGCTCGATCATACAGATTAAAAAATGCATACATGCTCAGCGCAGAAAAAGCTTTGATAAGTCAGAAGTCGGATCGTCCTGTGTAGTTCAGCCCTGTTATTGGCATTAGCTAAAAGGTGTTTCATCTGAAAGGAAAAGCTCTCGCAGCTCTCATCAGTGAGAGGAGGCAGCTGTGACAGTGGCTCTCTGTGGGGGGAGGCGATGCAGAACAGCCATTTGAAATTGGTCCACAGTGGGATCACTCCACGCTGTAATGACGTGGACGGAGAATGATGACATGTTTATCACTCACAGATCTGCGAGCAGGCATCTCAACCCTCATATCAAGTGAATTGTCTACTTCAGTTATTGATAAATGGAACTGTTTTGTCCTTGGGCCCATGGTGGGGGGGGGCTCAATCCGATTTGGTCGTAGCCTCATCACTGCTCTCTGCGTAAAAATCCAGCCCTTTCCGTTAGATTAATCTCAAGAGTTCATTTTTTAAAAAAAGGGCTTCAATGAATTCCACAGCCATGTCTAATTCTTTCATTCTTATTGTACTGAGAGTTTATCGTAGTAACAGTCTAGAATAGAAACTTGAGTTCAACAACTGTGGTTTACTGTGACACGGTGAGCTTTCTTGTATTAAAGGACCCACTCCACAGATTTGAAATGTCAATGTAAAATACTACACAACCGGTGGAAACGGTTGTATAACATCCCCTGTGTCATGTCTGAGAACATCATTCAGTGGATAACACTGGAGTAACCTTGGACTGGGCTCAGGCTATGTTTTCAAAAGAAAGCTTGCTATGCAAACGGGCCATGGAGTCCTAAAGACGTGCCTGTATCTAACAGAAGAAGCTATTGCCTTGCATCATGGGCCATGAAGGTTTTTGTAGAGCCTCGGGGGCATTAGGCATTTCTGCATTTGACCATTTTTAAAAATGTGTTTTTTTTGCCCTATATTTCGCCAAATAAACGGAGTACGATCAGGTAGCGCGGACACGACACCATCATTTGAACACCTCGGACTGATGCACCGACCAACTGCTGGGAAAGGAACGTTCTAAGTAAATGCAGTGAAGTGTCTGTAGGTTGATAGTTCTGAGATCAAGAACCTTCACATGCGTCTTAAATCATCTGAGCCCCTCGTAACGGAGTCCGTAGCACTTTTCCCACGTAAATTTGTGTCTGTCTTTCCGCCTTCACAGTGAGGAGAGCGAAAACCCATCCAGAGTGTGTCCACACTGAGATGAGCCTAAAGCTGCAGGATTCCTTTCAGCGATATTGGCAGGACGTGCAATACCAAAGTCTGCTCACTTTTCATGCTTTACACGTACGCTCCACTTTACATACTGTTGCAAAAAAAAGATAATTAAATTTATGCCAAGGATTTTTATCAGCACTTGCCGCTGACCCACACTGCCATTTTGGTGCTGATGATAATCAATCTCAAATCAATTAGGCAGTAATTGCTGAGTCAATGGGGGAGGCTGGTTAAATATTGATAGGTGTCTAAAAGGGCCATCAGGCTCTATTGACAGCTCAGGGAGACGGACAGCAGCGGCGGAGCTGAGGTGGGAGGGTGCACTGATGGAGGGGTGGCTGAGGGGCTCGGGTCATATTCTCCACTCTGGTAATCAACACAAGCCCGCTCTGTCCCTGGCTGAATGACCTGTTCATAGCCTTTCATTGTCGGGGGCGTACTTGCCGACGGCTACGAAACTGCCGATGCCCTGACCTTGATCTGAGAAGAGGCCCCGCCTTGGCTGTGGTGGACGCCACTTAAAGAACAGGGTAATGGGCGACGTTTTTCATTGGTGAATCCGTATCACCGTTCGATGGTGTTTGCGGTATTTCTGTGTATAAATGGCGAAGCAAAGATGTGGGTATTGCGAGTGCAGCTTCGTTGGTACAGTAACAGGTAAACTGTAAAGCAATACAATTTGACACTGAACATGAGTAATGCAATAGCGGAGCCAAGGCCAATGCATGGCAAATTCTTTACAATTAAGACTCATTTCTCGTGTGAATCCTTGTGCCCGCTGGGAGAGCGTCCCCCTGAGTGTGCTGATTGTTTACAGCCTCACATCAGACCAAACTGGGCCCATCTACACGTTTGCTTTGTAAATTTTGTATTTGCTGTGAGTTTGCCATATGCACGGTCACACTGTTTGCTCAAAGAAAAAGCAGGGGAGCAAAAGGCTCCGTTTTCAAGCTGGGATTGTGCTGAGGCATTTAGTCTTAAACATGAGTTGTTAGTCACAGCTTTACTGGTGGCGTATTTTCTCTCTGTAACCTGCTGGATGCTAATGCTAATGCCAGACGGTCGGCCTACTGATGGACGGGGCGGTACAAGCTATTGCTCTACTGGCTGATCTGCATTTATTTTTTACACGTATCATGAAAAAGATTGTCTTTTCATACGGATGTGTTGATATTCATCAGCCTTGAAGAATCCATTGAGCGCCACAGCTCTGTTTGCATTGTAAGAGCAGCAGATTAATGGTGGGCACACCCATTTGGATTTGTTGTCTTTTAGTCCTGTGTCTTCTTTGGTGAGTGCGGTGTGATGGGGTCAGCGAAGGACGGGGTTTTCACGTTTCCTCTCCCTGTGACATTCAAACACGGCATCTGCTTCAGGACAGATTTCAGGCCCCGTTATTGTGTCAAACTGTTTTAATGGAGCCATTGGGTTTACCGCTTAATGCTAGTTCACACTGTTCAGTTCCACCTCCTAAAAAACCCCAAAACAAAATAAAACGAATCTAAGACATTTTAAGGAGGCTGGCAAAACCATATTGTAAACTGTAAAACTCTGTCCTCTGTGTTGCTCAGTGCTGTGACTCATATGCTCCTCAAATCTCAGGCCGTAGTGTGTAAGGTACAGTGCATGATGGATCCTCTTGCTCTTGACTGGCTCTTTCAGAGGCCAACGCTCCATCTTGCAACCATCCATCTAAAAAACAGCACAGCAGTTTAGCCTTATGAAATAATAACTGTCTTTGAAAATATTACATGCCTGCACGACCTCCTTCCTGTATCAGCCCAGGCTCTTTGCAGAGATGCACACAAACACACACACACATGTTGCTCATGAATTAAAATGGTAAATGGGCTTCACATATATGGACTTTTCTAGTCTTATCCACCACTCAAAGCTTTACACTATGGCCACATTCACCCATCCACACACATTCATACAGCTCTTTTCCGTACACGCACATTTGTACAGCGCTTTCTGTACACACACACTCACTCACTCACACACTCGCACACCGTGATACATCAGGGTTTGGTGTCTTGCCCAAAGACAGTTCAACACTCGGACCGGTGGAGCTGGGGATCGAACCGGCGGCCATTAGTGGACGGCCCTCTCTAGCCCCTGAGCCGCGGCTTTGTTTTTAGGGCCCTGCAGATTATTGGCTGGTATCCATATGGAATCTAATGGGAACTGGCACCGAGACTGTACTCGTTCAGAATAAAGGAACCCAGAAATATTAGAGCGCAGTATCAGTGCTGTCATTTAAAGTCCTGTTAGTTGCAGTTTGACTTACAATGAGGCTGAAGCCTAAGGGGAGGGGGGAGATGAGCAAGGACTTTGACCTAATTATCATGCTGGCTAAACATGCTGTGTCGGGTAAATGGTGTTTGCAACAAGCGCAACCTCTGGCTGCTTATTGCAGCTACTTCCTGACACTCCAAGTCAGCTTGATTGATTGGGTCTCAAGCCACTCGCTAACTCTGACTGGCAGCTTGATGACAAGGTGGGAGGAGAATAGCTAAAGGAGATGGGGTGTTTTTTTGGCCCGCAGCTAATCCAAAGTAAGTTTTTTGTTCTTAAAAAGTGCTTCTGTTGTTGGTCTGCAGTAAAGGCAGCATCAGAAAAAAATATTCATCCATAATAATCTGTCTGGGCTCTTTTCTTCAGCTCTCCCCAAACTGTCACATCAATCAGGATTAGGTGAGTGCTGGAGCCCAATTCTCCCTTAAAATGAATCACTCTCACTGAATGCCGCCAAACGTCCGATGGTGACTGTCCAGCGGCTCGTGGTGTAAGCAACTCTGACAAACATACTGAACCGCTGATTGGACAGCTCGGTCGTCCGTCCTCTGAGGGCCGCACTAATGTTAGCATCCATCTGCATTTGTTTCCCCAGAGGCAGTTAACAGCATTAGCGTGTGGAGAAGGGCTGTTAGCTCGTGGTTTTCTATAAATTCTTGCCATTTACAGTCGTAATCAAAACGCGAAGGGATCATTGGGACAGGTGGGTTTATGCTGTGGTTCCGCAATGATGCTGACCCTGCCTCTGTGTCTCTGCCTGACTTTTTCCCTCTGTCATTTAGATGCCTACATAAGATATTTACACACAGTAGTGTTGCCCCAAAGCCGTTTCCTGAAACCATTTGCAGTGTACTCAGAGTCTATGCCCCAGTATGTTCAGTTGTATGCTGGGGCTCTGCCGCCAGTTTTTAAAAGGTAACAGCAGTGTTCTAGATTAAATTCTTTGAACAACAGGCATTTGAAGGAGCCCTCTGCCAGCTCTCATCTTTATCTTTCATTCATTTCAGATGTGTTGTTTTCACATAATGTTCTTTCAGCGATAAGTCGGATCTCTACCGTATTTTCGTCCAGGTAGCAGTGTCCCAACGGAGTCAATTGTTTGTAATCAGAGAATTAAAAGAGCATTTAATCTTAACAGGCTTGTCGTGTGGAAATGCTTTGATGTGAGGTAATTCAATATGAACATAACCCGAGGGCTCTTTAGATGGAGATTGGGGTTGGGATAAGATGTGCCTTTGGAATACTAGCACGGAGTTGGCACACCCGGCGAAGGCTAATCGTGTAAAGGAAATCTTTGCTTTGAACCCTTCGCGAGAATATGAGTAAAATGAATAAATGGCAGCGGATCACATGCCACCACGGGACTCATGCCAAGGCCTGCTTGTGTGTTGTAGCAATGCTTTAAATAATAGAAACTCCCTGTTATATGAATCAGAGGTCAGTCATTGGAAATATTCTCCAGTCTGTATCATTTTGGTTTTTGAAAATGAAAATGCAATTATTATTATGGTCTGTTCAGATCTTATTGGACCAGTTTGAAAATAATCTGTGAGAATTATGGCGCAGCAGTTCCCTGCCACATAGAGCTTAAGTGCTTTTGAGCAAGGCAGCTCCCTCCCCTTTGCTCTGCTAAGCAGCAGCAGACTGTGGCTTTGTGCAGGTCGAGTGTGTGTATCTACCAGAATGAGGCTGCAAGCTCAGCACACCTCTCGCTGCGTAGATAAATATTTTTAAAAAAGCAATAAAATGATAACTCAGAGGGTCTGCAAATACAGTTTTCATTCCACAACTGAACAGAGTGACTCAGCAATAGCAACATTTTTAGGCTAAATTTCGAGGCTTTTGCAGTGCAGAAATATACACAGGAGGGGAGATGGTGTGTGGCTGTGGTCGCAATCAGCACTGTCTAGAAACAGAGGTTGGTAAAGGTCAGGTTGTATTGGTTGTGCTGCAGATCCAGAATGCTAGTTTCACTAGCTACGTATCTACGAAGACAAACTCTGTGGTTTGGAAAATTACAAACTAAACATGAACAATCACGCTGAATAGGAGCAGCGCCACAGACATTAAATCAATCACTAGACACAGGAATTGCAGGAGGAATGGGGACATGTAACTAATAAGGAGCAGACACACCTCTACAAGATCGGCCCTTTGGTTTCCAGTCAGCCCCCCACCCCCCCCGGAGCTGCTGTTCACAGCCATTCACACAAACCCAGGACGTCCACTCAGAGGAATCTAACCCATGTCCTGGCTTACAGTCACAGCCCCCGCTTCAGATCCAATGTTAACCATCAGAGATCTTCACATACTCAGGGAAACGGGTATCGGTTTGTAGCTTCCCTCTTGATACGGACCCTAGCGACCTAGAACACCCACAGGGCATTTGTGAATAGTAAGGCCTCGCAGTTTCTACCAAGTCCTACCACATCTCACATAACGGTCCCTTTTTTCAGGACCTGCCGATTCATCTTGTGCCCATAAAGTTACACTGTAGAGGCGTACGATATACGGTGCGTTTATTGAAATGGCCTCTATATGCTTTTCTTTGGTATTTTTAATCTTTTAAATTTATGGTGTAATTAACAATTTGAGAATATTGTAACTTGCAAAGTTTTGTTTCTGCTTAGGTTAAATCTAAAACAGCACAGAGCCACATTTGGCTTTTGTGCAGCTTTAACTGCTATAAATGCTGTAATGGAAAATGATGAATCTGTGATAGTCAATCTGCGACTGGCAGGAGATGCGGCCTTCTGGGACCTTACTGTTAATTATGAAATATCGGTTCAGATTCTATCATCACCTCATCAGATGTGATGCAGGATGATGCGACTGTAATTTCCCTTGAATGACGTGGGAGTGGGCGTCCGCGTGCCACCTCGCACTGTATCATAGGAGCCAGTGTGTGGCCCGTACGTTCGCCAGGGGTGGTGTTCACAGAGGGGTAGGGGTGTCAGTGGCGGTAGGGAGCCGCTTGTTTAAAACTGTTTCACTGGCAGTGAAAGAGATGAGACTGCGAGAGTCAGCTGTCGTTGGTTGTACTTAGCAGTTGTGCTGGGCTTTAACGGCGCTGCAGAGAAAGGCGAGTTTAGGACAGGGGGCGACACTACTGGCTGCATCATCGCAGTAGTGTGTAATCGTGTGAGCTGACCGGGGCATTTCTCCGCTGTCACAGGTTGCCTCATACCGTATGCGACCGTTGGCAGTGGCGGCGCAGTAAAAAGTAAAAAACCGGGCGCAGTAGCATGCATAACAGCGTACATCTTTCAGATGAGTAGTTCGCAGAACAATAGAGTCAAACTGTAAGTCATCCTGACTTTGACATGAAACTCAGCAGTGTGGTAGAGAACAAAGACAACCTGAGACAAAGCCCTGAGGGAAAAGGGGGGCCTGTCATGAATATTTATATTTACAATTGTTTTGAGTATGGTGGTCTTACTCAGTGGAGCAAAAGTATGATTGACAGCCAGATAGCAATGGAGCACCAATCAATCAAGCACTTGAAAGAGCAGTATTCCCAATACCATATGCCGCTGACGTGTAGGACTCCGCGCTGCCTCTTGGACGCAATAACCATCCTGCATTTTTTACAATTTCATTTGAATGACTAACAAGATCGGCCGAGCGGGCGCTTGTGGAAAAGGCTGAATATTCAGTGGAAATGTTAATGCATCATTTTATGGAAATTAGGCACGGAGCCAAGAGGCAGCAGATTTATAAACACCTGTTTGCTTTTGATGTTTTGCCACAAGCTCGCTGCCATTTCCATCTGCAAAGTGAAGGCTCTACTTGTAACCGAGGGACATGCAGGGACACTCAAAAATGATGAACTAGAAGAAGGAGCAGTGTGTGTGACTCAGACTGTGTCTCTGTTGAATTAATGGATCTATAGTAGGCAGGTCACAGGGATGATAAAGTAATTAGCTGGTCTTCATAGGAGTGTTTGTTGGAGGAGGAAGGGAATTCTTCTGTCTCTCCACCAGGGATGCAAAAGTCTTCCAAATGAAATATTCAAAAATCTGTTTCGCTGGGATAGTAATCCATCATCTATATATAGCCTCCTTTTTATCACTTTTCCAGGATCATGGATGATTCCTGATTCCGGCTATGCATTTTTTCCCTCAGATTTAGATGATGAGAAGAATTGTAGAGAATGAAATATTCATCTGCCTACTTAGTCATTGTGTGTGCATGTGTGTGTGAGGGGGGCTAATATGTAAGTACCCATAAATAACCAGTGAACTGTAGCTAAACATAGTTCAGGCAGAGGCAAAGGCAGCCAAATTGTGATTTCAGAGTCACTCTAAGATGTGGATGGATGCAGAAAGGGAGCAGTTCCTGGACTGATTATGTGTATGTGCAAGGGCTCAGGCAGTGAGGATGGAAAGATTAGACAATCCTATTAATAACTGACGGCCAGAGATAACTGAATTAGGTACTAACAAGGTAATCAACACCTCCACCGTCAGAGTGGTTGGGGGGGGGGGTCTCTGAGCCGAAACTCTCAACATTTTCCGTGAATTAATCCTAGAAACTCACTGCACAGGTGGCACATTTTCATCAAGCAATTAATGCCTTGTGCACACACAGTCACGCATTATTTTAAAGACAAAGCTAATGGTTCTGATGATTCCACCCATTTATTAGACTTAATACATTTACAGCTCAATCTTGACCTAAATACCCCAGGTCCTACAGAAAGCCTGCACCCTGTGTAATGTGTTTTTATAGAGGAGGCAAATTATTGAAACTATTTCATTGCATCTTGTCTTTGGTGCTGATTGAGATGGGCTAAACGAGGTACATTCAAAGACCTTGGATGGCTTTAATCAGTGCACTTCATCTTCCTCCCTGATCAACAGGGCTGTGGCCTTTACTTGCTCCGAGGAAGACAGAGTCCTTCCTTGAACTGCTAATCAGCTCCTGAGGAGGAGGAGAGCCCAAGCTGGGTGAAGGACTTGGACTTCAGACATGAGATCACTACATTTGAGATGTGGTTTCTGTGCAGCTCAGACTTTTGAAGATTCCGTGTTTTTCAAACTTGGTGGTTACTTGGCGGTAAATTCAGACGCTTGTTCAAACGATGATGAAATTACAGTTTTAGTTCCTTTATGCTAGACACAAAAAGAGTTACATAAATAAATGAATAAATAATCAAGCAATAAAATGATCGACAAATTAACATTAGAAACATTGTCCATCCCCACTGACTGTGTTCGAGAACCAAGCATCGTCATTGTAGACACAGACACCCCCTCCCCGGTCCCAGCTGAGTCCATTGTTTTGTCAGCTAGAGGACAGTCAATAGCTCGATCCGGGCTGTTGTGATGGAGCCAGGCCTCTGTTAAGGTGGTGGCACGACAGTCTCCGATCTCCGAGCAAGCCTGAGACCAGCCAGAGGAACAAGCTTAGCACCAGACTGACTTAGCTAAGCTCTGACACCTACTCTCTTCCCTTTCCCTCTCAGGGCAGAGAAGGTCTGGGGGTCTGAACTCAATCCAATCCCTGCGCTTCCTTTTCTGATGTCGATGAGTGTATTTCTGTCACGACTAATCATATGTAATAAGTGCTGCAAATTAAAACAAGCGTGCTTTGGAATTTGAGGGAGCTGCTGGCCGGGCATCTGCATGTGCTGCTGTTACCATGGTTTCCTGTAGCTAAATGTGAGACAATCCTGCCAAGCTGAAAAAAAACAAAACATCTTTCTAAAAAATATGCTGTGCCCAAAAATACGATTCAAGGGGGTGGTGGTGTAGTGTTCATCAGAGCTGAACCCCACCTCAATTAGCCGGGACGGCAATTGTCGTTTTTCGGTTTTACCTTTCTATGGAACACTTGATCAGCGCAGGGACATGTCAGCTGTATCTCTGCCTCCACCTGCTCCACCTGCTCCATCAGCTTCTCCTGGACCACACTTTGTGTGATGCATCTTATTATGTCATTCCATCTGTTTTTCATTTCCTTTAATGAGTGCTCTTGCATTCATTTTCGCAAACAAGGCCTATTATTCAAATTTTGAAACTAAAATTTTCCCAGATAATTGAGCTAAGACAGAGCTGAGTCGCAGCCATATTAAAAGCGCTTGAATCTGTCTTTTTTATTATTTCAGCGTCGCTATCATTTCTCCCCTCGAGTTGCACATCTTACACAAGTTCCTCCTGCTGACTGCGTAAGTACCTGCTGCCTTAATAAATCGGGTGCTAATTACACGCAGTTTGGGAGCACAAATTGAATAAAATGCACTGCGCTTTGACAGATACACATGAATCTGTGCCCCAGTGTCTGGTGGGTCTTTCCCTAGAAACATCCTCCTGTATCCAGGAAGTGATGGGTATCAGAGGAAGACCTGGGTCCTGAGCCAAGGCAACAGACCATCATTCATCCTCCGATGAAAGTACAAGGAAAAGCTTGTCACATTACTGGACTCAGTGATTGAGGGGTGAAATCTACGCTTTTCTCTTCCACTGAAACATTTCCCTGCAGACCCTCAGTACCAAGTAACACTGCTCAAGCGCTTAATTGCACCATAGAGTTAAGAGTCATTTTCTCAGGCCCAGGGAAGGGCTCCGGTCTTGATTTGATTTTAGCAACCCCTCAGACCACTGCATTCTCAGGACAGGGCTGCATTAGACTTGAATTTAATTGTTGGCTAGCAATACTCAAAGGTAATGGTGATGCAGATATGCAGCTCACAGCGCAGGTCTGCAGCACTGTAATGAATAGCAATGGCCAGAGTCCAGAGTGGATGCCTGGTGTGGGGCACTGCAGGAGCTTGATTTGAGGGAATGCTGCAGGGAATGTAAACTCAGCGCCACGTTCGGGTGTTAGAGCTGAAGTTACTGTGTTTAATGGATGCTGCTAGGGAGATTTTTTCCTGTTTCCGGTAACTTCAGGATCATGACCTCTCAGTACTTTGCTCGGTAATTTGGTTATGTGTCTAAACTTTGAAAGCCTAGATCTGGTTCTGGAACAGTGGCTCCGTGGTGAGTGCTGTCACCTGAAAGCAACAGGTTACTATTCCTGGTTCTGTTTCCCTTTTTCTGGGATTTTCAGCGTGGTCTGTTTTTAAAGCCAACGGTGTCCATGAGAGATTAGAGCAGTGGTTTAGGTTCTTCTCTGTTTATATGTGTAGAAAACTTGGAGCCTGTGTATACAAATTGCTGAAATTCCTAAAGGGTTGATGTGATTTTTTTTGTTAAACCCCCTTGAATTGAAGCTGAAAGTCGACACTTCAACCACATCATGATTCATTCGGTTCAAACCCGTAGTGCTTGTGTACAGAGGGACCGTTACGAAACTTGCGTTCCAGTCCAAATACTTATGGATCGAACTGTTTCTGGCATTGGGGTCAGAAAATGTCATATATAATATTGGTAATTTCGTGGTGACTGGTTGCACTGTTTTAATCAGGTCTTCTTGTGTAAAGGTTTCAGTCAGCAGGAAGCCACATCTGTGCAGACTGAAGGTCACAGGGAATGTCTGAGATCAGCAGTGCTGGCTGGCTTAGGTGGGCACAACAGTGTGTAATCAGAAGGGATTAAACTGAAACACATTTTGATTCACCTTCATCGCGGTAATATCTGCTCCTTCCAAAACATGCTGACTTCTCTGGCTGAGGACACACAGCATCAGCTGCTGTGTTGTACCCTGCACATACCAGGAATTAAACCACTCCCTATAAAAACAGCAGACCCACACACACACACACACACACACACACACACACACACACACACATCAACATCATATACAGTTGTCCGCATGCAGGCGTTCGCACACGGAGACGTGGACACAGATATGCTCAGTGTGGTCCCGCTGAGGTTCATTTCTCCTGTTACAAAGATACTGTTATTGATGTGATGGGTCACATTGCAATTTAGAGGCAATTAAAAGGTAATGAATGTGCTCAAATGAAACCTGTGTCTTGAGGGCATCTGCAGTGTATGGTATAGATGATATATTTGTGTGTGTGGGTGTGAGTGTGTATGTGCTGGACACAGGGATTCATGTAGCTTTAAGCCAGAATGGAAGATAACTAAAAGAAAAGTATCTTCGAATGTGACAGTCTTTTTAATATTGGCATGACTGTAATATTTAACGGAGTAAATCTGTTTAGTTAACATTCAGTGCTTTTGCAGCAGCCAGTGGTCAGATTAATTTCCCCTCTTTTCATCCAGTTGGACAATCAGTTGGTAGAGCTGGTGTGATGTCGCTGCTGTGGTTGGTCGACAGGTACTGACCCTCTTCCTCTCCTTTATCCTGATTTGTAATGAGGACTAAATTCAGACATATTAATTCTTAAAAAAATGATCTTTTCAAGTGGAACAGTCATCAGTCTCGACTATGAGTTAAGGACTTTCAGAAATGCCCTCTGCTGCTCCCCGAGTTGAGTCGTTTTGGGGCCAGTAGTCGTTAAGGAAATGTTAGTTTCACCACCGGAAGATGTAACTTTTAAGTTTTTCTAGCTCCTGTTGTGTTGTATGGAAGTTAATGGGGGATGAATTGATTAATTCTTGTGCGGTATTAAAATCACTGTATCTAATCTGGACTTAGCAAAAGCATTCCCATTTTTCTGAAGAATCCCAAACCACTATATATGTTTTGTTTTGTTTTGTTTTTTATTTTATTCTAAGAACTCTACCAGCCTCCAACATGTAAAACACTGGTGCTGTCCTCTAAATGTTTTAACCAGGTCAAAACTGAATGTCCTTTACTGTACATCAGTCTTTAAAAATAAATCAGATGAGTGTGCCGAAGCTGTGTGGAAAACAAAAATTATTCCATCATATTATAATTATAATCAAAATGTGGGTGTCTAACAATGTTTCATTGTCCAGAGATGTGTTTCCCCAGAGGGAAAATGCCTGCCGTTATAGAGGAGGAACTCATAGCAGCATTACTCTATTTCATGTCCATTAGATCTCCCTAACCCTACAAACCTAACCAGGTATTACTTGCTAACTGCTCTCCTAGGTCTTTTTAATTAGTGAGGAATCCTCGTTATGTGAGGCAGATGGCACAATCCTCTGTCTTTTGTTAGAGTCACACTAATTAGGATTCTTCGAGAAGATGCGTCCAACCAGAATCCTTAATAAGGCAGCAGGCTTAGCCAAGTAATAAGAAACCTGATGTCTCCACGACAGAGCTCACCTTGAAACTTGAAAATAGAAACCAGTCAGTTTTGCAGCCACAGACCTCTCGTCAGTGCTTTCTGTTTGTGTGGGTGTTTGTGTGGGTGTTTGTGTGTGTTTGGAGGTTAACGTGATAATGTGGCATGAAGAGATCTTCTATTTTGGTTAATTTGAGAAAAAGTCAGCCTTTCAGCTGCTGGGTGTATGTCACAGCTAAATAACGTGGACAGACGGAGCTGGTGAAAATCTGATCAGTGATCAGCTGTTAAATGAAACCGAAGTCGAGTCCAGAAAAGGGAAGCAGAGCACAAGAGAAGGTCGGCCGGCTTTTGTGTGAACGGAAATTTCTTGCGCGCGAAACTCGCCACGTATCGGCTCTCTGGGCCTTCCAGCACTTTGAAAGCTGGACTTTGAGGAAAAGCTGCAAACACTCTCATCTGGGTCCAGATACCTGCCTCTGAACATGCACAGATGGCAGATTAAGGAAAATATGGCCTAAAATGAATCTAAATTACTTTTGGCTCCCTCCACTCAGTGAGGTCTGACAAAAAATGCTGCAAGTGTGGGGTTCTGCCATTCTGAAATACGATCATACACACTGCATCTCTGGGAAATAATGTTAACTAACGTTAATTACCATCACCTTCACTGTAGCAAAATGAGAATTATATTTATATTTTTAAAGGGCATTTGCTGGTTGCACAATACTAATGATTGATAAAGGTCAAACAGACTTATTGTGTGTTTTAGTGTGTGTGTGTGTGTGTGTGTGTGTGTGTGTGTGTGTGTGTGTGTGTGTGTGTGTGTGTGTGTGTGTGTGTGTGTGTGTGTGTGTGTGTAGTTTATGAGGTTCAGTCATTCTCTGGGTTTTGCAAGAGAATTTCAAAGAATTTTTGGTCAATCTTAAAAAAAGCCTCTATTTTTAAGAGGCCAAAGTGGTTTTTATTGTGTTATAATTATCATTCAGTTCTGGCTCCACAACGGTCGATGTTCTCGATGCCCCCAGGCCCAAGCCCTGCCCCACACCCTGCCCCACGTCCTGCCCCACGCCCTGCCCTACGCCCAGCCCCAAGCCCAGCCCCACGCCGAGCCCCTTGCCAGCCCCCATCCGAGGGCAAATTGCAGTCACACTTTACAGAACAGAGAAGCTGTCCTGGATCGTTCAGGTGTTGCAGGCCGTGATCGTTCCTCTCCTCCAGCTCCAGCGTTGATGCCATGACATTGGCCATGTTATCAAAGAGTGTTTGAGGAATCTGGTTGCATTCGCACTGATAAGGGAGGGACTGGAGCGTGTAACAGGGAACACGCTAAAAGTACTACTTTTGTACTAACAAACCTTTGCACACTGAAGTGTATGACACGTGATTCCTTAGATGTGGCCTGTGGCGGTTCCTTGTAAATCACAGTGACACTTTCCTGTGCTGCTGCTCTCTAAATGCATATTGCAGGCATCTCTACATCTCTACCGAACAAAGACATTTGCTTTTTGGAATATTTGGACTCTGTTTAAATTTGACCTCACATCGTTAGCTTGTCTTCTTTCTCCCCCTTTGCCGGCGCATCATTTCTCGGTGACTCGCCGGCAACCATCGATTAGTGGTAGCATTGAGCTGAGGTACGTTACGGAGCTACCGTTATATGGTTTATAGTCTTTTACTTCTTCTACTTTCTGCTGAAATGGAGTCTCCAAAAGTAAGGGTGTGAAAACTGTCATGATTACAAACACAAAAGTGGAGAATTCAGCTGTTCTGATACTTATAGGTTTGCTTACTCTGGGAAAGGACAATATGTATAAATCACTCGACTTTCCTAGTGTGCAATCAATAATGGTTCAATAAGTCCTCATCTCCCCTGTGTACTAATGGCCAGAGCTGGCTTTACAGAGACAAACAAGACTGTGCTGAGAGAGACAACTCTATAGTCTGAGCTTCCTCCTTCAGTTATGTGGTATTACTCAAACAGCAAAGAGAAGAACACAGCTGACACATTTTCTATCCAGCCGGGTTTGGTGTTTTCTCTTTTCTTCCAACTTTTTTAGAGGAACTAAAATGGACATCATAATTAGAGAGAATAATAATTCAGTTTGCTTTTTAAGATGAAATTAATGATAGGGAGGTGAATGGAATTCCTTCCCTGAATCATTTTCATAAATCTTCATAATGAAGTTCACTCCCCTGTTGGCTTTAAATGTCATACCTTGAGCTCAGGAACATGGCACCTTTCTCTCAAACCAATTAATCCTTAGGGTGAACTCTTTCCTTCTCCAATAACACACTCTCTAATGTAGTCAGGTTCTGTCTTTCTGACGGTGCTTTACCCTGCTTTTTCTATAATACTATCCTGCTCTTACAAGATGATGTACAGCACCTCTGCCCAGGTTTTATACAGGCAATCTTCCCCAGAGAATAAAACGAACAAAGAATGCAGGAAGGAACACACACATTTTCTGTTAACAGCTTGAGTTCCCACTGTTCATGAAAAAAAAGCACAATGCTGTTGCATTTTGGTGATCCATAAAAACACACACACACACACACACACACACACACACACACACACACACACACACACACACACACACAAAATGGAAGGTGATAAATTTAATTGATTTACAAATTCCCCCGAAAATCAGTCACCAGCCAATTTCATGTATCCTGTACTCTTCAAACTAAAGTCAAGACACTCTCTAAAACTCCAAAAGAACCATTAAAAAGATAGATCTATCTTTGTCACAGTTGCCTTCCCACTTTAGCGGCTGATAATGCCAGCGTGTCTGCACTGTACCTGCAGTGTAGCGAAGACATTGTAAGTGAGCTGAAATAAAGTAAAAAAACAATTTCAGTTAAAGAAAAAAAAAATTTAAAGAAAAAAGATCTGAAATATAAGATGACACTAATTTGTCCGAAAAACACCACTGCAGTTACCGGGGTCCGTTCCTCACCAACCACGTAATGCGAACGTGAACTTGATGACATGAGGGAGCGGCAGCAGTCTAAGTGGCTGAGTGATGGTGGCCCCCTCCCTGGGCATAGAGGGGATGAAGAGCAGCAAGTCTGAGGCGACCGTCTGGGCCGCAGAGTGGTAACGACGTTGCTGATCAGATCAGAGTTTACCCCGAACTTCCATTCACCCTCTGTGATTCTGATGTTGTTGCCCACACTGCATCAAAGCGTCAAAAAAATCATTTTTAAGCCAACACAACCACGAATAACGACAGGTACCGGTGGTGTCGATGCTATTTTTCGTTAATATAATGTGAAATAGAGCTTATTGCTGACTGTAGCAAGCTCCGTGATAGGCTGACCTTTTATCGTGCTACAGGATTACACTGTTCTCTATTTATCTCTATAAACAGCTTTATTTAAAATTATGCTTCTCTGACTTCTCTGATGTGTCCTCATCAACAAAAAAAATAATTAGCAAAAGTGAAGGTTACTTAGTCATGTTACCCTTAGAATTTTCTGAAGCTCCGCAAAAGCAAAGGTGAGTGTTTAGTTCAAGTTCTTTTTAGTCTGTCTCGCAACATTGTGATGCGAGCCACGAATTCAAATCCCGACAAATAATGAGAGCAGTAAGGGGGCGAGTATGAGAAGGTCTCACCATGAAGTACAACTTGCATTTTCTCATGAGCCAATTTATTTTGAGTTAATTAAGTCACGGGTTGGAACGAGTCGGTGGCGTTTAGAGTCATACTGTAAATGGAAGAAACAGCGGGATGCACCTCGAGCCCTCTCTGAACTATGTGGTGGGGTTTTTTTTTTGTTTTTGTTTTTTTTTTTGTCTTGAGAACAAATTAAATGCAGTAAGAAGAGGCTGGTGCAAAGAGAGCCTGCCTCGCCCTTAGTTCAGCCACAATAAATAGCTTGGGCCCCCACCACATTCGTCATATTGATTTTTCTCTAATGATATGCACAAGAAAGTAATTTCCTTGTCTCTGCGTTGTCAGTGGTGACTAATCAGATTTCCCTGAGACGACCAATTCCATACCTCAAGGAAATGCTTGGCTACAGATACTGGTCATCCGAGTGACACAGACATCACCTAACAGCTTGTACGGATGCAATCTTTCTCTGCACGCTGGCCTGGAATACTAAGTGTGTACTACCTAGGCTGTGTCCTTGGTCTTTTAAAGCAACATGTGCAACCAAAGGCGAGGCGTTATAAACACAGATATGACAGGACCAGGGCCCACGATGCCTCTCTCTCTGTAGGACAGTGAATATTCCTGCTGTTGATCCACAGATTTAGTCGTGTCTGGATATTTATTAATGCGCTCACTAAAGAACTGCTCTCAGCAGCAAGATTGTTTGTGTTTCCCACCTCAAGCACCAACGAGACACGGCAGCTCGCAAAGAAAAGGGACCCCGGTTCATTAGTGCACATTTCTTTTTACCGTGATCCATCAGCAGGAGGGCAGCAGGAGGGCAGCAGTTTACGGCGACGTTTTCATTGACCAATAAACAGCGCAAAGGCAAAACCTCTAATAGTTTGGGTGTTGTTTGTGGGATTTCCATACCTTTGTCCTCGATATTTACCCTTGTTCAAGTGAAATTTGAATACCTAATCAATCATGCCATATTAAAGCCAAATGCTAATCACAATTGGCTCATTACTATTTCACAAGGTGGCTCCATTTATGAAATGTCACTCAAAATAGTGCACCCACAAGCCGGTCGATATCAGCTGACTTTCTGTCTGAATGTTTCATTTGCTGTAAATACAGAAAAAGGAGAGATATGGATCAGGGGCAGGCAGTTAGACGCCCACATGTGGTTTCTCTGCCGGATGGGGGCAAACTGAAAAGGCATTGATCAGCGATGGGGCTCAGTGTACAGTTTCCTTCTGGCCTAGTCCAAAGCTACAAGCGAGGCCTACCGGGGCCGAGGCGTTTGGAGTCAACCCGCGACCCCTGAGGTTGGTCTGAGGCCAAGCTATTGATAGAGGACATGGCAGATTCGGTTACTTCACCACAGGAAGGTGTCATTTTTCACTAACTGATGTCAGCCTGTGTGCAACGTTGTACAGGCAGAGGGAGGTGCCGCAGCATTACTGGAGTAGAGGCTCAAAAATGACACCTATTTGTAGATATATTTTAATTAAAATTAAATTAAAAATTAAATTAAAATTAATTAAAATTTCTCACCTCATATTTCTTCTCTGACTTTGACACAGAAAACAAAGAGGAAAAAAAACAGACTTTGTTTAGTCTCTGTCGTATGATCATATGTTATCGGAGTTGTACAGAATAAGCTCGAGTTTGTAACCGTCGATGACCCTTTCGGTCCCATACAGGATGCGACTTCCCATTTAATCTGTTCTCTAAAACAGCAGAGAGAAGATAAAAAAGTCAGTAATGTGGATTATGCTACTATGCCTACTGAATCATTGTGATTCTACTCCAAAATTCAAAAAATGTGTTTCTTTGTGTGAAAGCAGCAAAACTGTTTTCTAGGCATAAATACATAGAATACATAGAATGAATAAGATGTGGTTAAGTCCTGAGGCACCATGTCACACTGAAAAAATCACACTTTAGTACCCAACCGGTGCGTGGTCGTGAAGCTCCATTTTTCAGATGATACATTTGACTCCTAAACTTCAGACCATTTTCTTTTGTTAGGCCGTCCCTGGGTCCTCCTACAGGGGCTTGACATTTGAACATGCCGGGGGGGGGGGGGTTACCATCTTTATTAAACTCCAGCAGATGTCACTGAATCCACAGTTCTTGCAAATAAGAAGTTTATTTTAACAACAACAGCAATGAGATATGTTTTCAGTAAGAGCAGCCATAGACAGAAGTAGAATTGGACTGATATGGGAATGGAGACAAAAAAAATCCTTAACATCATTACATGTGCCAAAACAAAACAAGTACAATAAAAAATACAATATAGTCACTACTTCTTCTCTGTACCCTGGTTTTCATCCCTGTATAGTTTAGCTGTCCTGGTTCTATCAGAGCAGAATAACATGGATAAAACCTTTTCTGCTGTTTGTAAAACATGCACCAGGACAGGTCTGGATTCGCCACCCAACAGGACCAGGACTATTCATGCCTAACCTTGGTTAAGGCTCTGGGGAGATTTAACTGTGTACATCCACCCTTGGTTGTCCCCTTGTTAAAACTATCAGTTGACCTTGTGGATGAAAATAAAATATTTATCACTGATTCAAACTAGAGCAAAGAGATATCATGTAAACCCAATGATAAATGGATGCAAATACACACCACTTAATACCGTGCTAATTCATTGCTTTGCAACACATTCTTTGATGTCACTTTTTATCGTAAGTATTCTTTTTTCTTTCTTGAGGAAATTAGTAGTAAACTGCAAACAGCCTTATCTGCTGTTTTGCAAACCTGTCACAACTCCCAATGAGGCCATTATGTTAATTGAAAAAAAAGAGGTAAATAAAATCAGATATTGCAGCTTTTAGTGCGTTGCTTTACTTCAGACTTAGAAAATTGCAAATGAGAAATTAGTTTAACCCAAAATATTCACAATTTCTATGAAAGAGCCATTAATCAAAGGAAATGAAAATTAAAAAAAATATGGCATACTTTGTGTTCCTGCTGATTGGTAATAAGCAGTTTTCCCTCTGATGGAAAAGACTAGTTCCATGTTGCTGTTGCTGTGTGTCGGTGCCGTCACACTTCAGCCCCTGACCGATCCCTCTGCAGAGCAGAGAAAAGGAGGAGGTAGCACAGTGTTTTCGGGAAACAGGCCACGACACACGTGTCTCTGAACTTACCAGCTCCTTCTGCATACTGGCTCGCAGTCCTCAGTCTCATTGTAGCCTGGGTTGTACACATATTCGCGCCTGCCCTGGGCATAAACAATTATCAGTCGGCTCTAATCCACTGTTTCCGCATAAGGAAGAGTTTCTCGTGCAGAGCTGTGCTGTCACTTTCCATGACTAATAAATTTACGAGGCAGACAGAGCCCAGCATGATGCATGACAAGTATCTTGCGTTGCGGCATCAAATCCATCGCAGCGCTGATACAAATACAGCGTAGGTGCGTAGGGAGTAGCCGTGGTCCACATGTATGAAATAACTAGGCCCAGAATATTATTCCAGTCAGGGTGAGAAGGCCTCAGAATCAGCATTTAGACCATTGCAGGTACTAAAACTACTATAACTATTGGAACAAGGGAATAACTGAAGCTTCTTGTTATTGCCGCCTGACCAACCTGCTACCCCGTCCAGTGGCGGGGTGACTGTTGGGCCCAGCGGACCTCTGGTCGTCTCCAACCATCGTCCTGACTCTTAACAGGCTGATTTCTAACACTTGAGGTGGATGCAGTCCATTCCTGCACCAGGGTACTTTTTCCTGCACAACGCCGGCTAGTTGCAACACCGCTGGCGCTCCTCACAGTTTTCTACTCTCAGTCACACACCTGTGGTAAATCTGCTAATGTTGTTAGCATGCCCACATTCTGGCCAGTCATTGGCTATTAACGTCCACTGGGTCGCTGCCAAGAATGAGGGGGAAGTGAGTGAACTATCTGTCAAAAACTTTTGCTTAGATGCCCCTTGAACCACCAGTCACAATGCTCCAGCGGCATTTACACTACACAAAAGAGTCACTTATTTCAGGCGATTATTAAAGCTGGGCTTCAAGAATCATTGTGAAAGATTGTAGAGGAGACAGATGTACTGTATTCCGATATATTCACCCCCTAGATGAAGGCATTATCTACTGCATGTGTCATTTTGGATATGCCACAAAAGGGAGCAGAAACACACGGCTGTAGACACAGCGTGTAATTGCCTCCCTGTACCATCCTACGGGCGTTTTTCCAGTCAGAAACTATGAAAACCCCACAGGCAATTTCTCGTATGCATAACTCTGAGACACTGCAAGTGAAAGTGATTAGACTGGGAGGGCCTTTGTGAACATTGTGCGCTGGAGGGCATTTGTTTAGCATGCATATTGTTTGGTTTGTTTTTACCGTATGGACTCATCAATAATTCAGGGAGACTTAACCAGCAATTACAATGATGAAGACATCAAAATGCAAAACAGAGAGCGATGAGCTCCCCTACGCAATAAGAGTTGTCTGCAAAGGGAGGACTACAGACTGGACAGACTTTTAATTAGTGGGCTTTGTATCCCAGCCAGGAACAGCAGATTGGCTGCTTGCTCTTTCTTGTCATCTTAGCCATATAAATCAAGAACTGGAAACATGACCATTTCAATTATGAGTAATTTAGTGTGGTTAGTGAAGGCTTGATGGAAAAATCACTCCCAACCAACTTTACAGGAAGATGGATGAATCTGTGAAACTTCAGATGTTTTGTTTTTGTTTTTTTTTACTTTCTTTGAGCTGGGCAGTCCATCTTTGCTGCATAAAGGACTTTGTTCATCATATAAAAACACTAACCACATGCAAAGCTACAACCAAATAAATGGTTTGTGGTCATTATTTTCCATCCAAATTTTACACTAGGAAGGGGGAGCTCTTCTGTGAGAAAGAAATTTTCTCTGTTCAGTTTGTGAAAAATTCTATTGCTGGTTATCTTGGGTTTTAGCTACTGTTCAGCTTTTAGGAATATATATGAATTTTTTTTGTCATATTCAATTGGTGAAATATAGTATGGATTGGGCATAAGGTTCCCAAATGGCTCCTGAATGGGGTTTGTGAAATATACATTACATAACTGTAACAATACTGAGACTTAGAAGCAGAGAAAAACTCATAAGAGGAGGAAGAGTTGAAAGAGGCAGCATGCTTACTCCAAAAAGTGGTGCTCACGCACAGCTGGTCAGTCCAAAACAGGCCAACAGTAAAAGGCAACAGGAAACCAGATAGAATGAACTTATGGGATGTTAAGGTTTCAGAAATCACTTTTCCACCTCAGCATCAAGTGCGATCTGTCATAAGCAGCTTAACCAACTGCATGGCAGCATTTCCAGGCCAAATTCGTTGTTCTAAAGTCAACCTTTCAGTTATTTTAAACCCCATGTGCTGATGTGAAGGGGAAAACTCCATCAGCAGAGTTACTGGCTACTCTTCGCCTGATGAAGAGGAATGCCAGGAGACATGTTTGAGAAGCATGAGGTGTAGAGATGGTGGAAGTTCAGTTTCCCCTGCCAACAGTGTAACTGCTTTCTTGTGACAGCTGAGCTGAGGCTGTGCCGCTCCGTAAATACCAGCAGTGCTACAGTGACGAATCGTGCCCAGGACCCTCAGTTAGTATTTATGCAGCGTTAGAGTGTTTTCTCCAAGATCTCAGAATTTGACTTGATTTGTCAGTGTTGCAGTTCTACTTTGACTGTGAGAAAATATTTTCTTTCATTGAGATGGATGCACAATACATCTGAACTCTTGTGCCAGTTTGCATTCGATTCTGTAACAGATTTTAACTGTCCAGAATTAATGTATGGTCGCTGGAACTTTTAGCCCTTAAGAACTCCTACAAGGCCAGAACATTGTGGCTCCTGTGATCCGATCACAAAATGGTCTGTAGTGTCTTAATGTCTCAAGTTGTGTTATTTTAGGTACTGAAATCTATAGGAGAAGAATGTGAAATGCTAAATCTAGTCTCCATCTACACTGTGATCTTTCCAACTACATATAGTCAGAAAGCAAGGGAGTCGTGCCCCTGTTTGGCCACCAAATACAGGCTAATGCAGTGTGACGTCCTGAGTGCCAAGCGTCTCCATCAGAGCCCATTTTTCTGGCCCTGTAGTACCTTCTCTACACGGTCGTCCTAGACCAGGAGGCACCAGCTGTTTCTGATTGGAGAGACTGAAGCATGTAAAGAACTCATTAATTAAACCCAAACTGCTCTATAGATGGTGCCAGTAACTAAGTTTCAATAGCAATCAACAACAAAAACATCCAATGAATTTATTGAACAGCATTTTTCAGACACGAATAAATGTCATGTGCGCTATGAATCACCTTGTTTATCGCCAAGATCTTGTCTTATTTGTCCACAGTTCTGGTCTAAGTTTGCTCATAAACACTTCTTTGCCCCTGACCACTGAGTGGCAGTTCTCTCCCCCTAAGTGAGCCCTCACACAGCAGCCTTGGCCTCATCTAATGTAGAGTGTCCTGTCTGACCTTTCAGGACGACCTCGCTCTGGTCAGGAATGTCTTCTGGAATGGTTATTTATGCTTAATTATGTTAATGCAAAGCACAGACTTTTTCATCTGCATTATCACTGTAATGGTGGAACAGCCCCATTTAGGGAGCAGTTCTGTGTAGTTCCTACTGTTTGTTCACTCTTGCAACCATTTCTGCTGATGTCTAAATTTTATCGACATGTTCATGGTGGGTTTTTCTTCTGGCACCAGGGGTCAAACAGAGAGCCAACCCTTCAGTCCTATGCACAAAGAGTTCAAAACATATCCTTCACTCATAATTAGTTCTATACTTCTGTGGCACTGCACCTTTTAGATTTGTTTTTACACAGAATTTGATTTAATCAATTAATTTATTTTTTTACCTTGTTTAGTGCGATGAGACATGTGTTTTCACAATTAAAACCTTCACTACTACAGCTCTAGGTTTTTTGCAGCAGGAGAACATGTTGCTATTCCATTGAGACTCAGAAGCAAAGTGTCAAAACCCAAAGCTGGAATCTTGAACTTGTGATTAGAATCTTGTAACTTATGAAAGTTTAATGAGAAACTGTCCTATTCTTTTAGTACTTGTTGAATATGTTACCTACTAATGAGGACAGGTTCTGGCACATTGGATGTGCAATACCTGACACGCTGCTTCTATGTGATCATGAGCTCTAATACCACCTTTAATCAACACGGCTTGGTTGAAGGTATTCTGAGGGCATTTGTTTCACCTCGCCAGCAACACTCGCTGGCAGATGCTTTGCATATCAGGCCTGGCGGATCAATATGTTATTAGGGAACAACCTCTGGGAGGCATGTCAATTAATTCTGGGCTGTTAGCTGCCCCCCCCCCCACATTGTCCAGTGGGGCTGAGGGAGAACAGTGGGTGTCTTTTTAACTTGGTGCCTGTGGAGGATTAGCGACCTTAACTGCTTCAAGATTTCGCCCACAAACTAGTATTAACACTGATACTTTGCTGCTGTGGCATGGAAAAGCCCCCCCCCCCCCAACGGTCAAAAAGTCTGTTACTTTGAACAACTAAGTGACTTTAATAAAATGAAGATTTCCAAAAGGCATTTTAAAGTTAAATAAGACAACTTTTCTTTAGTACTTTAAAAAAGGTTGGTTTTCTGTCTTTTACTGATTCAAAATAAGAAAGAAGTAAAAGGAGCCGAGGCAGACATGGCCTCCCTGCGTGGTCAGTACTTAGCGACACCCCCTGTGGCAGGTATCACAGCTTGTAAATGCTTTTTGTGGCAGCTGAGAGTCTCTCGGTTATGTCTGGGGAACATTCGGCCGTTCTTCCTCGCAGAAAGATTCTAGTTCTGTGAGATTCTCGGTCCGTCTTTCAATGCACTGCTCCTTTGACATCTGTCCACAGATTTTCCATGACGTTTAGCCTAGGGGGTTTGGGGGGCTGTGAGGGCTAAGGTAAAACCTTCAGCTTTGGCCTCTTGAGGTTGTCCATTGTGGATTCTAAGCTGTGTTTAGGATCAATATCCTGTTGTGAAGCCCCTCTTTTCATATTCCGTTTTTTTTACAGACAGTGTGATGTTTCCTCCCAGAATTTGCTGGTATTTTATTGAATCCATTCTTCCATCCACCAGTGAAATGTTCCCCATGCAGCTGGCTACAAAACAAGCCCAAAACTCGATTGATCCTCCCTCTGTGCTTAACAGTTGGAGAGGTGTATTTTTCATGAAATTCTGATCCTTTTTTCTCCACACCTACCTTTTCTCATTTCAGCCAAAAAGTTCTATTTAAACTTCATCAGTCCACAGGACCTGATTCCAGAATTCATCAGACTTGTTCAGATGTTTCTTTACAAACTTCTGATGCAGAATTTTTGTGGTGAGGAGGCAGGAAATGTTTTTCTACTGATGACTTTTCCTTGAAGGTAACATTAGTGCAGGTGTCACTGCAGTTGAAGAGTGAACCACCGCTCAGTCTGTTGGATCCTCCTGAAAGTCTTTTACACTCAAACGGGTTTTGATTTACCTTTCTAACAACAATCCCACCATCTTTTCTCTCTGAAATTTTCCTTGGTCCTTAAGGCCTCTATCTGACCTCCACTGTTCCTGTGGACTAACTTCTTCGACATTATAAACTGAGGAAACAGCTTCTTGAAAACACTTTGCTATCTCCTTACAACATTCTGCTGCTTTGTGGGAATCAGTTATTTTAATATTCAGAGTCTAGGCAGCTGCTGAGAGGAGCCATGTCTGCTGTTTGTTAGAAAAAGGTTTGAGGAGTCAGAGTTTTTATAAAGCTTTAACATTTACGTCACCTGGCCTTTTTCCTAATGACGACTGTGAACAAGCCACAGCTCTAACAAGCAGATTAAGTTCTGAGACCTTGGTAAAAGTTTTGAGAGCTCAGATCCCTTGTGGCGCCCAAACTTTTGCCTGGTGCTCCTTTTCTTTTTTTTTCTCCCTAAACTTTTATAAAACATAAATAATACACTAATCTAGCTTAAAAAGTTAAAAAAAAGCCTCTTTTTCTGTAACTTTATGCCTTTAGGAGATCAGTTCATCTTCGACTCAATCGTCTTTGAAGAATTGTGGAATAGCTCCCTCTGAATATCCCATTGTATTTCTTGAAATGCCCATTGCCACTTATGACTCTATTGTGCTTCAGTCGCCGGCAAATGGAGTGCTGACTGTTTTTGGAAAGTACCCAGTGTACCGAGGATAATTGATGTGGCCAGACTAGTTTCAGAGGAACAGAATAAAGGCTGTGGACTGTCACAGAATTACTGTTTGCAGTACTGTTAATTCAGCACTGTTTACCTGAAGATGGTAACTGCACGGGAGGTTTATCCTTCCTTATTACTATTACCACATACCGTGTTTTCTAAGAACCCAATGAAGCTGGTGGCTGTGTGTGGGACTGTCTCGAGCTGCACGGTTCGAACCATCCACGCTACCACTGGCGGACGATGGCGTTTACACAAACAGAAACCAAAGACACAACCTCGATGAGTCATGGTGCTTTTAGAGAAGGCTCTTCTCACATAGACATCTTCGCGCTCTTCGAATCAATGCCTCCTAGCGAGACACCACACCTTCGGTTTGACTTGCTGGCCGTCGCAGGTACCTTGGTTCTCAGAAACTGACATCGCACGGCAGGGCCACTGAGGGACCCATCTCTCTGATTAAAATCACAAGATGGCCTGTCCAGCCATTTTCCAAGCCCAACCCCACATTCCAGTGCTCGCCCCAGATTTCTCTCCAGACGTTTGAAGTAAAGTCATTCTGCCAGCACCGCACGACAAAGATGGAGAGACTGTTGCTTAAAAATGTGACTGATGGTTTTCCTGCCTGCTCTGCCGTGAAGGGAGATATGCTGTTGATAGATGAGCCAATACACTCCAAACTCTTCCTTCTCCGGGTTTGGTGTGTGTGTTGTTTGATTCACTTTTCTAGCACCGAGCTGATATTTCACCCTTTGCCGTGACACGACGCAGCAGTGCCCGTCTCTGACTGTGGATGTCCTCATTAGGTTACATCTCTCTGTTTTTTGTGCTTTTTTCTTTTTTTGACTGTTGAACTAAAGCTCTGCCATTTTGCTTTCGGTGCCATAGTAAGCTTCAGGGGAACATATCCTATGACAAGCTAATAGTGTGTTCTCTGAACTGTGTCTGCGGCATTGCATTCAATCAGGAATCCACTGATCAAACAGCTACTAGTGCAGAGTCACTTCATTAAAATAAAGCATACATGTGTATTAGAGGAGGAAGAAATGGCAGAATGGCTGCAGATGTCATGAGCCTTTTATCCCTCGACTGTTTGGTCGATGCACTCTCATCCGACCAAATTCTCTTGGGAAAAGTGCTGCATCAACAGCATTCTGGGATTAATACAATATTTACTGCGGCAGAGGGAGGGGCAGTCTACCTTTAAAAGATCGTGAAAACGGGGGGAGTTTGGAAAATCTCCCCCCATTTTCATGACCTCATGGAGACTGCCAGGTCAAACTTATTTAACATTTATGAACATTTGCTCGGAGTTGGCCCCTAGACTACCCGACGTGTCGAAAGAGCCGTTGGTGTGGCTGTGCTTCGTTAAGACAGATGAGCAAAAGCTAGGTGTGAACAACGGTTTGTAAATCACTGCTGACGTTGCTGATCATCTAAAAATGCTGTGCCACCATGTCTGCGTTACGATGCGCCGCCATCGCTCCAGTTTAATGATCGATGTATTAATGCCCGTTTTGATGTAATGTATTCATTGGAAAAAGCAACGAGAAAACCCACTGACACTTTGTTTAAAGCCTTGAGTCACTAATTCCCTCTCATTCCTGCCTTTTTCTTCCTTCCCAGCTCCCCCTTCCTTTAGTATTAAATGCATCTTAATTATCACTCCAGTGTTGTGGCCCCTTGCTTCCTTCCTCTTTCCCTACTTGCATCCTCCCCTTCCCTCTCGTTTATTTCGCGCCGCCTACCTTAGTCAGCTCCTCTTTACACTTTTTTTGACCAGGTCGCCAACCTCTGGGGATGCTACTTCCTGTTGATATGCAGAGTGCCTCTCTTTCCAATCAGTGCTCCTGAAAGGTTGTTACTAATGGTCCCCAAGGAGAGAAATCAACCTTGAATACATACAAGGCCTCTGCCGACATTGTGGAGGAGCGCTGAGCACTGGAATTGTCACATCTTGTTTTCCCCCGTGTCCCTGCCAAGGTTCAGTTGCAATATAATGTGAATGTAACAGAAATTCAGCCATTTGATCTTTTTTTTGCTTGTTTTTTCTTCCGCCTTGAACCTCTTAAATGGCTAAACACAGTACAAATCTTTTATTTTCTAATCTCCAAGGATGCTGTGCAGTGCTTGTAATCAAAAAGGTCTGGTATGTGAACATGATATTTTTGTAATTAAGAGGGAAATCTAATACGAAACCATTCAGCGGACCATCAAATCATTGACTCCCATTGTGTCACTCTGACAGCCCTGCCTCCTTTTATCAGCGACAGTGAACAGCCTGCACAATTTACCGTGATGGGCTGACGCAGTCTTGAGCTTCTGAGTGCAGCTTGGTTATTCTACTGGGGGAAGTGCATGGATGGGGAGGAGCATTCCATATGTTACACTTAACAACCAGTGAAGCTGTGATTCGGAGACTCGGGGCTGAAAGAGCTGACGGCGCTCGTCGGCACCACCGCTGTTCTGCAGAACAGCAGAGGCAGGCAATAATCTAACTATAATTAAGGGGTATAAACCATGTCATGCAGCCATTAGACCAAATGGCTGGACACCAATCAGCTAGGACATTAACGGTAAAAAACCAAGCACAATTTTATAACTCAGCTCTGATGTAAGATAGAAAATATGTTTTTTTGAATTCTACACTTCAATTCAGTAATCTCTGGGTAAATACAAATAAGTGTCACCGGGGCTGCGATGCGGACGGTGACATTCTGTGCTGAGTTCAGTTTGGTTCATCGCAGGTCGGATTGGGATCAGAGAAAACTACAGAATCACTCAACACACATAAACACAGAGTTACTCAGTCAGAGGTTGTGCACACACATACACACAGAGTTACTCAGTAATTGGCTCCAGAAACCCTTAACATTGGCTTAACCATAATTAGTCTGTACATTTTGTCATTATGAATAAGGTTATGGTCATCATATACAGTTCGACAGAATGTCCTGTTTAACTATGGTCAACCTTGTGGTTGGCCTGTTTTGACCATTGTGTGGTTGTTGACTTTATTTTTGAGGCAGTTGCTTCCATCAACAGCACATCACTGAATAAGTAAAACGGTCTTAATTATTTATGCTCATCGAAGCTGGATGTTATTGATCTTTCTAAAAAGAAAGGTAAAAGTGGCAAAAACTAAGCATCAGCTGTAACATTTTAAGTGGAGAATTTAACTGTATTCATATTAAACACATGAGAGACGGTTATTTTCCTCAACACGTCTCTGCTCTGCAGATTATTAATGCTCCTGTAGAGCCTGTCTCCTCTGGTCTTCTTAACAGGGACTTTATTTGGTCATAGAGATTGTATAAATGAGCTCAGAAATAAGGGATGCACGTGTTTAACTGAAGAATAAAATCATGCTTCTGTACTCTGATAGATAAGGAACTGATATCCCACCATACTATGGAAGACTGCAAAAAATTGGAAGTTTTTAAGATGCCAAATCCCTTAAAAAAATACACTTTTGGAAGTGAAGAGAACAAATGCTCAGGTTTTCTGAGCTTCACAATGAGCTGAGCTTTCAAACAATAAGTGTCCTGCACGTGGCAAAGGCAAAACAGGTCTACACACCCCAGTTCTTGTTTTCCACTCAGTTCTTTAGCAGTCAAATTCTGAATGTAGCCCCTGAGATCATTATCCAACCACATCTTGAGCTGTGCACAGTCGGCCAGTGGAGAGGTTCAGGGAAGGGAGACAGCAAAGGAACCAGAAAAAAAATGTCATGGCTGAAACATCACAGGATCAGAACCACCACTGTTTTGATTCATGATAAATTCAGTGGATCCTGCTCAGTAAAATAACAGTAAGACAGAAGAGTTTAATATTAGCCTGTTGCATCAGCAGCATTTTATCAACAGAATAATCTACCAATGTGGTATTGATTTAAAAAGCAGAACCTGTTTTCTTTGGTGCATTATCCAGCTCTGCTCCAGCAGCAGGGCTCTGGTATTCTGCATTGTCAGATTCAAAGGGACTGACAGTAACAGACACACAGTTCACACACAGACACAACTTCACCAGAAATTGATTTTTTTTTTTTTCCTTAAAGCTTTTGTCCTGAAGATTATATTTATTCTCACTTTGTCGATCTGCTGCAGAAGACATCAAGGGACTAATGCACCACAGCACTTCTGCATGGTTCTCTGGGATCTAGTACATTTTGGGGTAAATGGGTTGAATGTACGAGTTCATGTGAATTCTGTTGTGGTTTTGCATTTTATATTTTTTTAGATACCTTTTTTTTTTTTTTTATTGATTTAGAAAAACAAACTTGTCCTCTGCATATACCTTTATTATTGCACGTAGTCTGTCTTAATCTAGATCCACCAAAACAAAATTGAACAGAATTACTAAACATATTGCTAAACATTTTTCAAAAACACATTCCCTATTGTGCATATTTATTGCCAGCACATCTACCTTGCTTTGCATTCACGTATTTTGATGACTTGATTTTACACAGTTTGGCAGTGTCTTTGTTTATAATTGGCTACTTGGAAACGCTGCATGTTTACTCAGCAAACAATCAGACAAGAAACTGCTCTTAATGGAAACCATGGATCCGTCCCAACCTGATTTTTTCACATGCTCCCAGCTTAAAGATATTCTCAGTCACTGACAGCAGCAGAATTTGCATTAGGTTGGAAGGCAGCCAGACTGACACTTGTGTGAGAATTAAACTGATGAGCTGCATGTTTGTAGCTGTGCATAGAAAACTTCTACTGTGACAGGAATTGTTATAGTTGTATAGAACTCTAATGTAGTTACATAATGTCATATATTTTATACAAAGCACGCTTGTATTCTCCAAGACAACTGCTGCACTTGTGCCGTTTGTTCTTTTGTTTTGTATATTCTCTCTGTTAATTGAATTGACAACAGAGGAAAGCAAAGAACTCATCACAAAAAAAATAGAATCTGCACCTAACACGTGCTATTCAAAAGTTTAAATCATTTCCTTTCATTGAAGAAATTACTTTAAAAATTTCTGTGTATTTGAAATAAAAATCAGAGGTTCCCTGCAGAATAGTGCAGTATAATTCAAGTAAATTCAAGGAAAAATTCAAGTAATTCAACTTTTTATATATATTTAAATAAGGAAACCTCTGTTTTGCAGATATGCAAATGCAAAGTAAAGTTTAACATTGGAAGCAAAAGAGCAAAAAGTCCACGGTGACCCTTTCTTTCTTTAAGAGGGTGTGTGATTGCATGCGGACCGAAAATACGTCGAATCAGAACGTTGATCCAGTTCAACCATCTGTCATTGAATGCAGTTGAAGTGGTTCCACTTTACCTGTTATGTGTGCTGGTGTGTTTGAGTTGAGCCGGATGACTGAGCTGTTCAGCGGTTAGGTGGGGGGGCTGTTACGACTGATGTCCCATAAACAGACTCCTCAGGTATACAAAGGTGTTTTTGTGTATTTAAATGTAACTTGATGACTGTGGCCTTGTCCCAGTAGTGGGTGTGTACAGGGTCTAAATGGGGTCATTAACATGACCATTTGCTCAGTCTAATGAAGCTTCGCAGCAAAAGGTAAAACCTTGTGAAGCTTCTGTTTCATTTTTTCAAATCTGTGCCAGAAGTGATGATTCAACTGAGTGGTGACTTTTTAAGTGGTAGCTCTGTGAGAACTGGATCATTTCATCAGGTAATAATTATTTTACAGGGTTAGGTTTTTTTGTAAGCATAGCATCACTGTTTAAAGTCTGTGTGAAAATATCACTACATTAATGGATGGTGTCATATATTCAGAACTAACACATTTATGTTCATAACTTTTATGGGTATAGTGCTGCAAGTCTTTATAGCCTGAATGTGAAATTCAGCTGCTGAGAAAAGGAGAAAAATGAATAAAAAGTAAAGTGGAGTGTGGAGGGAGAAGTCTCAGTGGGGGAGACTCCAGGTCTCTCTGTCTGTCTCTTTGCCATCCTCCCCCCACAGTTGTCACCTGGAAGTTCTCCGTCAGCCCCCCCCTCGGAAGCCAGAGATGAGAGCTGTTCAGAAGAATGGCCTCAGGCGCAGGCCTCTATGAACACTTAACTCAACAACCCTGGCTGCTTCAAGAGAGCCTCTGGTTGAGCTTCTAAAGCTTTCTACGAATGGGAACCAAGTCTTCTTCCCATCATAGGCTGCCTGCATAAAGACCTTTTTTAGTTAGTCGGCTTAAAATCAATACGAAAGGGTAGACCCACGAGCACGCTTGGGATTAAGAGAAGAAAAGGGGTTGAATTTAAAAGTGAAATTCCTCGATACCTTTAACAACCGATACTAAAAGTCAAATGAAATTTGGGATGATATCAAAACTCAGGGGAGGCTGAACAAGAAACCACTAATGCACTGAATCAAAGCCTGACAGAAAGCTAACGGTCTGACGGAACAATGCTGCGCCAAAACATGTGCCGTGTGGGATTTCAGCAGCCGCACAACTCAGAGAAATACACCAGACCAACAATAGGGGGCAAGTAGGGAATTAAATGGGAATTTGTTGTATTACCATGCTCCCTGTCAGTTTTGGTTTGTCACTTTAATCACATATAAATCAGAGGACAATCTGAGTCAGCTGGGAAAGTGTTTTGAAATTTTATCTTGATGGATGATGGTGCTCAAATATATGACAGGGTAATAACGACAGTACAAACACGAGCGCACACAGAGAGACGCCAACGCACACTCAAGCACGCAAATATCACAGGCACTTTATCTGGGTCTGTTACAATGCATTCAGATTCACAGAGGACTCAAATATAAGCATCCGAACGAGGGCCAATGATAGCAAAAACAAAGCTCTGCCTCCCCGCCTACCGCAGCACAGCTAAACTGTACACACAAACACAAATACACACACACACCCACTGCACGGAAAAATTCAGCCCTCAAGTATACCTCGGAAAGGTGTTGTTTCCATGGAAGTGTTATTTTAATCTGCATTAGGACAATGAATTCCATTTTAAATATCATGTGGTGACTCCGTGGGCTCTGGACTCGTGTTGACTCGCACAAATTAAACCACCATCCACATGTTTCTTTTGAAATAAGATCTGAGCACTCAGAAAGGCCAAGGAGCGTCTCACTCGGCAGACCGGCGGAACCATAACAGCATTAGGTTTGACATGGTGTTTTATTACAGTCCTGAACAATCATCAGGATCATTCGTCTGCACATTCAGACTCTTTCCTCTCTCATTTGTCAACCCAGTGGGCCACTGCCCGCTAGCATGTTACTTGTGATGTATGACGCTATGATAAGCATTCGTGTGCAGAAAATATGGATCCATGTTCGTGATGTGATTTTAAATGTCAGAACTTTAATGTAAATACAAACAAACGGGTGTTTCGGACCGGTGATGGCCACCATGTGGATCCTTTTCTTTTTTTTCTTGCTAAAATTGCTGTGCAGAGCTTATGCTATTGGATTTACAGCACATGACATGCGATGGCCGGCTCAGGCCCAGAATATATTTGAGTTTCTCCATAGGAGGCCCTGTGTCTGAAGACACAGCGACATGGAGGCTCTAGATTTCCCACGGTTGCGACTGCATTTTGGTCCGTAAGTGTGTTCCCCCTCTGATACACTGGTAGCTAGGGTTGTCACGACAACAGAAATCTACTAGTCGGAACTAGTCCCATTGAAACTCCATGTTTCTCTATACTGAATTTGATACCATGGCAAACACACACATGCACACACACACAGTGATTTTTATAAACACTTGGACAGGGACACCACCTTGATTTTTTTTCTGCACACAACCACACCGGATTTGAAACAAACAAATCAAGATGTGATCAAAGTGTCAACTTTCAGCTTTGATTCAAGGGGTTTATTAAAAATATCACATGGCTGTATTGTTAATAGAAGATTTTTCTGCCTTCATAATAGACTTGTGAAGGGCAGGGGTCTCCCGTGTCTGCCCTGTGACATCACCTGGCTTCTCTCAGGCATAAACTTCTTTGCATGAACCAGTTTCTTATTGCTAGATACAGCCGTTACTGTTGTTCATTTCTGATACCTAAACATTGTTTTTCAGTGACAATCAAATGGATTTCTGACAGTAGTAGACATTACTTCTGCCACCTAATGAAACTTACTAAGCACATCCTAGGTTGGTGGCAAGGTCATCTCTTTGCCTCAGATTATGATGATGCGTTTATGCCTCAAAATATTAATGTGCTCTTTGAGCCCATGGGAGAAAATCTCATCACTTCTTCTTGAAGCAGGTTACAAAGTGCTTAAGGTGACTATGCTAACAGTGCCATATCCTCTTATATCTTTTCACACAGCCACTGAGGAACATTTGGAATATTTATGATGGAGATTTCAAAATATCAAAGTAAGTTTTCCGAGGCTGAAGCGAACAAACGGTGTGTAGGAGTTTTATGTTGCATTAGATTATTACCTGTTGCATTGTCTAGTGTTACGAGCTCTGATTAAAAGTCTGTTTATAAAATCCAAGATGATTGAACAAGAGGATTATGATTATGAGAAGCCAATACTATG
The DNA here is from genome assembly GCA_016859345.1 of Istiophorus platypterus. Lineage (NCBI taxonomy): Eukaryota > Metazoa > Chordata > Actinopteri > Istiophoriformes > Istiophoridae > Istiophorus > Istiophorus platypterus. The sequence continues at coordinate 812,087 of CM029125.1, read as the reverse complement.
ACACACCATACCCAGATTAATGTAGTTTATAATCAGTTCTTTTCACTGGTTGAGCGAAGTATGACTCAACAGCAGAAAAAAAGTATTTTTTCGTCGCTTTGTTTAATTCGTATGATATGCGAGAATTAAAGTTCTGCTGTAAATCTCGTGGGAACAGAGCACTGACAAGGATTTTTCTGTTGAATTTCTGTCTTGCTGCCAATCTCGGAGTAACCCTGGAGGTTTATACGAGTCATTAGAACGACCTGAAAATCCAGCCTGCTGCCACAACTTCTCTTTTCTCACTTTGACTGTGTTCAGTTAACATATGGTGCTGCAAAGTATTTAAGGAACCATGGACACTTCATGACTTGACCTAGTCAAGTCAGTATTATGGACCCAGGTGTTCTTTCCATAACTTTAAATTATGAAACCCCCAAACCACTCTCATACTACAATAAAACTCGATTTTAATCCAAATGAAGTCGGCAGGTAGCACACTTTAAAATCTCTGAGCTTTTCTCCGACTCGGCCGCAGATTAGAAAATACACGGCTGCTGCTGGGAAGGGGTGTTGGGGTTCAAGGGAGTGGGGGGGGGGAGTCAGTACCTCTACAGTAGAGATGGGAACTTCTTTATGTGTGATTTAGGTTCCAACATCCTCAGCTCAACACCAAGATCTCAGTGCAGCCACAATCAACATATGAATAGAGGGCAAACAACAACGCAGGCTTCACTTTTCCGTTTGATGCCTCCTCTACACCGAGAATAATCACTGACTCAGGCCACATATGGTTGGACTGTTTAACTGCTACAGCGTTCTCCGTTCTTTATTATCTGCTTCCAGATGCAGTGTGAGACATAAAAGAAGTTCTAGCTGTGACTCTCAGCCTCTTTGTCCCAAGGATCCGTACCTGTACCAGACGTCCTGCTGGACCCCACCCCAACCGGGACCATGCAGGCGGCCCTCTGTACGGTGGACCATACAGTCCCCCCATAGCTTGACGGCAGGATATTCTCAGTGTTGACAGAGCTATCGATCACACACACATTAAAATGATGTCGGTAGCGGTGGATGCCAATGGAAGAGAGGTCCATCAGTCAGGGGATCGATGGCCTTGTCAATAGGCTGCTCTGGTCCTGACAAAGATGATAGCCTGGGGGTGGAGCTTCCTCTGCTGGAAGTCGCATCACTCTATAATTTACTAAATCCTTTTAGAAACTGCCCGGCCCCAGATCTCACCGAAGGCCGAGAGCGTGAGCAGGTCGCGAGTTGTGAAGTGTCCATGACGGATAAGCACACACAAGGGAAACACAGCTTGCAGCTGCTGAAGTTAAACATCAGCTGTGCAGCTGTGCAGCTATGCAGCGCAGCAGGATCATTAGATTTTCCTGTAGCAGAAGGACAGACCACCTCCAGAACCAGTAACACACGTTCGATTTGAGGCCATTTTCTATTGCTACTCACTCGTGACTCGTCCTTAGACCAGTAGAACAAATGTATTTGTGGCAATGCATAGCAACACTGGTTGTGTGTTGACATTGGTGTCCAGGGCTGGGTAGTAATACGACTTGTTTCCTTGCTCTCTGTCCTGTGTTTACTGCGGTTGTCGGCCATTGATTGAATCAGTTGCTACAACAAACACTGCGTTGGCTCCCTGGCCAGCACTGAGCACAACGATAATACAAAGGCAGCGATGACCAAGGTATTGTAATGAGGGACATAAATCATAAGATCTGTCATATTAATCAAGTATTGCACTATGCTAAATTATACGACTTAACATATTTTCCTCTAATTTTTCTGCTGATGAAATGAATCAGTTAGAGCCATTGGTAGTGACAGAGTGGGAGGACCCATGATATTCCCCCTAATTGACCCAAGTCTCCCAGGAAGAAAAGACCCAAATTGTATTCACACCTTCAGAGAAAAGCTTTCTGACCCACCTGGACTGGTCTGGTTGCCAGTTTAAATGTTTTTTTTTTTTCCTCTAAAAGGCTGTCAAAGCGGCGTGGTTCTAGAAGTGGCAGCTTGGATCGGTTGGTCGGTTCCTCACCAGACTGAAATATCTCAAAAACCGTCGAACGGATGTGGACGAAGCCAGTAACTGGGATCCTCTGACTTTTCCTCCACATGCAGGTCGACATTCTTTGTGTTTTAGTGAAACATCTGGACGTTTCAGACTTTCACACCACCTGCAGGATGACACGTAATCTCCACCATCACCATCTGGTTGTTTTTTAAATTCATTTCTCTTTCACGGCTTTGCATCCTTTGAACAAATACCTACAGAGACGACATGTTGACGCCTTTAGTGAAATGTTTCGGCCGAGTTTTGTTGTGTCACGTGTGAACTGCTGCGGTGCCGAAGGAAGAGACATAGAAAAAAACACCGCTTTCTTCCCTGCCATTATTTCATTTGGCTGCCACACACATTTTTCCGGATACCAGGCCCCCGGCAGGAGAATAAAAGGAATCCTCACTCACCAGGACTGTCATCATTTCATGTTAAAATCAGTTTCATTTTCAATTAAAGTATTTTTTTATTTATTCTTTGTTTTTTCTCAGGATTCATTACCATATTGGATACAGAGAATACTCCTTTATGCTTCTGTAATGAAATTCCAAATGACTAGTTGAACCAGAGAAGGCAGCACCACTTCTAACGTCCTAAAATAGACCAAAGAATAACAGGTTTATTAAAATCTAATCTGGGTCACTAGATGAAAAGACAAATGCACCTGTGATGGAACTCCAAGAAATCCGCCATTATGTAATCAGACTGTGCAGTGGTTGCGTGTGTTCATCCAAAGTGCCGGAGTGACACAAACACCCCTCCACATGGGCTGCGGGTCTCATTCCATTCAATTCAAACAGCTCCAGAATTGTCAAATAATTGCTGAGTGGGACTTGACTTTTCCATTCTGAAACCGCAACTTTTCCCGTCAAGCGCCTCATGAAGGGCGCTTAAAGAACTCGCCGCTCACGCCTACAGCAGAAATTGGCAGGCAATCTGCCGTGAGTTCCTTCTTTGTGAATCTGCTGTTTAGCGTAAGCGGCACCCTGGAAGGTTTCTATTTAGCAGTACGTTCCCCACCTCTTCTCAGAGAGCGAAACGGATTCAAAGAGCTGGATATAATTTGACTTCAGACATAACCAATTTATTGCACACCTTGGTGCAATCCGGGCCCCTGTAATGAAAAGGCGGACGAGAGCCGGGATTGGCCGAGAGTGACACCTGCTTCGGTCGGCTTGAATTAGAAATGCCAAAGAAAGGAAGAAAGTGTCAGATCGAAATGTCAGACGTTTTACATGTCTAATACTCTTGCAGGCCTCAAAGTTAGGTTTCAGTGGATCGGTCTTTCAAAAAGTGTAACGTGTGCCTCGCCGAGCGCACCCATATGCAGAGAGAGGGGGGAGGCATTTCAGGATGATTTCACAGTCAGAAAACCTGGCTTCCTACTCGGGGAGAGTGCCGAGGAAAAGCTCTTTAATTCAGAAATCAGAGAAAATAAAGGAAGACTCATCAGCCCTGACGTTTCTGAAATGCAACTGATGTCAACATCTGATGCAACGGCAGGTTTTAAAATTCATGTCGGTGGGTTCACCTCATTCTTACTAAAGTTTGAAAAAAGTCTAAGTGTATCAGTGCTTATTACTAATTACTCACGGCTTAATACTATTTGACTCTTTGAAATTGTCCCTCAGTCTCACAGACATGTCCCCCCCTCTGTGTCTAAGGTGTGGTGGAGAAATGCTGCTGAGCTAAAAATCTATTGAAGTCCACCTTTGTGTGGTGTGTGATTCTCAGGGGAGCTGGAAAAATGTCCGGCTGGATTTTCTGTTATTGCTTTTTTTGGCTGTTACCGGTGATTTGAGCCTCGGATCGACCAGTTTTCTGTAAATCGCAGTAAACAAGTTGTAGTTCAATGCGGGAAATCTCTGTTAGCAGGCAGGTTAATTTATTAAAATGCTTTAATGTGACATGAAATATAAGAGAAGACAATGATATCGTATGATTTACATTATGACTCCATTGCTGTCATCTTGTGCTTCTTTTGAGTCTTGTTGTGAACATCACACACACAAGGTGTCATCCATTTACTACGCTGTCATTGTTAACATCGTCATTATTATTATTATTATTATTATTATTATTATTATTATTAATTTTAAGATTAAGAGACAGGGTTTAATACTGTATAGAGAGAAGCTAATGGTTGGAACGGAGTAGTCGCCATGAGTGTCACTAGCATTTCACAAGTCACAGCCCGCCCTCCCCAGTCAGAAGGCTCTAGTCTGAGTTCACCTTCCCCTCTCCACTTTCCTCCTCTCAGGTTCTCGCAGATTTAACCTCAAAACAGAAAGTTTTACTGATTACACCAAATCACTGAGAGTTGTTGTTGTGCCGACCCCCCAGCGAGAGCAGCTGCTCGGCTGTCGCATTAATCCATGTCGGGTATGCAAATGTACTCCCTTTTAAAAGGTTCTCCAGAAATATAGTGTTATTTAGGCTGCCAATCATTGATGATATAATTATTCCATAACGTATTCTCGTGAAGTTTTAATGAATGACGCCTCGATCCACAGCAGAACCTACAAGTGAAGAGATGAAAAACTTTGCTCGACTTGCAGAAAGGCTTCCTGACATGTGTGATCGATAAACCTGGACCCAAACTGTTGTCAGTAAGGACTCCAATGCATCTGTTGCATCAGTGTGTCATGGATTGAGACAGCGAGCTGTGCACGGCGGTGGGATAAAATGCCGGTATGTGTTTTGGGCAGCGTTAACACGGCTGAGGGGGCTCAGTGACGAATGGGCAGACGATGCCGCTCAGAGGAGAGGAGTTGACATGGGGAGACCGGAGCTCCGGCATCCAGCTTCTTCCGCTTAATTGATGAGGCATGGGGATGCAGTCAACAGCTGATTGTGACTTTAATGAATCGCACTTGTCAAGGACACAGGCCTCAGCTCTGCTGAGTCAATGTATCATCCACTTCCTGAAAATCCCATCATCGCCTTGTGGCACCCTGATGGATAACTCTGTGTCTCTGGGCACCGAAGATAGCCGTCGCCGAGGCGTCTCAGGGTTCAGTCGGCTTCTGCGCCTGCTCCCGACTTCCTGCGGCCTCCTGCCTGGTAAAATCAGTTAAGGAAGGATCCTGCAGGGCTGGAAGTTCACGGCGGCCTCTGGATTGTGTGTGTGTGTTTGTGTGTTTGTGTGGGTGTGGGTGTGGGTGTGGGTCGGTTTGTGTATGGATGTGGATGTGTGTGTGTGTGGATTTGGATGTGTGAGTGTGGATGTGTGTGTGTGTGTGTGTGTGTGTGTTTGGATTTGGATGTGTGAGTGTGGATGTGTGTGTGTGCGTGTGTGTGTGTGTGTGTGGATGTGGATGTAGATGTGTGATTGTGTGTATTTGTGGATGTGTTTGTGGTTGATAACTTTCACTCAGCAAGTTGTAGATGTTTATTAGCTATATGTTTCTAAACATGTGCCCATGTAAACAACCAAAACCACATCGAGTTTGCCATCATAGTGTCAGTGATGGTGTAGGCTGACACCATCACTTTTCTTTCAGTTGAGTGAGTCTGTTTTAGTTTAAAGGTGTGGATTTATGATTGATGGCTGTAAGAACGTCTGTGAATCCTTTGTGTATGTTTTGTTTTATGGGAGGTTTTTGCTTTTTTTTTTGTAAAATGTTTTTTTATGCTGCAGCTTGTTACCAGCTACCTTTCTGCTAAAACATAGGCACAGGAATGAATCATCCAGTCCCTCAAAAATCATTGACATGAACTCCTCCTTTGCGAAGGTGCAATACATTTGACACAAAAGTATTAAACCTCGCTGTAATAGTGTAAACCATTTAAAGCTACGGTGGCCCGCTATCTAACCGGCTCGTGAACAGAGGCCTCCCCTAGACCGGCCTGACCCGGACTGGCCACGCCTCATCCTGAAGGCAGCAGAGATCGCCACCGTGTGCTTCCGTTCCCTGTTGGGTCAGCTGGACGAGATCTTTGCCCCCAGACCGACCGACGCTCAGGGTCTCCCGCACTGACGGCCTGTAGATTCATCATGTGTGTCAGGCTTTTATGTGGCCTCCAAGGTTACCGCAGCCATCCGTTCTTTAAGACGCTGCTTGTCGATTTGATAGATGAGTCGCTGGCTGTTTGGTTTGCCTGAGTTTTTGACTGTCACGCACTATATATCCACGACTCCATCCAGTCTCGGGCACCAGCCCTTCAGGTCACTGCTTGTCTGGGCTGTGGCAGAGCCTCTGCTTTCAGCAGGCTGCTCAGCCCCTGTTTTCAGCCTCACAGGGGGTCTCTGTTATGTGGAGCGTTGGCGTTTCTATGTGTCACAGCATCTAAGATGCAACAGCACAACAAAAAGTATACACAGTGCTCATAGACTGAAAGGGCTTTTTCTGTTTTAGAAAGTAAAAATGAAAGATGAAATATTGACGTGACATATGAGCCTGGACTTGAATTGGAACTGAATTATTACCAACATTCCAGGTGGGCTCACTTTCAGTCTAGCCCTGGATAAAGTGGTTTAGATAAAAGCTGCAGCCAATGATTAATTCAATAATCAATTATTCTGACAGATATTTTTTTGATCAATCGTTTCGTCTGAGGTGGCTTATTTTATCCAAACCCAGAGATATTCAGTTTACTAACGTGTTATTTAAAAAGCAGTGAATTGTCACTTTGGAGAAGAAGAGACCATTTTGATGGAAAAATGGAAAAACAATTGATCACCATCAAAATCGTTGCTAATTAATTTTCTGTACATCAACTAATCAGTTATTCCACACATGGTTTTAATTAAACTCTTGGCTTATTTACATCCGATCTGATTGAGCTTTTCTTTAATTGTAGAGATGTCTCTACTGAGACCCACGATGGAAAAGATGGAATTGTCCTTTTTACAGGCAATTGCAATCCATAATATCTTTGATCTAATAATCAATTGTGTTTTTAAAGTTGCATTGTGCTGCAAGTGCTTCCATTGTGTATCGTCCTCGTGCACTGTCAGGGCTGCCTGCCTGGAGGAGCATTGGATTAATGGCCTTTATGTACTGCAACTAATGGACTGGGAGAGCGGTGGTCAGTAAATGTGACTTACTACAATCAAGTGCTAGGCTTTCTAGGCCTGACTGCTACATAAAAGCCCTTGTTTTATTTCCCTCTCATCACCCAGTGACCTGCCTACACCGCCTGGTGTCAGTAGTGGGCACAGAGATTTATGGCAGAGGTCAGAGGACAGATGGACGCTGAGCAGACTGGGGGATGGGAGGGAGGACGACGTTGGGAGTACCAGCTGACGGCCGAGCGCCACCGGTTGCACGGATATGCAGCTATGAATTATTGACGGCTTGAACAGCAGAATCAGGATCACATGTGGTTTTTATCACCAGGGGAGGGCTAGAATCAAAACAGAGCAACCGCACACAGAGCGGAGGAGACAACGATGGGCCTGATGCGATGTTTTGTTTTCCAGAGGGAGCAGGGAACGCCTTGTCAGCCTTTGATGCCAAGCAGCATGTCCTCGCCATGTGGATGCATGGGCTCCTGGTGCACTCAGTCTCATCGATTAAGCGCTTCAAAATGATGCAGCCCTTGATGCCGGTATCATTTACGAATGTAAAGTCTATTCAAAGGCACAGCATGACTCCCAACCTGAAGAATAAAAAAACCTGAGCACTCCTCCAATTCAGACACTGCTTCACTGCTCAACGACCCATTTAGCCGTTCCCTCTTTCGCAGGTACCGTGGTCACTAATGGTACTCGGCATCCTCCATGTGCTCTGTGTTTGCGCTTTTATCTGAATCGGTGGAGGAAAATATTTTACACATTTCATCGTAAAATATGAAGCGTTGATGGGACTGTTTGCTGTGTTCTAGTGAATTTCAGTAAGCTTGATGGAAAATACAGGCTTGCTTTGCACTTTTAACCAAGCATAAAGATTACTGGTCCTCCGTATGCAAGAGCCTCTCGACAACATGTGTTCTTGAGAAATCTATGTTGAGATCAGTCAGGTGAATAGAGCACACAACATCAAGGCAGACTGCGAAGAGAAAGGATGGTTTTGATCAAACAGCAGCTGTCTGCTGAGTGACTTTTGCTTTTTAAAATCTCTTTTGAGAAGAAACGTTTGTTTGTGAACATTGCAGTTGATGATTAATGTTCTTAAAACCTTAAGACAGTTGGTGATACAGTCGGTAATTAGAAATAGTTAAAGCACTCCTAGATTGCATTAATATTCATGTAAATGTTAGTTAGCGTCTGCCTCTTCTCTCCAGACATGAAGGCGGTGCCGAGGACTTCTTTTCACTTTCAGCTCTACCCTTAAGTTGAACTCTGCCGAGAAAATCCTCGCACGCCAGCCATGCGCATCTCCAGGCAACGTATGTGTCACGGGCTCCCTCAGAAGTTTCCTTTCCGCGTCGTCGCCATCACACTCGAAGACAACGTGAATTTCTCCGCTCTAACGCTCAAGTCCTTCAAAGCTTCGATACACATTTTAATACAATCACGGTCCAGGCACCATGGACAAATCCGTTTGTATAAGTCTGATAAAGTATCTGCCCCAGCTGTCAACCTATTTCCATGACAGTAGTGTAGTACCAGGGCAAGCATTATATCATTCCAATCAATCAAATCTGACATGCTTTCACTGGAAATGAAGTCAGGTCCTTGGATGGCTTTAGCAATGTCATGGAAAACATGCACAGGTTTGGATGCTGCCTGCATGTTTAGCCTCTGAAGTCAAATCCTGCTCTGAGGGGAAAACATGATGTGCGTGGATTTCACATGCCCTTGATTTCAAGTTACTTTTTCTTTTTTTCTTTTTTTTTACAATTTTTATGCATTAATTTCAGGGGCCACAGCCGACCCAGTCTTACCACAGAATGTGATGAAGTCTCTGTTTTCACAGCAGCCATGAGCAATACAGACGCTTCCTTCAGAGGAGAAGAGAAGTTTCATTCTTCATGGCACGTTTTGCGTTGAAACGCTCGATTAGGTCAGGTGTACCAGCTTCTGCCTTTTTTATCATCATCCTTGCTTACAAAGGTGAGGCACATGTGCATTAATGCCATCTGTCCTCTCAAAGCTAATGAAGAAATTATTCATAAAGCCACTGGTGATCTGCAGCTGTGCTGTAGAAGTCAACAGATAGCTGGTGTTAAACCCGTGGAGGTACCGTTCCTGCTGACCTCCTGAGACAGAGACTGATTGGCTGGCATTGTCATCAGACCTACTCTCATCACAGATTAAACCTTGAGGTGCACGCGGGTAATTATCCAGGATCCTTACTCATCAAGCTATGTAAATCTCTCGCCAGCCCATTAGTGGGGTTTATTTGAAGAACACCCCCCCCCCCCATCTTCTTTTTTTCCCCAGCCTCTCTGGAGAATTTTGCACCTCTCTGTGAAGCTTTGCTGAGCTGTTTATTTCCTCAGTGTGTAAAACACCAAGCACATTTAAATGCTGGCAAACATAGAATCAGCAGTTCAAAAGATTTTCCTTTTTTTTTAAACATGCAGCAAACAGCAGGGGCTTGAAATGAACATTTACAATGACAGTAATGATAATGGGGGGTTTGCAACAGGAGAAATATTAAAAGACAAGAGTCAACCGGTTTGCTTTTGTCATTGGATTTGTCCATATTGAGAAATATCTTCTTTCACATGGCTCATGTGTCTGTATCATTTGCAGAGCAACTGTCTTGTCAATATTATCAACCTCAGATAATTAGTCGCCATTCGGTGTAAGGAAAGCTGCAGGCCGGGTGGAAATGACTCTATTGATGAGCAAAGCAACACTATTGACTTTTCCAGTAAAGTGGGAATCAAAAAGCAGCGATTCTGATGTAGTCATGAGACCCGTGTCAGTTTACAATTAAATATCAACTTAAATGAGACAGCCTCTTAAAGCCTGATCTCAGTCAGCTGCATTCAGTCAGACTTACTGAGGTAGACAGGGTAGACATGACACATTGGGAACCTATTTTTATTTTATAGTATATTCACTATCATTTCTAAGCGACAGCTGCCTGGGCGAGAACTAAATTCACTGCATTATTGTGGGAAATGCAAGAAAATTTGTTTAGCTAAGCTATAGCAAATGTTTCGATAAGCTGAGTGTGAGGACTGAAGAACATGGGTTTCATCGGGGGGGGACGGACCGACATCATGAATGTAGAGGGAAACTGCTCAGCTCCTCGGGCCGGGGCCGGGGCCGGGGCGGGCGAGCGCTCATGGACGGTCGGGCCGCCACGGCGAAGCTAACGCCCCACACCACCACGAGCCACAGTCATTATGGAAACACATTCAGTCTGTGCTGGCTGCATTTTTATGTGGCAGGACAAAAAAAGTCCACGTTATATTCTTAGTTTAGAGTTGTCCCGAGTTTAGAGTGTTTGCCGAGTGTGTGTGTGCTTGTGAGCTTGTTGCTGTAAATCATCCATCCCCTTGCATGTTGTGTACGTGTGTGTCAGTGCATAGCTGCTGTGGGTTTTGTTAACAGAGTGTGTCTGTTCATGTGAGCTATGAGATTGGTCATGTATGAGCTTGTGAATGAAACAGTAATGGAGTGCCTGGACTCATTTAGCTGTGTTAGTGTGTGTGTGTGTGTGTGTGTGTGTGTGTGTGTGAATTTGCTGATGTGTTGGCTTGGTGTCTGTGTTTTTAATCTTCTTTTACTTAATATCTTTCTTATTGTGTTGTGGTGGAACAGACTCAGTGCTGCTCTCTTGCCCCCTGGGTGATTTTCAAGACACGGTTGTCCTTCAACAACTGGTTGCTCCAGCGGCTGGGAGCATCTATTGGTGTGGCCCATCAAGCTGCCACCGGCCTCAGTCTGCTGTGATTGTGCTGACCACAGGACATTTTGCTGAAAAAATGCACCGGCTGCAAGGGAGAGAAGAAAAAAAAGAAAGGACTGAAGTTAAGTAGTTCCCCCGCTTATTTTCTGAGTGGTTCAGCTACAGCATGCACACACATACAGAACCCACAAAAAGACTTGTAAGGAAAAAAAGGGACAAGTGCTTCCATGGATTCTGCTTGTTCTGCATGAAGCGCAGAATGCAAGCTTTACAATAATTAAAAGGTGCAGTAAGTACATTTTCACTCATCTGTAGCATGAAAAATAGGATGTTCTTTCGACGTTTGCAGTGCTACACAGAACAGTTGTGTTTGTGCTGTTGTAGTTGGTCACTCTGTTTGCTAACCACCGGGGAAGCATACCATGACAACATACCATGAACCAAATGTCAAATATAAATTATAAAAATATAAAAGATTCACTTAAAAAGGCCTGTGAAAAAAACAGTTTGCTGATACTTTCCAGGAAATTACAGACACAACCATGAGCCGGTGGTTGGTGCCACCTGGGTGTAAGCAAAGGAGACCATGCAAATAGAATTATACAGGGGAGGGCTCACAACTTAGCGACTATGATTCCTGCACAAATCAAATCCCACTGCAATACTGAACCCTGGTAATTGCAGACAGGGTCTGATAAGCCCTTGTAATGAAACTCTTGTCAATCAGCTCATGTCATCTACCCTCTGTCTCTGAGTGTGTTTGTTCAAATCCAATGAAGAAATCCAGGAGCCACTGCCATTGAGGTCTCCTGCGCTGCTGATTGTGGAAAGAATGTTGTGCTTTAATTTCATTAATTGCGACAAAGTAAAAACAAATTTGCCATTTTAATAGTAATTACGGCACCAACACGAGCTTTTATGCTCAGAAAACGTCCTCTTGTTGTCTGTCTTAGTGGAGGAGGGTTGCCATGGTTTGCTGCAAGCAAAACACTAGCTCACACTGGGTAATTATGTGATCTCAAGGTCACTGTGATCCAAACTGAACTCATGATTTCATGATTACTCTTCAACTCATCGGAGGTTGTTTAGTTGATATGAGATGTGCTGCCTCCCGTCTACACGTGACAGTTACAGGCAGAACGATGGATCACGTTGGCCGGCGCTTATCAATCCTTGGGCTCCGGAGGCGGAGATCAGATTGGTACCAGGTCACCATCAAACAAACGGCAATAAAGTGGAGATGGAACCAAAACAGATGCGGCAGGTTCAGTGCAATTTATTTTAATTTAAATGAGAGACTTTATTGGCTGCATTTACAAGAATTAAGTGATTTTGAAGAGGATCAAACAGCATTAACGGGTAAAGTACAGTTTGTTATGACTCTCAGTTTAATATAACAGTACTTAAAGGATCAACTGGTGGTGGAAAATTAGTTCTTCAATTGCAGATATATAGATTGCACTAAGAAAGACTGAATAAAGCCTATATTCTGTTTATTTTTGCAACTGATACAAACACTGCAAGAAAACTGGTGCTGCACTGAAATCTGCAACGATCATTTGTAGCCACGGCAGCTTTACCAATCAGACTGAATTTATAGGCTAAATTACCATCCATTTCCAAAAGCTATTAAATAATTGAATAACTGACATATCCGTGCACGTGGATGATTAAAGATGACTGAAGAATGCTGACAGGGAAGGGCAAAAAGTGAACCAAGAGTGGGAGTAGTGGGACATAACTGATAAGATTTTTTTTCACATTTCAGAAATGTCTGGAAATATTTTCAGACAATGGAAACTGTGAAGGTCTTTCGTGATGTGCGACATGAGAGCTCTCTAAAAGTGACATTTTACAGGGATAATATGACCATTATTCCCACTGAGAATAAATTACAGTTCCTAGTTTCGGCCAATGAAAACAGATGAAGTGTGACTAGCATCCTGAAGTGCAGCTATAGGAATCATTTTACAGATTTTTTGCACCACAGTCAGAACGTGAAACTTTAGGACGCATTACGAATCCCGTCTAAAGAAACCTGAAGGCTGACGGCAGTAACAAGGGCAGACACCAGGTGAGCAGCAGTGAGCGTTCAGTAACTGGCTCCACTAGGAAGAGCTTTGTGTCGGTGTTGACCAGGTGGCTAAACCCAGACAGTGTCATGAATTATTGATCCGGCCCAAAGTCTTGATAGGTAACGAATGATTGTATGGGTCAACAGTTAACAGAGCGCAAGCTTGTTTGAGTTGTGCAGGTTTGTGAACCTGTTGCCGTGGCGGCAACTGAACGTGGTGTGGAGGATGATGGTGAGAACTGCCAGGTGCCGTTTTATCCCTCGAGGAGACTGTACGTGGTCGAGTGGTCGGAGAAGGGCTAAAAACGTTGTGCAGTAATTAAAGCGACAGTTTAGGGAGCATGTTTGCGCATCTATAAGTTAGGACATCGACAGAGTATTTTTGGTTATGTGAGTGATTTTGCAGCCTGTGGATGGTTTCACAGGGAACAGTGGCAGCCGCCAGTGTGTAGCGGGAGGGCGGAGGGCAGCTTGCTGTGAACACATGGGCCTCCTATGTTTTTTTTTGCTTGTTTTTTTTGCCGATTTTTTTCTCTTTTGTCATTTGGTTGTTATTATTACTCTTTTTTTCTCCTCCATTATCACTGTTATTAACACTTGCCCCAGTTCATCCCTCTGCCAGAAGTTCCTAGTGCCAGACATCATCATTGGCTTTCTCGCCCTCTCGCCTTTCCCCACTTGGGGTGCGTACCCTTATATCCTTCCAGAAAATCTCGGCCTCTTAGGTTGTTTAATGGTGTTTAAGAGAACCGCCATTGCATAATGTTAGTATGTTGTGTGTATAGTCTTGTTCTATTTTAGGAAGATGTGTAACATCAGGGAGGATGCTACAAATAGAAGATAGTTAACTGTCATTTATAGTTTTTTTCTTTATGTCGATCACTTAGCCTTATCCCTTTATCCCATAGACTGAAGAAAACTTTAAAAAAACCCACCAGCTCCTGTCCACCTCTCACTGCCTCATGGTGCAGACTGACATGTCGGCCCAAAGAACCTGATGCTCTGACTAGGATTTTACAGTTACCTCGACAAATACATTTTGAATTTCCTTCTCGACCAAATCAAGACATTTGGTGGAACTGAGTAAATTTAAAGTGAACACCTTGAGCTAAACATCACCATCTGATTAGAGATGTACACTGAGTCTTGGGATTTAAACACCTTATTGATATTTCATACGTGGCATAAAAAAGGCATAAGCCATTAAACTATGACGACAGCTCACCTTTGCTAGAAACAGCATTTGTTTGAATCTGTAGCCTTTTAATTTCGAGTCAGGCGCTTCTTCGACCGATGCGTCGCCCCTGTGATACAACCTGTGACCACCAACCACACACGTACACGCACATCTGTCCCCTTTACTTCTCAATAAATTACCCATCGCAGGGGAACCGGCGGCTGTGCTTCAAACAGATCCGCAACAAAACCGCAAGGTGAGATGAGAAATACAACATTTAGGAAAAGAGTGCTGAAAAATCAATCATGGCCTTTATGTTCACAGCTTCAACTCTGAGGTATACTGCTGCTCGAATGCCATGGGCTGCTTTCCCTTTCTTCCACGAACCTGCCCCCTCCGAGCTGCTAGAATAGTCTGACTGCATGGTTTAGCCTCTATTATCTCTCCTCCTCCTCCCATTCGGGAATCTGCACCCCCCAGCTCTCAGAGTTCCCTGAGCTAGGATCAGTTTCACCACTGAGATGTCTCAGATATTCAAATACAGCGGAAAACTGCTTATAGTGATCACACCAGTCCGGGTCCAATCGATCACTAGAAGCAGATGATTATTATCAACCGCATTTTTTTCTTTTTCTTTAATTCTCAAGCCGATTACCAAATAATTGACATTTGTATATTTATTGCGAAAAATATATATCCTAATGAAACAGACAGCTTTGCTATTTATACTGATTAAAAGCTGAAGTAACCACGTTGTGGCCCTTCCTGCTCCGGGTCCCGTCTGGACGCTCGGGACAATGAGCCTAACGTACTGAGCCACGACAGTGAGAGGAGGGAAGATGTAGAAGTAAAAGCCCCAGAAATGTATTCTCTGTGTGTCAACATGTATAAACATAGAGAGTGTCTTATGGTATACTCTGTGTGTTATAATTAATAACAGAATTTATTGAATATCATTCAATATGATATCTCAGTGACGTTAAATCTCAGTCATTAGGCTTGAAGTGTATGGAAGATGTAACGTGATTGATCAGAGTTAAGAAACAATTGTTACAGTGCAAAAAAAAATGATGGAAACAGTAAAGTTTTTTTAAATGCCACCTGGACGACCTTGGAAGCAACAGCGTCAGGAGGAGCCTGGAAGGTGCCAGCAGTGGCGGTTTCCCCTGTACATCACTTAAAATGAAAAAATAAATTAAAATAAAGTCACGTTGATGAAATACCTGAAATGGGGAGAGATTCTGAAATGTATGGCAAGGTCTACAGAAGAAGCACTTGTTCCATTTAAAAAGGAGAATTAATATAGTGGCAGCTTCCCAGCCAGCTTTGTCTTTTGACAACATTAGTTTCACTCCAGTGGAATAGTTTTGTTTCTGGTTTTTAGTTGCGGTGAGTGTGAGGCAGACTTTTGGCTTTATGTAATAAAACAGCAGCAGAATATTTTACTTGGGTAAGTAAGAATTAGGGCCCAGTGAGTGGCCCTCTGGGCCAAATGCTGCCAGGCTGCTGGTCTCATCACAGGCTTTCCTCGCCAAGCCTGTCTCATTAGTAACACAGGGAAATGTCACAGGACGGCTGGTTGGTGTAAAGTGGTTGACCCAGCTCACCAGTGGAACCATTCTGGGAACCTGCAGCTAGACTAAAGAGATCGGGGGGGGGGGGCTCTGACTTTCTGTTGATTCACCCTCACTGTGAGTGTGTGTGTGTGTGTGTGAGAGAGAGAGAGGAGCCGGCGCAGGTCAGAGATCCTTGTGCAATGTTGGCTGAGATAAGGGAGAAGGAAGGGCAGCTGAGAAAGTCCTTGAGAATGATTCTCGAAATATCGCGCTGCTCTCTCTGCGTTCTAATTGTGGGTCGAGAAACGCAACGCCGGGAGATGAGAATTCAAAGTGGTCGATGGCGAATAATGAGAGTATGATAAAGCGATGCTCCGTACATCAGACGGAGGTGGAAATGAGATGCGGTGAGACCAGGCTGGAGATGAGCCTCTGGGGAGACGCAGCAGGAAACTTAAATGAGTTCTTATTTAGCAAAGCCAGCTATTGCATCTTTTATGTGGCCTGACAGGCACACCTCAGAAACAGCGACCGCAGGAATAATTGCAAACTCTCAGTCCAAAAGAGGAGGAAAGGAAGTCCTTTTGTCACACAAGGATGAAATGAAACTTGACAGAGTTACGTTTACGTTGTGATCTCTGCATAGTATGGCCACGGGTCCACTTGGCAATAAGCCGCAGTAGAAAGTGCATCACTGTCTTCATGCGGTTACCGTTGCCCTCATTGTGAATGACAGACAACACTGAACGGTAACTAAATGACATAAGCTCATAAATACTGTGACAAAACTGTTAGCGGCACCTTTCATTTCAGCTGAGAACTGGAACCGTATACAGACTTGGCAGGTCTGCACCCTGATGGTCATTGAGCTCCTGCCTTTTTAAGCTTTGGGGAAAATGATCCACAGCCCATCTTTGATTTTTCTGTGATTTCAGATCTTTTTGATGAAAGGTCAAGGAAGAGATGCTGTGGGGAAGGACAACAAGGTGCCAGTAGAGGGCAGAGAGATGAAAAGTCACAGTCAGATGAAAATACTTAAATCTCATAAATCTCATTCAGCAAACAGCCTATGTACACAGCTATGACGTTGCCAGAACTGGTCAGTGTGCAGCTTAGAAAAATGGACAGTGTGTAGAAGGCTTTTATGGCCGGGAGAAATAGCAACATGTTCCCTGTGTATGATTATTACAGCGCTCTCGCTGCCACTCTCCTACCAGCTCTGATTGCTGTCATTAGTATTCAGTGCTTGTTAGTTGTGAGAGCAGCTAACAATAATATCTGTTTATTTTCTGCAATGACTCATGGGACTTTTGAAAAGCAGTAATGTTGGGCAGGAAATGAGAAATGAGACAAAGACCACCCTAATGTAAAAATCCCCAAACAATACAGTGCAACTCAAACTGAATTTGAAAAATTTAAATTTCTAGACATAAACTTATTTTTCCTTATGGAGTTAAGTTTGAAATCCTCTCTTCTCTGTAAGAGTTTTAGAGATGAGTATATTTTTTGAAAGAGTTTATCTCCCGCTTTCTCTTTTAACATTTGCATCTGTGTGTAGAGAAATTGGTTAAGATGCTATTGTCGTTGCTAAAGTGCTGAGCTGAGCTGACCTGCAAAAAATTAAACTTGTCAGAAGCAACCACGCCGTGTGATGGGTGGACTCACTCGCAACAGGTGGAGACAGGGAAGCCTGTTTAAAAAGACCAAGAGCCAGACCTAACGAGGGGTGGGGCTCCAAGTCGGCAATGCACCTCCCACAGCTCTGTGGAGCATTCAGGGACTAATAGTGTCAGCCGTTCCAAAGCTGTGCCAGGTGTCTGGATTGGCGGGTGTTTAAGACGGAGTCATCAGCTTTTCTAAAGTGTCTAAAACTCACAGTTAGGGATGATGTTTGTCTGTCTGGTGATGGATCACAGATGACGAGCATCATAGGAGTCGGCAGGGTAAAATCGATATTAGAATTCCAGAGACGCCACAAGACAGGCTTGTTAAGGAACTGGACAGCTTCGCACTGTTTCAAGGTTGCAAAACCAATACAAGGATTTTGTTCGGAAAACTTACAAGCATTGCCAAGTACTTTGTGTAACTCTGAGAGTTTCATATCAGTTTGGATTGTTTGATTTGTACAAGCCCAGTTGTCTGCATGGAGTCGCAGAGGCAGCAGCCGGGAAGCAGCCAGAGGCAGGGCTGTCTGACGGCTGGGAGTTTGAGAGGAAGAGTTGGTCCACAGGAGCACACACACACACACACACTCTTTTACAGGCATGAAGCATGTGGGATCTGCAGAGGAGAGGTTCGGCAGAAGAAAAAAAATCACACATGCAAGGCGAGCATGTTTTTCCGTCATCTGTTTACAGATATTACATCTGTTAATGCAGGTTTAAGACCCCACATGCATGTTTTTTTTTTTTTTTTTAAATGACTCCCGAGGTCATTGGCCTTTGTCTTTTATCAGCTTGACCAGTGGAGAACAAAAGGTCAGATCTCTGCAGGTGGTGGCAGGTGATTGTGGTGTGTGAAAAATGTTATGTGTGGGGATTAAAAGCACAGTGTTAAAAATCAGAGGAGTAAAAATAATAAAGAAAAACCCTCCCTCCCACTAATCCAGTCATCTGATGTGACCAGATGATGTAGTGTTGCAAAGTCACTTTAATCAGTTCTAATGAAGTTTGAATAGAAAGGATGTGGCCCCAGCTTCTGCCGCCTCCCCAGGTGTGTCTCCCATCTCACATCAATGGGAACACAATAAGGACATGCTGCTGATTCATCCAATGAGAGATTTAACTTCCACTTTGGTCACTCGGGTTAGTTTCGGTGTTCGGATAGAGGTAATTAACTGTATTTCTCCACAAGAGGAAGCAGGTACCCTTCCTTTAGCAGACATTTTGCCTCTGGCTGTCTTCACCTAACACTTTCAACTGGATTAGGAGGAAGTCATGATCAAAGGTGGGGGGATTATATCGGACATTTGGGGGCCGATGGGTAGGGGCAACATGTGGGCCTTGACGTACCTCTGCTTCACAGTCAGGAGTGACCTAGTTTTAGAGGATGGGGTAAGAAGAGGCCATCGGAGGAAGTTACATGTAGCAATAACTGTGTTAGAAATGCAGAAAGATGCCCTGGGACATGGGCCACTCGTGACCTCTGTAAGATCATGTTTGGACGTGTCAGTATGACACAAATAGGACATTAATCAAATTGTTGAAAACAAGCTTCAGGCTTTTGATGCCAAAACCTGGGATACAAAGAATAATTGAACTGTGGCCTTGACAGACCCCTCCAGGGTTTTGTCAGGTTCCTCAAATAATGTGGGTGTGCAAGTGACATGTCAGTTCAGCATGACAAAATTTAATCGTCCTCCGTGTCGGCCCCTGGAAGGAGGCTTTTACTGTAATTCAAAATCAAAGGAAATAGCTTTGTTGTGTGGCTGAAGCTTAGAGGAAGATTTCCCTGTAAAGCTCTGAAAACATTAAAACATGTTGCAACTGTACCATCTCCAAATTAAAATGGTCCTGTCCTCTCATCCCCATGTATGGGGAGGGATTAACTTGGCAGAGAAGACCTCAGCCAAACCTCACTCCATCACTGAAGGACAGGACGCCGGTTAGAAGTAAAATAATACCACTGTTACTTTTCAGTAAATAAGGTGCATTTTTGTCACCATTTGTTTTTACCTAGATAAAATGAATATTAACGGCCAGTCACCTGCTCAGATTAGCAAAAAAAAAATCACTACCGCGTTGCAGCAAGAGCAAGAAAAGTGGCCTGGCAGTGAAGGGTTGCATGGATCCTTGGGACCAAAGGGGGACGGCGTGTAGTGCCACAGACCAGCAGGTCCCATCTTCTACCATAAGATTATATGAGCTGCAAAAAAATCAAGCTGTGCAGCACTCACCATGAAAAATGACAAACCAGGATTTAATGATGACAAACACTTAGCTAAATATCAAATATATATAACTGAAAGTCTCAGATCCTTAAATGTTAATCCTGGAACTGAAGTAGTAAAAGCGTTGGTTTGTCGCGGATAAAAGAAACAAATGTGTTTTATAGAAGAAGAAACCACCAGTCTCCTGTGTGCAGGTCCGAGGGTTCCTTGACCTGTCCGTCCTCCCAACGGGGACTTTGTTGCTCTATGTGCTACAACCCCCGACTTCGTCCTTCCTCCTTCACTCCCATCACCATTACTACGGCCGCCAGAGGTCGTCTAAAAATAAAAGGCAACTATGGGTCCCAAGAAGTTCCTGCACCGACATCCCGTGGGTTTTTCTTTCTTTTTTTACTGGGCAGTCTTAGTCTGAAGAGGCAGCACCATCTTTAAGTTCCTTTCTCAGACCAGAGAAACCTTCTCTGCCGTTTGAGGAGCTGCAGGGAGACCGTCACATTCTTTTTTTGTTCCTGGAAGGTTTCCTCATCTCTGCAGAGGAACTGGTTCTTGGTCACCTTGCTGTTCAAGGTCCTTGTTGCCTGGTTACAGCATTTTACCAGACGGCCAATTTTGAAAAGATTTGCTGAGAGAGAAAAGGAGAAAAAATTCCATCAATAATGTATATAATGTATAGTATTTAAGGTTTCCTGAAGATCTAGAGATGCCTGTTTAGGCAGGGCCCCGGCTCTCCTCCATTTTCTGTTAAAGGAGTCAAACCTTTGCATGTAACATGTTGGTCCTACAGCAGATAAAGAATCATGGGGTGACACGACAGGCGCAACTCAACGTGTTTCATCCTTCTCTGTGAGATATTGTCTATAGTTTAGGCTATAACAACAAAAGTGACGGAGATCTGCAGACTTTCTGAGACCACTGAAGATATAGAGGTGGGACGAGGAAGAGGGAAGACAGTATCAAGTCTGCATTTGCTTGTCGGTGTCTCTGAATCATTAGGAAAGTGATGTTCAGACACAATTATGCAGAAGCTGAGACACCAACATCAGTAGCCCAGTGGCACCAGCCGGACATGATGCAGTTCACCTCCAGATGTTTCTCTGCTGAAAAAACGGAATTCTTGCTCTTGCTCTTGTAAAGTTTGTAGTTGCTTCGGGTCTTTCGGGCCCGCTGTGTAACCACTGTAAACACATGTCCCCTGCACAATGTGCCTGAGTTGAGAGGGTGAACAGGCCGGAAGCGCTGGATGAGCATCGGGCGGCCTGTTGTGAAACCGTTAGCTGAGCGGGAGCATTTCAGTGGCCAGTATTTTGCTCATTGTCTGACCGCAGCCAATCAAAGTATGGAAGTCTATAATTTGGATGGAGGAACTGAGACATTTTGACCTGTGTGGGGAGAAAAAGCATGCGGGTCACTATTAACAGTAGTTAGGGTCCATTCATTGATGATATGCTGATTTTAAGTTTCTTACAATTTGTTAAATCATTTGAAAATTTATCTAGGAAACTTGTTTCTGCCTCGCATGCCCTCGGTCTCCTTGCTGCTCTCGAGCTGTGGTGACCTGTAGGCGAGTGTTTTGAAATTCTAGTGGATAGAGATTTGCAATTAAAAACTGTTTTGGGATCCAAGTAACCTCAAAAGCTGTTCCACAAACTTGACTTTTTCTCCTCTCCCTCTCTTTATCTGCTGGTGCTCTCTGTGGTTTCCGTGTGACTGGCATGTTCTGTGCTGTGGAGAAAAATGTCAGCCTGAAAGTCTGTTCTCCGGCATGCTGTTTACCAGCCTCCTGTCATTAGGACACCGCACATGACAGCCATGACAGATTTAAAGGGAAAAAACTCTCTGAAATAGAAGATTGAGTTTGCCTTCCTCCCCCGTTACCCTTTTGTTTGGCTTCCATTCCTCAAAAGTCAGCATAATATCCATCTGGCTCTCTCTCACCTCTGCTGCACCTTCTTCCATCTCACAGCTTAAAAGACAGAACAAGAAATGATTATCTTTGCCCAGAGATATCAGGCCCTGACTCCAATGTAAACTCATTTGGAAAAGAGATGCTCATACATCATATTTCACTCACCAGAATACAAAACCGATTACTCTGACACCAGCTGAACTATGAGTGGCAAACTTAGTTTGAGGACTTCCTATTCTGTTGATGAACCGGCAGACTATAGTGTTTCTACTTCAAGTGCTGTGCGATCTCAGTTTATCGGTGGGGACAGGGTATTACACTGGCACTCGTGCCTCCCACAGAAGTATGAGTTTCTCTATTCAAAAAGTCGCCTATACCTGCGGCTGCTTCCGCAGCCCCGTATAGATCGGATTTAGCTGCCAGTGATGCTTTCCTGAAGCCTTCCTCGTGACCCTGTCGCCGGCGGCCTCTTAGCAGCGGTTTATACACACTTGAGATTTTTGATACGCGGTGAATTTTCAGTGAATTTTAGTAATTCTGGACTTGGAGCAGCCTGTATCATTTGATGAATGACTGAGACTGAATACCTACTGTAATACTAATTAACAATATTTTTTATAATACTACATTTGATGGTGAACAACTGTATATATCCATGGTTCAATAGGTAATTTAATCCCCACTCAAAGACATTGATATCTGTATTTGTATCCAAATCCACAGGGGATTGTACAAAGTTAGCGGGGTGGGGAAGGGGGCTCTTTTAAAAAAGCAACTCCCCACCTAAATTTTCTTCTGACTATCTCCTTGTCTTGGAAAAAAATCCAAGGCCATTCATTCAATAACTCAAAAAAAAACCCCAAACAATATTTAGTTGGTGCAAATTTACTGTTGACGACTAAAAGAAAAAAGGCAATTTAAGATGATTTAAACATTTAATATTTTAGCAATACTTTATTTTCATAATTGTTTTTACCACGTCTTAGTTAAATTTGCTAAATTTATTTTAAACAAATGAAGCATTCCATTTATCAAACACAGGAAGACCAGCTGCTCTCCATTTAAATCAACGCCCCCAAAATATTTTAGCACAGTCCCTAGAATGTGCAGATACGAGCGTAGTATTTTGATTTTACAATTTTTATCAATATCAAAATGAGCAAAACTTATTGCTATTGCTCACAATAATTTCCAAATGCCCTTTTACTTGAGATACACATTTTACTAAGCTCAACAAATATCCATTTACACTACTGGTAAAAATTTCTCAATTTTTTCAGTATTATTTTACATGAGTCAGTGTCTGAGTGTGTCTGGAATTAAAGCACAGAACAAATAAACAGATGGAGATTTTTAAAAACAAGGAATCCTTGAATCTTCTTTTTGAACTAATTCTAATCTTAATATCTCACTCATCCAGCAGCTGAGCTCACTCGTCTCGTTCTTTCTAGGATGGAAACCAAACCTGCTTCAGAAAGTTGGTCCCAACTCTGCTGCAGAAGGGAGGAGAGAGAGCAGAGCTCAATACAGGCCCACAGAAAGATCTATGATAATAATGAAACTAGTAATTATACGGACAATACGGATAATGACACTACATTTAATAATAATAATATTAATAGTAATAATAATAATATTAATAATAATAATTGAAACAGTGGGTGTTGATCTGGGTCAGTAGGTGGTTTATAGTCCTGGATCCAGACTCCGCAGCATCAGACGCCGATAAACCTGAAGAACAAAATTACAGGAGAGAGAAGAAGTAAAGTTAGTGACAAGCATTGATGGGATGTGAATGTGTACAGTTGGAGAAGAAGAGGAGTAGAGAGGTTTTCCATCCTGGGGTTGATGTCCGGAGACTGTGCCGGTCTTCCATCATAGGGTTCAGGTCCAGAGACTGTGCTGGTCTTCCATCATGGGGATCGGGTCCGAAAACTGTGCCTGTCTTCCATCCACATCCAGTCCTGCATCCTGTAGTTCAGTGTCCTCTGATGCATCAGAGGAGACAGAGACACTTTGCTACACTACTGCTGCAGTGTTTTCTATGAAATTAACATGATTCATGATTTTTCCTTTTTTTTGTGGCATAGGCCTTTTTCTTTTTTCTTTTTTTCATCGGACTTGAACTTTTCAATAAAAACTGGAAAAATTGAGGTGTTCAGAAACTTTTTACCATCTGTTCATGTTTCTGAGGGAAACTGGATGTTTCTCATGCAGATGTGACAGATTCTTCTTCTTTTTGTGCTGAGGATAATACAATTCTTTCATGTGTAGTCTGTCATGCTTCAGTCCTGGGAGAGTCACAAGAGTCTGACCCATGAAGATGCAGACTTAACATAACGTGACTCTGCAGAAATGGTCTTTTTGACCTTCTGCCTTCTGTATGTTTGAACTCTTAGCATATGAACTAAAATATATGCTATTTAATAGGTTAAATAAGATTATTCTCTGTTTTATTTTGATGCAATCAGTTAGTATGGTTTTTCAGGAGCAGAGTATCAGCTGTGTTTTGATATTAATTTAATTCTGCAGGTTTGTCCTGTGAAGTGATGGTGTCATTTGATGGAGGCTGGAGAGTCCACACACATCACAGCTCAACACAATGCAGCCAGATTGGATAGAGGCTCAAGACTTTGGTCCTCAACACTTCTTAGTTCTGAGCCCAGATCCAGTGTTAAGATTGAATTGAGAATCCATGAGGGTCAAACTACATTTTAAACCTAAAACATTGGTTTCCAAGCTTAAAACCTAATTTTGCTGATAAAAACTTGCTGAAGATGGACAGAGATGCAAACCCACTCTATAACACAACTAATCCATGAACGAGTCACGAAAAATGAGGAGCTCTGCAGAACAAAGGTTTTAACGGGAGATTTTTAAAGCCCCACTGAAATTTGAATTTACCTTGGATTCTCCTCAAATTGCAGCTGTTGTGCAGATTTGTTTGATTTCTCAAAGAGGAATAAAACCTCTTATGGAAATGGGCCCGGCTTCAATCCTGTGGGTGGGACTTTTTTATGGCAGTGGCTGACAGACATTTGCTAGCCAACTTTGCAGGGACACACGATGTTTAGTTGTCCACTGCTGACCGGAGCATGTCAAACCCCTTTAGCCGACAAATGCTGATGCACGAGCTGTTTTTTTCAACATGTAACACACAGGGCCCCACGTCAGTG